>BSBM01000524.1:3600000-4132500 GCA_027924585.1 Larix kaempferi
GATACACCTGATCATACCTGATACATATCAACATACATGATCTTCCTGATCATACAATGTATCCACCTGATACATATACATATACATGGTCCAAGCATCCAACATGATGCATATACAAAATACATACAAATGATCCAACTGATCATATCCAACATCCAACGTGATGCGTACATACATATACATATAAATGATCCAACTGATCATATCCAGCATCATCTTGATGCATATACAGAGCAGTAGATGGAGCATCGTCCTGATGCTCATCATCCATGATCCTCCTGATCATCATAGCATCGTCCTCTTTAGATCATCTCATCGCCCACGAAGCACAACCCAGATGCACATCATCCAACACTTACACCACCGACATGGGATAACACATCTACCACCATTCGGGGAAGGATCCAGCCCTTACTTTTTCACCATGGGAGAACACATCTACCACCATGTGAAAAATGGCTTCAGCCCTTACATCTACACCATGGGAGAACACATCTACCACCATGTTAGAATGGCTTAGCAATTACATCACGACCATGGGAGAACACATCTACCATGTCAGAAAAGCTCATGTGCATCTGCATCTTCCAAACTCATCACTTCCTTTTGGAAGGAACCTCGATCTGAAGTGCACCAAGCTTCTCTCTGAAGTACTCAAACTACACTCTGGCCAACGGCTTGGTCAATACATCTGCATCCTGCTCATCCGTTGCAACATACTCTGCTTCAGTTGTACTCAGTGCTACAAAGGACTGCTTCCTGCTAAACCAAGAGATCACACCTGATCCCATACTGAACCAGCACCCAGGAGTGCTCTTCTTATCTGCAGGACTACCTGCCTAGTCTGAATCAACATAACCCTGCGGGTTAAACTTTTGATTCGCGTCATACTTGAGCCCATAGTCAACCGTACCCTTTATGTACCTCAGAATATGCTTTACAGCAACCAGGTGAACATCTCTCGGATCCGTTAGGAACTGGCTCAATGTGTTCATCACAAAGAAAATATCTGGTCTCGTGTTCGTAAGGTACATAGAGGACCCAATCATCTAATGATACATCGTGACATCAACTGGATCAGATGAAGCATCACATAGAAGCTTCAGGTTCGATGCCATAGGTGTGGCCATATCCTTGTAGTCCATCATCCCGAACCTCTTCAGGATCTCTACTGCATACTTCCCTTGTCCAAGGAAGATTCCATCTACACTCTGCCACACCTCCATGCCAAAAACAAATAGTGCATCATCCCCAAGTTCTTCATCTCGAACTCGGCAGCAAGCTTCCTCTGCATGTCGGCAATCAATCTATCCTCACCTGTTACAAACAGGTCATCCACATAGTAGTATCACTGGATTGCTTTCCTCAACCTTGTAGTAAAGGTTGGAATCCGCTTCACTCTTGGTAAATCCCAAACTGGATAGAAAGCTGTCTATCCTACCAAGTTCTGCACACATATATGACTACACCATTCAAGAAGGTTGTCTTGAAATCCATCTGGTGTATCTTCTATTTCATCACTTTTATATTTCTCTATGCTGCCATCTGTACAATGCTTGATCTGATAGTTCCATTTGGAAATTACAACAGACTTCCCTTCAGTTCTTAGGACCGCATCCCAAACATCGTTCTTCATGATCGACGAATCATGGCATTCTTCCCGTATCCTAGGAACTTCAATATCTTCAATAGATAATTTTGTTGCTTGAACAAATGTTGTAGTCCTTCTTTTGTAGGTGATGGTATACAATCTTTCCTACACAACAAGTTAAATTGCATGATTAGAAAACATCTTATAGTTTTCAGAACAAATTCTTACACATAAAGAAATATGTCATACAGTCATGCAATTATTTTAGCCAATGCTTCAATACAACATTTATCCATATTCCGTAACTTTCTAGATGCCTTCTAATCTCTACCAGAACATTGTTAAGAGTGTGCACAACTCCTAACATGTCAGCAAAGAGGTTTCATTCTAGATAAGTAGCAATGGAATGTTGTACAGTGCCATAGGCCACTTACGCATCAAATGCATATTAGTAGTATAGTGTTCATTGATGCAATCATTCTAATATGCACAATACATATCCTAATTCTAAGAACATAAGCCTATACATCATTGAACAATTTTATTTAAACAAACAAATATGTAAGGAATGGTAATTAAAATACTTATCTTTGTTTGTTTGTTGGGTTGACTCCCTCTCAGTCTTTGCTTCTTTTATGCAACTCCATTCTTATGTGGATTGTGAGAAGTGGTCAACTCCCTTTGAATATCTGCATCCTTGCAAAAACTACTGAAGTGTGCTCCTTTGCTTTCTTGCAGGAACAACTGGAGTGTGCTCCCTCTTGATCTTTGTTTCCTGGATTACCTGTCCTTGAACTTACATCCATCCTTAATCACTATGCATGCTTATTAGTATCATCATTGTGTTATCCTTGAGGTCTCATACATAATCACACATTTATTAGTATAATCTTAATACTATCAAAACACAATAATCTTAAACATGTATATTCATGATCATTCACAGATAATAAAAATTAGTATTCAAGGTTTCAGGGAAGTCTTCTTTTACTCATACATATTCTTATTTGATCATAGGAATCTTCTGGTTAGTTGAATCATCAATCAAGATAAGAGATATAATATGCATAAAACCCATGATTATTCAAACCTATACCTTCATTATTCTTCTGGTTAGTCATATCATCAATTATGGTAAGAAACATAATATGCATACAACCATGATTATTCAAACCTATGACTTCATGAAGAATCATTATCAACAACACAACAGTATAAGATCCTAACACAAGGTAGGATTCTAGCTTGATATAGGAAAAACATACCTGGATTAGCATGCTAGCTAGTTATGTCTAACATACCCGCATAATGTCTTCTGGTTCTCTTCAGTGACTTGTGCTAGTAACCTGCATGTCTCATAGGTTAACCATTGTAGGACCAAGTTATACATACCTCGAAAGTAGATCTTCTATGTGATCTATGACAATGGATGAATCTCTGTCTTCATGTCACCATGATCATATGTTCTTGAAGTAGAACATGATTTTCCTTTCTTGGTGTACCTTTTATGTTAGTGAACAACATAAACCTCATACAACATCACAATGCATTAGTACATTCATAAGTGTCAAAACCTTAATCAATCAATATCTTCTATTAAGGTGATACGACAAGTCTAGTAATTAATCAAGATTGTACTGTAATGATATGAAGACAAACATATGATAAAATTAACCAGGAAACATACCTGTAAGCCATACCTGTCAAGATTGCTTGTAATCTTCTTATGGAAGGCCTTAGCCTCATCTCCCTCTTAGACAGGAACTTCTTCACTTATGCAGGTGACCAATCCATCTTCTTCTAGGATTAACCCAATCCACTTGATTTGCAAGAACTGGACCTGGAGCTGGATTAGGGTTTGTCAAGGAAACCCCAAAAATTCAAACTTTGAATTTCAAACTTCTGAAAGGATAGAAATATCCTTGATGAGCTAATCAAGCTGGTATATTCAGAATTTGAAAACTACAAAGTTTCACTCCTCAATTTTGCCTTTGAAATTTCCGGATTCACTGGATGTGACCCCAAACTGGGGTTTGATGAAGCCCACTCTTCTACCCAATCAAAAGGTTTGATCCAAAGCTCTAAGCTTCTATTTTTATGAGGAGCTTCCAGCCGTGGTCACAGATTTCAAAAATTCCCATTTTTGCAGAAGCCCTAATTTTTCGCTTTTCTGATCAAAGTCCCGAACTAGGGTCTGATCAAGCTTGGCCTTCTGCCCAACCAAAAATTCTGATCTTGGTCTCTAAATTTCGATTTTGATGAGTATCATTCAGCCGTGGTCTCCGATTACGAAAATTCCAACTTTCTCCGAAGCCCTAAATTCCTGAAGCCATGAATGAAGGTGCTCAAAAATAATTCTGATTTGAAAGAAATATGTACCTGATTGTTTCTGGTGTAACTCCAAAATTTTTGATCCACAGGGTCTGAAAATTTTTCCTGAGATAGCCCGACCTGTTATCTTTCCATCCCGACAAGTCTGACCTCAATTGGATTCTCTAAGAGAGAGATTTATGCCAAGTGTCACAATGTGACTTGTTTATGGGATAATACAGGAGAGCGAAATTGTATGGAGTGCCACGTGTCAATGGTTCAACTTCGGCCTCTGAAAATTTTTCTTGAGATAGCCCAACCTGTTATCTTTCCATCCCTACATGTCTGACCTCAATTGGATTCTCTGAGAGAGATTTATGCCAAGTGTCGCAACGTGACCTGTTTATGGGATAATACAAGAGAGCGAACTTGTACGACCTACCACGTGTCACTGGTTCAACTTCGGCCTCTGAATTTTTTGTTTTGAGATAGTACAGTCTATGTACTACCTGTCACGTTTTATGAAATTTCATTTGGAGCTTCGTAGCCCAAGTTATGATATTTTTCCCAAGGTCACCTGATTTTGACTCAGATCTTGAAGAGGCAGAAACCCTATATTGTACAGATCATAAATCACAAAGTACAACGAATTAGAGGTTGTCCTTTGGACACAAGGTACATGCGGATCTGATCTTCGACCTGTAAAAGTTTTAGACCCGAAAACTTTGCCAAAACGGATTTATAGCGAAAGTTCTACGATGACTGGTTTTTTCTATATCAAGCCCTAGCATCGTAAGTGCAACAAGTGTCATACATGCCATATCATGCCTTCTTTCAGGCTAGCTCTGATACCATGTTAAATTTTCAGAATTTACTTCAATCTGATCTAGGATCTTAACTGAGAGAACAACATGTACAGCAAATCTACAGCATATCAATAATGGACATAATAATGCAAGCACACAAGAGACACAAAGTTTACTTGGGGAAAACCATAAAGGTGAAAAACCCCAATAACTTCCTCAGAGATAGAGTAGAGCAATGATACAACCAGAATACAGGAGATAGTCTTCTCCTAGAAGCAGAGCCTTCTCCTCCACAAGTGCGCCACTCTCCCAAGTGTGAGTGAGAGAATAGAATGTGTAAAATGAGAGAGACACACTCTCTATTTATACACTAACTTGACTTGACCTTTACTCAACTAGGTCGCCTCAACTTAACCACTTAACATAATGCTGACTAGACCGACCCCCACTAGGGTTGTCTAATAACCCTTTGACCCACATGGCCGACCCCCAATAGGGTGCTCTAATAACCCTTTGATCCACATGACTTATACAGGGCCGACCCCAACAAGGCGGTCTAATAACCCATCAAGTATAAGTTACAACACTTACAATATAAATGACGACACTTCCGTATAGAGGAATAATAACATCTCTATAGGAATACAATATACATATATGTGAAATACATTCTGAAGTTACATATACATTAACATGCTACTCCCTCTCATAGAAAAGGAAGTGAAGAGACTGTATGAAGCCAAAATAATAGTCTCATTAAGGTTATAAAAGTGGGTAGCCAACATAGTTCCAGTAAGAAATAAAAATGGAGAAATGCGACTATGTATAGACTTCATAAATCTAAACAAAGTGTCGCTAAAAGACAACTATCCCCTGCCCAAAATGGATCATATTTTGTAGAAAGTTGTAGGGGCAAAAAGAATTTCCATGCTGGATGAATTCTCAGGGTACCATGAGGTAAAACTATTACCAAAAGATCAAGAAAAAACAACCTTTACCACACCCTGGGGAACTTTCATGTATGCTAAAATGTCTTTTGGTCTGCTAAATGCGGGAGCCACATTTCAGGGAGTTATGGATATAGATTTTGCAGAAGAAAGAGATAAGTTCGTGATTATATATATGGATGATATTATTGTATATTCCAATTTTGATGCATAACATTTGACATTATCCATCAATTAGTTGCTAAGAATTGATCAAGACTTAATTAGGATGGATGGCGCAAGACTGGGCTCTATAATATGGAACAATGCTTAGTAGAACCGCACTCTATTCCAAGAACAAAAATTATGGGAAATTCGTGATGGATTCCAAATCAGACTCACCACATGGATTCCAAACTCAACATCATCATCAAGGCTACCATTGGTTTATCCTTTGCTGAGAATGAAAGTAATCCCACTCAAGGCATGGAGGTACATTCTATTACTATTTTTGATAATGATGCATTTATATAGTTTAGTTTTCTTTTTCACTCCTATTATGCTTCACTGGTCTAGCAACATCTATAGCATTTTGTATAGTTTAATGTAGTTATTTTCGTAGAAACAATTTCATGCATTTAATTTTTTTATAAACATTGATAAACTCCTTTACCATTGTTGTTTGGGTTTCTTAAGTGATCAACTTGGCATTGATATGGTCTATAAAGTTCTCTTTTTGAATTAATATAATCTACTCTAGATTACAAAATAAATGCACACAATGAATTCTCCATTAGATTTTCTTGATGAAAAATATCATGTGATTGTGATAGACATTGTTCATGTTAGATCTTCTGTTATCTCCTAGACATTGTTCATTGTTCAAATAAATTTTCTAGTTGGGTTATGCAAAGGATCCAGTAGCAAAGACAACTTCAAATGCCTAGGCTATTCATGAAGAAAGTGATTCATTAAGACAAGAATGGGTTGGAAATGATAATATATTGGATCCAACATTGTTTGCACTATTAGATACATAGAAATTCACTTCGATCGGTACAATTACTAAGGTTTCATCTAGTCGATGAGCTACCACAACAACTAATGGAGTGTTCTACAATGAAAAATAGTAGTATAGTTTGGTTTATTGTGGGAATAATAATTCTAGGAACACATGGAGAGACTCTTCTATAGATATGGTCAGCTATTTTTCCATTAGATTGGAACCAACTACTGCCACAATGCCTTCTCTTCAAAATAAATACTACCCTATATAAGTCATTATAGAAACTCGTAGCACAAATTCTATATATTTTACACATATGAAGATAGGCCTTCATATAAAACATCATGGCAGTGAAGAGGTCAACAAGAATAACAAAAGGTATTAAAATTGCCTATACAAAATGGCCCAAATTACGCCACTTGGACTAGCAATTTTTATGTAAACTCTTTGCTATCTATTAAGAATTTTTTTTAAAGTTTGATAACTCCAAATTATATTAGACCACATACACACAACCTCCATTGTGATATGGACGATGAACTTCCTCTAGGGACATCAAACATGTAACTAATACAATAAAATGACTCTTGAGGACATACAAAACCTTATGCATTGCCCGAGCACCCATATGAAGCTATAACATCAGGTGCTTTTCCTAAGCACCCATATCCACAAATAGTTGGTCTTGAGTTATCACTAAATCTATGAATTTATAACTTTTGATCAATTCACTCAACATGTTTACCCTTACCATTCAACAAGATCACTCAACATGTTTACCCTTACCATTCAACAAGATCACTCAACATGTTTACCCTTACCATTCAACATGAATTAAAAATTATCATATGTTTACCTTGACCATTTAACATGAATTAGAAATTCTCCTTGGAAACCTTCTTCTAAACATAGAGCTCTATTGATTTTAGATGTTTCCATATCTTTTGATATTGTTTGTACTCTGCATGCATATATCTGTGCTATTCTATTTTAAAAATGTTCCCATATTTTGTATATTTATTGTACTCTGCATGCCACATATGTGACATTGATGGAAGTTATATTTCACCATGAAAGAAATCCAACATTCATAGACCATATTGTTTCTAGGCACAATTTACTAATTGATGTTTTCGAATGCAATTAGATACTGGAATATATTGTGTGTTCTAGTGAACTTGAAAGTGGATAATGGTCAAGAGACTTTTATTTTGAAGTGATATATAATAGTTACACCTTACTTGCCTGTAATTATGTCTAAATATACAACTCCAGATGTCAATGGATTCTTACTTTTCAACTTCATTTTGTTTCTTGAACAACAAGCTACAGGGAATGGCCACCTCTCTTTCGAGAATGCCAACTTATTGGTGTTGATTCTAAAATGTCATCAAAACTCTATTGCAAATGGCACTCGATACACAGAGTGATAAACAACCTCTCTAAAATCAAGTGAGACCCAAGAGATAAATGACCTCTCTAAAATTGGAAACCCACCCAATGAATTCGACACTTCTAAAATCGGAAACCCTCCCAATGAATTTGTTTCCAAATGAGAGAGATGGGGTTGAAATCCGAATGACCTTGGAATTTATAGTGATTTCTAAGGGAAACAAACATATACAACAATGAAATCAACCCTTCTAACTATGAATTTGATCCCATAAAATTTGAATATATTTGTTGTTTGGACCAAACCAATTTTGATGATAATATTTATGGCAATTAATCATTATGTTTTCATTTAGTCTCAATCCAAATTTCAAGCTCAATGGGAAACGATTTAGGGCTTGGTACTCACATATTTGGGAGCCATTGGCTCCCCTTAGAGTTGTTCTGCTCGGCCTCCCTCTCCCCTACATGTCTGCAATCCAAATTTTCTCTACTCAATATCCACATGCCCAAATAGCCCCTCCCATCAGTTGTTATCTCAGTTGACTCGGATCCTCTCTGGTCGGAATCCTCTGCTCACAGCTCACTAAACTCGATGGGTTCATGCACGAGCGACTAAATATGAAAATGAAACATGCTTTAGCATAGGAGGTTTTTAAGGTGAGTTTTTTTTGTTTGTATTATTATTTTTTTTTGTTTTATATTTTTATGTATTTAATATATATATATATATTTAAAAAAATTAATTATAAATTAAAAATTTAATGACAATGTTAGTGATTATGACATTGATGACATTGGTGTCGATGATTATGATCATCATCACCATCACCCCCATCTTGATCATCATCATCATCATCATCATCATCATGATAATCGTTGTCATCATCATCAACATCATCATCATCAAGAACATCATTGTCATCATAATCATCATCATTAATGTCATTGTCGTAATCAACACAATCATCATAAATAACAACATCATCATCGTCACCATCATCGTCATCATCATTGTCATCATCATCATCGTTTTCATCATCATCATCATCATCATCATAAGCATCATGATTAACGTTTTTGTTGTCATTAATCATCACCACCACCATCATCATAATAAGCATTATCATTAATATCATCATTGTCATTAATCATCATTAACGTCATCGTTTCAATTAATCATCATCATCATCATAAACAACACCATTATCATCGTTGTCATCGTCATCGATGTCATCACTATTAATCATCAAAATCATCATAAACAACAACATCGTCGTCAACATCATGATAATCATTGTCATCAACATCAAGGACATCATTTTCATCATAAGCATCATTGTCGTCGTAGTCATCACATCAATCATCATCATTTTCATCGCGACCATCATTGTTGTCCTAGATATGATCATCGTTATCATCATCATCATCATCATTAGAAACAAAAACATCATCAACAACAACAACTAGAACATCATTGTCATCATAATTTTCATCATTGTCGTCGTCATCAATAATCATCATTGTCATCATAAACAACACCATTGTTGTCATCATCATCATCATCATCATCATCATCATCAATAATGATGACTAAGATGATGATGTTGATAACAAAACCATTTTCATCTTCGTAGTCATCATGACCATCGTCGTCGTCGTCATCGTGGCCATCGTTGTCATCATATAGATGATAATCATTATCATCGTCATGGTTTTCATTAGAAACAACAACATAATCCTCATCAAGAACATCATCATCATAATAATCATAATCGTCATCATCAATAATAAAGGTTAGGACATAGGGATGAAGCACATTATACTTCTATAACCATGATGAGTAGAGAGTAGGGGTTGGTACTAGGATGGACCACACATGTTTCCAAAAATTCATAAATGCACTATTCTATCTCATTTTTGTGTGTAATAGGATCTTGATATTGGTGCACATTGGGTGGTTAGATTCCTATAGAATCAATAGAATTATATGATCATGCTCCCCACTTGGGAGTGGCAGTCTATGGGGAATTTTGTAGACTTGTTTTTGCTTGTTACAAACCAACTACATGTCAATATGAACTCATTTGGAAGCATTCTCTAAGGCATGGATGGCATTGAATTGTGCAGTAATCTGTGAATGACCCTTCAATATATTTTCCATACAATGATAACTCAGCAGGTGATATTTTCTTGAGGGGTGGAGAAATATGTCGGGGAGGAATCATGTTTTTGCATAGTCATGGAACAATTTTGGGTGTTCATACTAGGAATAGGATACATATTTTGCATGAAAATATAGTTGAGATGTCTACAACTAGGTAATAGAATGTAATTTTTGTTGTAAGCCATTGGAAGGAAAGAATTAGTGATGCACTAAGTCCTTACAATGGTAGTGATGGTAGTCCATGTGTGTGATTTAATTACTGCAACAAATGCACACACCTTGTGCTTGACCTCAATCAAATAAATTTAGGATTCTTACTTGACACAACAACCTTCACCGTTATCCTCACTCTATTTGCATTATCTCAAATGAGTTATCGTTATCCACTTGCATGAAATGACGAGGTGTAAGAAAACACAGGAAATAACTATATAATCTGTCTTTTCTACCTAATGAATACAATGAAAAAAATACATTAATTATATTATCCCCTTTCAATATCGCGATGAAGAAATATAGGAAAGGGGACCGAGGGTTTATCACTTTCTCAAGTGTGAAAATGCCATTAACTAGGTGTAGCACAATCTAACTATAATATAAAATGTTACAAAGAGGAAGAAAATTGGGATGTAGATGTAAACAAAGAAATGGGATGGGTTTTAAATAATTCCCTATATACATATAAGGTGATCTCCTCCTACAAAAGTAACATTGATTACCTATATTGAATAATACAAAGCAAGGGCCACAAAATGAAATAAAATTTAACTAAATAAATCAATCAAATGAAAGGGTAACGATCCATTATCAAATGAAATTGCAATAACCACAAAATTATTCTAAAGCAACCTTTAAGACATTAAGAACATTGTATTTAGAGGGGGGTATAGTCCAAAAATATCAATCAAAACTATTACAGAAGCAAAGGAAATCCAAATTCAAATGGAAGAAAAAATATAAATTGTAGTTTCATCCAAGATGATAGGGGATCAAAGGATATAACAACTACAAGCAGACCCAAGAGCATGGGAGGTGGAAGATAAAAGATATATCATAAGTAAGCTATCAATTTATAAGAAAAGTTTTGGTATATGGTCAAATATAAATACTAAACTTTTTGAACAAGATTTGATCTTAGGACCACAAACTAGACATGCAAATTTTCCCTTTGTTTGAAGACCTACATTAACAGATGGATTAACTATGTCAATTATAATTATATAAAATGAATGGATTATTTAAAAAAACATGCATGCATAATATATCGACTTCATAAAATTAAATACTACTAAAGTGGACATTATAATTACAAACCACAAAAATGGGTTAACCCTAGGGCATCATGTACTGTCCATACAAGCATTGCATGGAATTGAAATTGCCTTTTTCGTATTGGTCTAGATACATCATAGATAGTGATGCCATTCCATAGATTTAGTAGCTCGTCAATAAGAGGTTTGACATATATATTCATATCTTTGACTTGGTACTTACCTGATTGATTTGAGCATATAAAATATATAATTATTACAGGGTGAAAACACGAAATTGGGTAACACTTTGGTGAGAATCGGGCGTCGAAGAGACATAGCGGAAGTTATTCGGCCGAATAACCAAATTTATTCGGCCGAATAAATTTCGTTATTAGGCCGAATAAATTTCGTTATTCGGCCGAATAAGTTATATGTTATTCGATCGAATAACGTTTAATGGTTCACCATTAGAAATAATGGAGACCTCGATTTGTGTGCGAGGTATAGTCAGACAGGAAAAATAAACGGCGTTTTTTTATTTATTCGTCGGAATAATTATTCTGCATAAAATCTCGGCCATGGCTTGTCTTTGTCATTTTCTCTGCACGTCTTTTTGGACCCTATTGTGAGACCCACTGTCGGACCCCCCCTCGCCACCCGTCTCGCCATTGCTCCGGCCACCCGGCCGCGTCTTCCTAGATGGACCTGTCCACGCCACTAGTGTTGCTGCTGCTGGACTCGTCCTTGACACCATGTTGGCCATCCTGCAGCTTCTGATGGTGGTCTGCCAACCCTTTCGTCTCCCCCTCCTTTCATCCCCCTTCTTCGCCACCTTGCTGCGTCTGTTCATTTTGGAGTGGACTTCGCCACCTTGCTGAATCTCTTCGTTGCTGGATCTGTTTGTTGGTGGAGTGTTCGTCATTTGGTGGACGTTCGTGGTGGTATGTTCATTGGTGGAGTGTTTGTCTGTTGAGTGGTCGTTGGTGGACGTTCGCATTGGAGTGGTTGTGGACTATTCGTCGTGGGGTGGACTATGCAAGTAATTTTATTTCAGTTTTTTATTTTTATTTTTTATTTTTGTTAAATTTTATATCAATGTTGCTTCATTTGGTTGCAGGTGTCATTTTCTTTTTCTGTGCTCGGGGTCGTTCGGCTTCATTTGCTCAAGTTCGGTTTGGGGTTGGCTTTTAGCAGTAAAACAAAAAAAATAGGTATGCCAAAACGATATCTAATTTGGCTATGTAATTTATCTATTATTGAATTATGGAGTAACCAAAAAAATTAGAATCTAACTTAGTGGGTACTGTACATGAGTTCATGAACTCGGTCCAAATTGGACAGAGTTCATGAACTCTGTCCAATTTGGACAGATTTCATGAACTCTAGCCCATCTTAACTTAGACCTTGAATGGAAGGGAAGAAAGGACCTTAACATAGAACTGTTGGTAATTATTAATTTAATACCTTTTTTAGTGTGATTTAATGGGTGATTTGATCGTAATAAGCCCTGCCTATCCCACCTAGCTAACTTTTAGAGCATAACCCTTAGTTGGAATTAGATTACCTATCACAAATAATAGTTATCAGAGTTTGAGCAAAGCCTAATCAAACGAGCTGAGATACTTAAGCAATAGGAACTGTAATTTCTGAGTCATGAAAAATTAAGAAACGATGTACTAAATATGCTCAATTCTGTGGACCGAATGACAGTTACTAATTTTAGCACTTGCATGGATAGGAGAGAAAGTAAAGTAGTAATTGTAGGAGCCTCTATTCATATTAGGAAAAAAACAGAATCCAGATGTATGGTTTTAATTAGTTTCTATTTCAAGTAGCTGTATTCTGAGTTTATAATTGATCCAATTATGCAATCAGTTTACATACGATATTCTGAGTTCATAATTTATCAAATAATGCAATCACTTTACTTTCTATTCCAAGCAATGATATTATGGCATAGACTAGAGTTGTGGCCAATATATTAGTATCGACTGAGTACTATGTTAGGTTAACTAATTTTACCTTTCGTATTACCTTTAGATGCCCATTTATGTCTAACAACAACCAACCACCTGGTGTATTCATCATGAACCTTTAGATCCAAATCGTATGCTGAAACTTATTTAAATATAAATACTATTGAGCTAGTTAAACTTATTTAACTATTATTTTTTCTTATATGACAAAAAAGAGAAATATAAATAGTATTGAGTTGGTTAAACTTGTTAAACTATTGATTTTGCTTATGTGATAAGAAGGAAAAATAAAAGTAGTTTTGAAATTCTATTTGCAAATGGTATTTTCGCTTTATGTATAGGTTTTCCTTTTCGGTTGAACTCTGTCCACATGGACAGAGTTCATAGATCAATATATTAGTTAAATATGATAAACCATGCTCATGCATAACTACAGACAAGACTAAACTTTACTTTATATGTAATAAGAAAGAACTAAAACTACTACATATAAAACTTGTAAAAAACCCTGGCCTTCCAAAACAGTAAAGTCAATTGTATTATGCACCAAACAACATGTTTTATGAACATCATGTGTACACATTATTCTTATGTATTTAGGGAATCCTTGTTAGGAGGTATTGATATCAAAACATTAAAATATTATGCCACAGATATATGGAAACATGAGACTCATTAATAATTTTTCCACATTAATAGTGATGCAATGATATTAGTCCACCTAGTATTGAGTTCATGCCACAGATATATGGAAACATGAGACTCACTAATAATTTTTCCACATTAATAGTGATCCAATGATAGTCGTACACCTAGTATTGAGTTCACTCTAAGTTGACACTCTTTTGAGAATGTCATGCCTTATGATTGTGCATTTTGAATTGAGAATCTAATTGATGGAAAACAATGGTCTTGAGTTTTAGCCTTGTAAAGGTGACCATTCCTAGGATTATGTTTTTCTTTGATTGCAACATGGTAAACTCGGGGAACATAATACCATGAATCGTCATCATTATCAGGCTGAAACTCAAGACCATCGTGCAACATGGAAAATTTGGGAAACGTGGCAAACTTGCAAAACATAATACCATGAATGGCCAATTTTTTATGATTCTATGGAATAATGAAAATATTTGTAGATATAATTTATGTTTAAATTATTAATATATCAATTAAGTTATTAATTTAAGATTTAAATTAAAAGTTAACATGTTCATGAACTCATTCTTTGACATAAAGAAATGTAACCTTCACTTAGTATTTAACTATATTGGTTCCATTCATTTTAAACATCAAAAACACTTAGAAGATTGGCACATTAATTCCTCATACATCCAACAATATTATCTATACTAATTTTAAGAACTATTAGATGATATTAGGTATATCTAGGTCCTTATTAAATAACTTAGTCTCTTTAGCAGCTAGGTCTTAGAATTTGTAGAATTAACATGTAGAATTTGAATATGTAATGAGTTGATATTTGTGTAAGTGTAGACATTATATCAAATGGAAAGAGAGGAGTCTTTGAGGCGAAAGCATAGGAGGTCTTCACATTATTCTGGAGTTGGTGTTTCAATTGATAATCGGAGGTTGTCGACTT
The DNA here is from genome assembly GCA_027924585.1 of Larix kaempferi. Lineage (NCBI taxonomy): Eukaryota > Viridiplantae > Streptophyta > Pinopsida > Pinales > Pinaceae > Larix > Larix kaempferi. Next base: position 3,615,031 of record BSBM01000524.1, read on the forward strand.
CCGCTCGAGATTCAAGTTTATTGTATAGTTTACATTCATTCGATCATCGGCGAGGAGATAGGGGTACAGATGATTCCTCTTTATCTTCTGTGGGAGAACGTTGATCTTGACCTTCTGTTGGTATGAACATCAATCTTTTAATACATGTACAAATTATTTTTTTGTGTGTACGCAAAGTTTGTACATGTTTACACATAACTTTGTTTTTATTTGAAGCAGAGCATGGTTCAGAAGATGCTCGTAATTCTACAAAGAGGGAGGAAGAGCGAGCAAGGGAGATAGATGTGGGTGCAGAGCAAGGTTTCCAAGAGGCTCGTCATTCTACACATGGTGACGATGGTCGAGCCAGGATTCAATATGTTGAACTAACCGAAGGTTGTACACCCATGACAACGTATCCATCTGATTTACCTAAGGATCTTCCATGGGAAAGTGGTATTCATCAAACGACTCTTGAAAGTTGTAGATCCCACTACGATAAGTTGGAAAAAGATTTATCTACTATGGATCTCCCTCTAGAGAGTAAACAAAGTTTGGAGATTGTTTTGGGATCATTGCAAAAATTCATTAAGGCATATGAGGATCTTGGACCAACTACGAATGGTTTTGTTGATTTGATGCGGAGACGAAGGGCACAAGTGATGGGTCCAGACAAGTGGGTTGTTGTGAAGGAGAGAGTGAAAAAAGAACAAGCCAATTCAATGTTTAACTTCAAAGAAGGTCTAAAACGAAAAATGTTAAAAGTGCAATATTTCAAGCACCTTGAACTTACACATCTACTATATGATCGGTTCCTTGTAGCCTATGGTCGGTTTTCATGGAATGATGAGGTTTCTCAATATTTTGCTAGATTTTTTTATGTGGAGCTTTTTTCAAAGATGAATCCAGACTATACTGATGTTCATTCTGAATTTTATGGAATTGGAAAGGGTCGAATATATGATTGAAAAGGTGCTCTTAGAGACCCTACAACTCTTCGATCTGCACCCCATATATCTCTCCCACCCAGGCTTGTGGCATTAAGATTAGAGATGGAGCCCACATCCCAACTTGGGACAACTGCATGGGATTTTGTTGGCGATGGTTTAGCATCGGCATTAGTTGGAGTAGATATGGGATTGGTTTGAGAGAGGGATCCTGCCACTATTCGTCAAAAGTTTGTTTACAAAACAAATGATGAGGTAGATGGAATGAGAATTGGATATCTCATGGCTTATGCCAAGGTTTGTCGTGACATAGCTTCAGATGTTATATCCAATGACACATCGAGTTTAGAAGAGGTTTGTTGATTATGATATGACAATCTATTTAATTGTTTATTCATTTTGAATTGAAATTTTTGTTACATTATATGTATGATATTATGTCTTTTTTGATGTATAGTAATAAGTATATTATGTAAATGTTTATTGGTTGCAGTTTTCCAGAATGATGAATACACATTCTTTTCGACTCTCCACTAGTGAAAATGTAGAAAATGTAGAGCATATTGGAGAGGTATATTTATTATTTACATATTTATAATTATGTTTGATATATTATCCATTTTTTGAATTTTAATTTAACTATGCATCTTATTGTTAATTTGACTTATCCATGTAGGTTTATTTAGATACGAACTTTTTAGATGATTTACTATCTCTTGTGAACTAATGATTTTAATTTTTTTTGTTTCGGTTTTAAGTTAATTGCTTAATTTTTTTTTTGCTTGCACTATGTTTTATTTATTAACACAATTTAAATTTTAGGGGAGAGATATAGGCTCTTTGATAAATGTGGATATTGGCATAGAGGTAATTTTGTTCACACTTGAATTGATCTCTGATATAAGTTGAATATTTTAATTTTTTTGGATTTAGTTTAAATTTGTTTAAATAATTTATGAGATTCATAAATTGATTTTATACATGTTGCAGCTTGGGTCTCTTCGATCTTTTGGAGGCAAAGGGAAGACTCCAGTGGATGATAATGGTGGACATGCATTTAGAGAATTTGATGTAATTTTGTTAATAATTGAATTGTTCTTTGATATATAAGTTTAATATTTTAATTTTTTGAATTTAGTTTAAAATTGTTTAAATAATTTATAATATTCATAATCTGTTTTTATACATGTTGCAGGCTGGGTTGAGTCCAAGGGAAGGCCCTAGTGGATGATAGTGGTGGACTTCTTCATTTTTTGTTGATATATAGATTGTAGTTGTTTTGGACATCGAGGAGATTTATTTTTGGATTATACATATGTACATTGAACTCACATGTTCATGAGTTCGTTTTTTTAGGATTATATACATGTACATTGAACTCACATGTTCATGAGTTCGTTTTTTGAGGATTATATACATATACATTGAACTTACATATTTTGTATTTGCTTTAAATGATCTACTTTTGTTTTGTTAATTATTTAACATATTTGATGTGATAAATGTTTAGAATGTGTTTTTGCATGTTTATGAATGTATGTATTATTAAATTTATGTATGTATGTAGATATAAAATTTATAGGAATGTTAATGATAGGAATGCTAGGAATGTTAAGAATGGATGTTTGAAAGTTTTGATAGGTGCAATCTAAAGTTAGGAATTGTTAAGAATGAATGTTAGGAAACTGTTGAATCCTAACAATGAATGTTATCAGAAGTTTTGATAGGTACAATATAAAGTTAGGAAATGTTAAGAATGAATGTTAGAAAAGGGTTGAATCCTAACAATGAATGTTAGGAAGTTTTTATAGGTGCAATCTAAAGTTAGGGATAATAAGAATGAATGTTAGGAAGTGTTGAATGTTAAGAATGAATGTTAGGAAGTGTTGATAAATGTAATCTAAAGTAAGGAGTAAGGAATGTTAAGAATGTTAAGAATGAATGTTGAGAGTCAAGAATGTTTAAAATGTTAAGAATGAATGTTGAGGGTCAAGAAATTTTAAAATGTTAAGAATGAATGTTAGGAAGTTTTAGGAAGTGTTGAATGTTAAAAATGTTAGGAAATTAAGAATGAATGTATGTTAGGAAGTTTTGATCTAGGTGCAATCTAAAGTTAGGAATGTTCAGAATGAATGTTAAGCATGTTAAGAAGTGTTCATGAATGAATGTTAGGAAGTTTTGATAGGTGAAATCTAAAGTTAGGAGTAAGGAATGTTAATAATGAATGTTAGGAAGTGTTGAATGTTAAAAATATTAGGAAGTTTTAAGGATGTAAAATCTATGAGTTTGTTAGGATGAATGTTTAAAATGTTAGGAAGTTAAGGATGAATGAATGTTAGGATGTAAAATCTGTGAGTTTGTTAGGCTGTAAAATATTTTCAGTGTTGGATATGTAAATAAGAATGTTATGAAGTTTTGATAGAAATAGGAATGTTAGGAAGTTTTGGTTTCAACATAAAACTTGAATTTCATATAAATGATAAATTGAAATTTGTATAAATGATTCATATTTTCAATGTTCAGGTACATTTTATCTAGATGAAATCATGGCAAATGGGGATTTAACAATTTTGTGTTTTTTAATCATAAGCAAAGATTACATGATTGTGAAGCTTATGCTAAATTAGAGCAATGATTTTAGACAACAATTTGATGAATTTTCATCGATTTGTTGTAAATAATCATTGCTCTTATTTAGCATAAGCTTCACAATCCTGGAATCCTTGCTTGTGATTAAAAATTAAATGATTGTTATCTCCATTTGCCATGATTTCAGTTATGTGAGCTTACAGAAGTGATATTTTAAAAAACTCATGGATCATGTATTTATATGGATTGTTTAGCCCACCATAAACTAGTAACGGATCAACCCATCTTATGGATCAAGAATAATAATTTTCCATTTATTAAGTATATTAGAGAAGCATGAAATGGATCGGATGAAATCTAGCAGATTTCTCGGTGATTCTTCACTTACATACTTCAGTGAAAAGTAAAGATTCAGGGCAGAGTGTGGGGACAACCACATCCGTTATCTCATCCTTTAAGTGGTCTAATAGACATATGGGGACCTGAATAAAGTACTGTACACAAAATTTAAGACGAAATTACACATTACAGTTTTCATTACCAAATAATTTTTGAATTCATTTCAGCATACTAAAATACGATCATTTAAACTCTTATTCTAGTTCCCATTCAAGATCATAGACATAGTTGAAAGAAAAAAATATATTGTACACAACATTTGACATGGACATGGACAAAAACATCGATCGATTATTTTTTAATATAGTTAAAAACATCGCAATGGAATGCTGTCCTTAATTATCCGTTCATGGTCATATTTGTACAATTTCCATTTTTTAGTTTTCAATTGTTTTCTCTATGGAACTTGTACCAATTTTATTCAAGATGCGCATACTAAATGACTATATTGACAACATATAACATCAGGTTCATAATTCTGAAAGTAGACATAATTTTTAGTCATATGGGTCTGCTGAAAAAAATATCCCTTTAAAATGATGGATCCTTTCTCATATGTATATCTGTTGTCATTGTAGTCCTCCCATAACTTCATCTTTCCTTCAGTGCATCGCATCAAATAATACTTCACATTTTCGTTGTTGTCTATAGGTGAAATCATAGCGAAAACATCCCCTGTACAAATTACAAGTGGCATTAGGGTTTTTAAATCAATTAAATTGACTAATATACATGTATAAGGTGATGGACAAGAATGAACAATCGACAAAACAGTTGTAAGATCATTACCTTCTTTAACAAGATCTGAAATTTTGTCGCCATCAGATGATATTGCTATTTCTTCTGATTCTAATTCTTATAGGATTGCTAGTGGCATTTTCCCTTTAGGATTAATCTCTGTGTGTTTCCAATTTTTTACATAGTTGTTCGTTATGTTTTCATAAACTTCTGTAGATTCAACATTTTCAGTGCAAATATCACAAAAGCATGATTGCTTTCTACTGTCAAATGCAAACACGTTTTGGAAGGATTTTGTTTGAATAGAGTGAAAATATCTAGTCCCATGTATGGTGCTAGTGTCATATGGTATTGATCTATTTATATCTTGGACCCCAACAAGCCAAAAAAATCTACACAAATGACAACTTTTGATGTTAGTGTACATATACTTAAATGTTAGTGTACATTTTTTTAAATTGACAATTAATATAAATTTAAAAAATCGTGTACATACCTGCGCACATCTTTTGATTGTTGATTATAATCATGGCCTAGATGTAATTTACACCATTGGACAACCTCTGCAGCTGAATGAAATCGTGCAGAAGAATGGTTCATTTTCCATCTTTGAAGTGCTCTTTTTACGCATGCTCCTGCACCATCATGTTCACCTTTTCCATCTCCAGTTTCAAAGAAATTCCAACGATGTTTAATGTTCAATGCTTTATGAAGTCGACATAACCAATAAAATGATCGTGAAGATTTAAATTATCCCGCACATCCATACGACCATATCCAATGTTCATTGAATTTAACGTCACGTCCTTTTAGTGAATTGTAGAAAATACTTTCAATACAATGTTGAACAAAATGTGTATCGTGTGTACGATCATCGTTGATATAAAAGTGATATTCTTTAATCACATCTCGATTTTCACACATGATTTCAATGCCATCAACATCCTATTGAGAATGTTTATATAGAACATGGACAAATATCGAAACTTGGTCAGAATGATAGTATTTACTCTGTATCTCTTTTTGTGCAGCAAATGTGTAGTTTTCTGCAAAGTCAACCACTGACAAAATTGTTCCTGGTCGAAAAATTTCACGAGACTGTTTGAATTGAAGGTATTGCCATTGTGCTCTATGTGAATGCTTGGTGTATTTATAAATTTCACTTTCAAATTTCTTGAGAAAATCTGTCACACATATTTTATCTTCTCGCAAATCAATTATTTTGGAATGTGCATCATTAGAACTTGTAGCATAACCGATGTATTCATATCTTCTCCAATCAATGGCTATATTTGACAGTGAGTGATCATTATCGATAAGATATCTATTGTGGAATAAGACCACATTTCCACAACGATGACAATGTTTTCCATTGACACATTTCTTATTATAAAATACTTCATCATGATCTCTCTCACATAGAGTTTGAGATATGAATTCATGTACTGTGGGCGAAGGTGGTGAATTCGTCCAAAACATTTTACCAAATTCAAGAAACGTGTCATAATATAATTGAAATTGCACATGATAACGACAACAACATGTGTCATGTATAGTAATAGGTCTAACATACCATGGTTTTCGTTGCACAAATGTAGTGATTGAAGCATTAATTCCACGATGATCTTCCTTGAATTTATTGAACAATTGTACTTGTGTCATATCCATTATATGTTTTGGACTGCTTTCATATACCCCTCGTGATACTCTTTTTTGTATCACACCCCTTGAATTTGGTGAAACTTGAGCATGTGTCAACCAATATTCCCGTACAATATCTTTAACACCTGCTCCCATTCTATCTTTGTAAGGCTGTCTACAAATAATTGCTCAGCAAGCAAGTTCATCATTTTCATCTATTTGCATTCTGAATTTCCTATGTTTGTATAATATCTTTCTTGAGGTTCCAACTGATTTATCTAGTTGTGTTGTCAAACATTTTTTTTTAGTACTAGCTGAAACAATTTCTGTATGAATTGCTCTACCTGCAGCACTGATATCTTTCTTCCTGGATTTTCCAAGTTTTTTTATTGCATCACCTATATTTTCTATCACATTATGTTTCAATTTCGACTCTTTTGTCGCCTTGTGAATACCCAATAATGACGTAGCACCTTCTAACTTCTTGCACACTAATAAACATCTCAAAATTTGTGCTTGTCCTGCTATTGAATAATCCTTTAGAACATCATCATAAAATTTTTGAGCATGATAACGTGCAGCATGTATAGGTATTTTTTTCCATATTTGTTGTAGTCAATGTTTTCTAACATTTCATCATCAATGGTGAAAGTAGCTATACATCAAGTTAAATTTAATTTAGCATATATCCAAAAATACAATTCATTATAAAAAATAAATTTGGAAAATACATGATATATATATACCAGGTCCAATTTCTGGATCTTGAACTTGGTCTTCAATATTGACTTCATCGACATTAACATATAAATCACTATTTACATTCTCAACAATGGTCTCTTCAACTTCAATTTGTTCTTCTTGTACTCTATTTTCAATTTCCATTTCATCAACATTATCATGTAAATCTGTATTTATATCTTCAATAATTATCTCTTCTGGTTCTGCAACCGTTGTCTTTTTGGCATTATATCTGAGTTTTTTTGTTTCTCTATTACCATCATCATCACGTTTATGATCACCTTTTCGGGTTTCTCTTACTGCCCATGATTGTTTAATCTATAGATGATAAATTAAAGAATCATCACTTTATAATAATAATAAAAAAAATTAAGATTTAAAAACAGCTACGAAATTTATAAAAACATGAATTGAAATTTACTTCACCTTATCAAAATCTTGTAAGAGATTTTTGAAGAAAAACTCATTGAAAATAAGTTTCCTTCAAAAAAAACCCTTGAAAAGAAATCTCCTTTGAAAAAATCCGTCTTGGAAAGAAATAAGAACTCCTTGACAATAAATCACCTTTGAAAAAACCCATTGGAAAAGAATAAGAACACCTTGTAATGAAATATTCTTTGTAAAAACCATTGGAAAAAAAAACTTCTTTGAAAAAATACCTAGGAAAAAAACCTTCTTTGAAAAAACCACTAGGAAAAATACTTTGGAAAAAAAACCTTCTTTGCAAAAATATGTTGGAAAAACCCTTGTAAAGAAATAAATCATTTGCTAAAATACTCTGGGAAAACAACTTTTTGAAAAAACCCCTTTCAAAGAAATAAGAAGGAAAAATACATCTCCTTTGCAAAAATACCTTGAAATAAAAACTTCTTGCAAAAATGCCTTCTAAAATAAACTCTTTAAATGCACCCCTTGGAAAGAAATCTTCTTTGAAAATACCACTTAGAGAAATACGTTGTAACAAAACTCCTTTGTAAAAATATCTAAGAAAAAATTACTTTGAAAAAACCCCTTGCAAAGAAATAACTTCTTTGCAAAAATACATTGGAAAAAAACTATTTGAAAAGACCCTTTGCAAAGAAATAAGAAGTGCAAAAATTTCTTGGAAAAAAACTCTTTGAAAAATACCTTAGCAAAACAACTCTTTGAAAAAACCCCTTTCAAAGAAATAAGAAGTGCAAAAATACCTTAGAAAAAACTCTTTGCAAAATACCTTAGCAAAACAATTCTTTGAAAAAAACACTTATAAAGAAATAAGAATGAAAAATACAACTCCTTTGCAAAAATATTTTGGGATAAAAACTCTTTAAATACAACCCTTGGAAAGAATATGTAAAAAACCCACTTGGAAAAATACTTTGTAAAAAAAATCATTTGCAAAAATATGTACGAAAAAAAAAACTTTGAAAAAACACCTTGCAAAGAAAGAACTTCTTTGAAAAAATGCCTTAGAAAAAAACTTTTACAAAAATGCCTTAGAAAAAAACTCCTTCAATGTGCCATTTGGAAAAAAATAAGAAGAAAAATACTTTGTAAAAAAAACTCCTTTTGCAAAAGAATTATCCTTTGAAAATCCTTTCAAAAATATTTTGGCCAGAAATATTCGAAAATAGAATGTGCTAAAATAATGAATCACTTTAGGTTTATTTATATGAGTATAGACAACGCAATTATTATTATTATTAATTTTTTTTCCCCGGTCTACGAAATTTTTTTGCGTTTGTTTATTCGGTCGAACAACCTTTGTTGTAAATAATGGTGTCGTTACGGAAAAAAATTATTCGGCTGAATAATTATTCGGGGGAACAATTTCTGAGACTTGAACACTTGACAGTTCTGCACAGTTTTCAGGTTTCTCCATTTTCGTAAGGTAAAAACAACCTCTTACACTACAAAACGACTGTCGGACTTGATACCATTAGTTTTATCATTGAATTGACTTTCCGTAGGTATAGATTTTGTTGTATATAGGTAAGATCTAATATTTTTAATTGTTTTTTTCGAAACATGTGTCGAATTTGGATTCGTCTCTTTCAAAAAACAATGAAATGAAAAAATCATAACTTAAAAAATACACCACCAAAAAAATTGAAAAAAATATGGTGCACTTAATTGGAGTGTCTACTTCAAAAGGGTGTTCGTATATTTTTTAGTTTTAGAGTCAATTGAGATAAAAGTGGCGCAACAAAAAACATGTTGAAAATCTACTAGGTTTCCCCATTGATCGAATTCAAAAAAATATAATAATTAGTATATAGATCCATTGGTTACAAACTTATAGTTATGCACTAGTACATTATGTGTAAATTGTCGTAGCATATTTTGTTTTTGCAAAAAACAAGTTTAACAATGATTTTACGGGCGCAACAAAACATGACTATTTTGTAGTCCTTTCATGTTATAAGAACACACTGTCAAACATTTGCGAAATTGACATATTAAATCTTAGTAGAAAAAATTGAAACAATTATGAATAGAAATTTAACATAATTCTCTAAAAGTTTTATTTTTACTGCAAAGTGAAATTCTAAACAAAAATATCACTTTTGTTCGGCCAAAGTTGAAAAACATGAAAACATCAGATTTATTTTCTCACAAGACCCCCCAAAATAGACACCCATCTTCATGGACTCACCCGCTCTTCATATGCCTTCTCAAGAAGAGGTAAATCATGAAAATAATCAAATTCATCATTTTCATGATCATCATCCATTCTAACATGATTAAATGTATCATGGATCAATGTATTTGTACCATCATCTTCAACTATGTTATAAATATGATTATTTTCTTCAATATGATGATTAACTTGTTCTCCATTATTAATAGCTCCATGTTCCTCCGATACTTGTTCTGAAAGCACATCCTCTAGGAGAAATGCCATAGGAGGTCTTTCCTTTATAATTACATGAAACCATCAACAAATATTAGTTAATATAAGAAATATTAAATTATACATACATTTACAAAAACGATCAATATAAAGACATACATAATGAAAAACTTACCAATGGATGATAGTCATGTCCCCCCTCAACGTGTTAATGTTCCCTACAATGTATTTTGGCTGTCGTAATCTTTATTCTTCTCATTTTAAAGCCCCTGCATTAACTACATGGACAATAAAATTTCTCATCACCCTTTCTTTTCATTCCATCCCACAATTTAGCAAGCAATTCTCAATTTTGTTCGTTTGGATCAAGAATATTCTTAAGTGACATTTTTTGATACAAAACTTGACTGATGATTATTGATTTTAAAAAATCAAGCTCCACACTTCACTATTTTTAATCACAGTAACAATTTAAATAAATGTGTATTTTTGTACAGAAAACAGTATGTGCGAAGCCTTTATAATTTCCGTAAATCATCACTTGTATAGTAAACATGTCGGAACATTTCTATAATTATAGTTTCTAAACATAAATGATCGGCAGATGTCCGACGGTGTTAACATATTTACCATTATAACCTATACATCGTAAATCCGATGACTTATGTCGGATATTCGACGTAGATCGTCGAGTTTACGAAGGTCGTGAGAAATTCGACGACTACATGGGTCAATTCAAAAAAAAAAAAAATTTCGTAATTATAAAGGTGAAATTCGACGACAAGGTCAATTTCGTCGGAATTCTTCAGATTTTCTCGTCGGATTTTGTGTTCAAATTTGGTTGTGGGGTTAGATGTAAGAGAGAGGGGGGGTGTTTGGGGATTAAGGGTAAGGGGAGTATGAGAGAGATAGAGAGAGGGTGGGGATTAGGGGTAGGGGGTTAGATCTAGAGAGAGGGGGGTGGTGTTAGGGGTTCATAGGTATATAGGGGGGATTGTTTGGTGTCAGATGTAGAGAGGGGGTTGTTAGGGGATAGGGGTAGGAGGAGTAGGAGATGGATAGAGAGAGGCTGGGTGTTAGGGGTAGGGTTAGTAGGAGAGGGATATAGGGATACTAAAGGTTAGGGGTATAAGGTTATATGCGTACACATTTTATAATGCTACCAATATTTGTGTAACATATAGATTTATTGTGCAATAGTTGTGTAACTATCACCTTTAATGTTACAAAATGTGAATGCGTTTTGGAACTACATAATGCGTGCACATTTTTCTATGATATAAACAACAATTTTTCATATTTGACATTTACCCTAATAGTTTGAACTACAATCTACAGTTAGATTCGTGTATCGTTCGGGAATTCCTAACAAAAAAATCTCAATTTGATCATCACATTTGACAATCTCCATCATTTAGTTTCTAAGAATTGAGGATAGCCTTGAAATCATTCAATAATGTTGAATAATCTCCAATAGAAGAGGACCATATACCATCTCCAATTGAAGAGCACCACATCCAATTGAAGAGAACCATCTCCAATTGAAGTCCACCACATCCAATTGAAGAGAACCATCTCCAATTGAAGAGCACCATATCCGATATCCTATATTAGTCATCATGGCACATGGTTATCACTCCACATATCGGTAATTGTTATTTACTCCTAGTTATTAGACCAAGGGTTTCATAGCTTGCCTCATTTCAAACAAGGAAAACCAAAACACCTTCTTCTCTTGAGTGTTGGCCAAAGCCTTGTCTCCCCTCATAACTACTCACCCTACATATATCATCTTGGATGGGTCAATGAATCAGGGCAATATCTATTGAAAATGAGACATTACTTTTTCCACTGGACCTCACTTTAAAGATACCATTGCTTCTAATGTTACCCCACTCCACTGCTTGCACCTCATCTTGACAAACCATATGAATTTGATATATACACCCAATATGATGGTTGCAAGTCAGAATATTTTTTACTAGACCTTGAAGATAGAACAAGGATATGAGAATCTTAAACAAGACTTATTTTTAGATCCTAAATTGCAACTTCCATACCTACAATAATCATTTAAGATGTAAACAAATTCCTCTTTTGTATGCCATTGGGTTTGTGAGTAGACATGTTGTACATCTTTTTTATTCCGATTTTAAGATCCCACTCGCTACTAAAATGGGTTATATTGCTTATGACAAGGAGTTTTATGGTCTTGTTTAGGGTTGAAACGATGGCACCACTATTTGATTGCAAATAAACAATCCCACATACATATCAACATCTTCTTATTTCTAATAATTCCCATTCAAAAATACAATACCATGTGTACCTCACATAGGATTGCTACCTTTAAAAATTCGTCCTTGGTGATTAGAAACAAAAATGGTTGTGAAAATAAAGTGGAAAACTTGTCGACTCGCCCTCATGAACACCTTCCCTACCATTGACATCAGGGTAGCCCTTTATTGGACTACATAATCAAGGATGTGTGTCTATAGAAGGCACCGATAAGTCATTTCAACTCCTCTATACGTTTTTCTTTGGGCCACTATGAAGAAGTAGGTTAAGATATTCATATGTTGTTTCTCACTACATTGTCTAAGCAAGCTAACTACTCACAAGTTGGGTATTTACAAACCATTACTAGTGCTTTGCAAAGATTGGGTGTCTGTTTATATGGATTTCATTATTGTATTTCTCATGTCCTTATGGAACATGACAGTACATTCATGGTGGTTTGTATATTCTCCAAGATGGATCTTTTTATGCCTTGCTCCAAGAACATCACAATGCAAAGAAAACATTGAGTTATTCTTTAGATATGTATGGTCTCAATTTGGGTTTCCTATCATTGTCATCTCTCTTAGAATTCTCATTTTCTCATTATTTTATGGAAGGAGGTATGAGGGATCTTGGATTGCAAACTCCAATATTCAACCACCTCCCGAGATAAACAATCACATATGTCTCTTCACATCATCTACAATTGTTATAATAGAGAAGTGCACTCTTCATGAACATTCATCATTTGAGTTTTTTTATGGATGCTGACCAGTTGCTCCACGTTAACTCCTTATGATCTTACTTCAACCCAATGAGTCAATGCTCAATAGAAGGCCACTTCAATGGTGTAGCAACTCCCCAAGATGCACACACATGTACATGAGGAACTATGAAGGAATCAAGAACATTAAAAGACCCTTCATGATCAACAGCAAGTACCAATTCCATTCAATATTAGTGACTCAATATGGTTGCAACTACATAAACAAAATTTCAAGGTAAATAAACATCAAAAACACAAGTAGCTTCATTATGGTCCATGTAATGAATCCTAAAGTAGATTGGTGTCAGTGCCTTCAAGTTGGATTTTCCTCCATCGTTAGGCATTCACCTTGTCATTACTGTGAATCAACATAATTTATATGAATCATCCCAACTTGACGAGGATATTCCTATCTACCACCCTATGGAAAATGTGTCATATTTTTAGTCCTCGCTGGACCAAGATATACTTGATCCCAAAAGGACCCTACTTCCATTTGGTTGGGTTTCAAAGCAAAGTCCACACTAAGACTAGGTGGTTCATGATGGTGTGTTCAACTCTTGATTTCTTCATATGTTAGTTTTTCAGAATTTACTTCAATCTGTTCTAGGATCTTCACTGAGATAACAACATGTACAACATATCTACAGCATATCAATCATGGACATAATAATGCAAGCACACAAGAGACAATAGACACACAGAGTTTCACTAGGGAAAACCATAAAGGTGAAAAACCCCACAACTTCCTCAGAGATAGATAGAGCAATGATACAACCCAAGCATAAGAGATAGTCCTCCTAGCAGCAGCTTCTCATCCTCCACAAGTGTGCCACTCTCCAATGAGAGTATGAGTGAGAAAGTGAATGATCAAATAGACTGCCTCCCGCACTCTATTTATACTTGACTTGACTTGCCTAATAACCTTTACTAGGTTGGCCTTAACTTAACCACATAACATAATGCTGACAAGGTCAATCCCCAATAGGGTGGTCTAATAACCCTTGGACCGACATGACTTATACAAGGCCGACCCCAACAAGGTGGTCTAATAACCCATCAAGTATAAGTTACAACACTTACAATATAAATGACGACACTTCCGTATAGAGGAATAATAACATCTCTATAGGAATACAAACACTTACGTATAGAGGAATAATAACATCTCTATAGGAATACAATATACATATATGAAATACATTCCAAAGTTACAAATACATCAACACTCCCTCTTAAATAGGAAGGTATTTCGTGACATAGGTCTGCTAGCACAAGTCTTCTTCTCTAGATCATCGTCACTGGATCATCATCATCGAATCATCATCATCAAATCATCGTCATTGTCACTACTGTTGCTATCTTAATCAATATCCAATCTACTCGTCATAGGAAGTTCTATAGAGCCAGTCCTTTTTCATACTGGATGTAAGCCCACCACCTGTAGGTCTTCATCATCACTGGACATATTGTGGAATCCTCAAGACTGATTACGTGCATTAAGCCAAAACCTCGAAAGAGCATCCCAGGACTGATTACAAGCATACTATTCAACCTATCGGATTTCCCAGGATCTTTTACATGCAACTGCAAAACCTGTCCACGGCCACGGACTATCATCCTGATACTCATGATCATACTGATCATGTCATCTCAGCAAGCAAGCCATCAAGTAGGTACACCTCAGGACTAATTACACTACCTCTGCAAAACCTGCAAGATATCCCAGGACTAATTACACTGCTTTTGCAAAACCTGCAAGAGAATCTCAGGACTGATCATATGCCTCTGTAAAACCTGTGTACCATACTGTCACATCATCGTCATCATCCACGGAGCACAACCCAGATGCACACACACAACACCTACACTCACCAGCATGGGAGGACCAACCTACTACCATCTGTGAAAGGCTCACAGCACTTACATCAACGACCATGGGAGGACCAACCTACCACCATGTCGGAATGGCTCAAAAATTACATCAACGACCATGGGAGGACTAACCTACCACCATGTCGAAAAAGATCGACAATTACATCAACGACCATGGGAGGACTAACCTACCACCATGTCGAAAAAGCCCGACAATTACATCAAAAACCATGGGAGGACTAACCTACCACCATGTAGAAAAATCCTGTCCAACCCTTACAAATCACCATGGGAGGACGAACCTACCACCATGTGAGAATGGCCCAGCCCTTACATATGCACCATAGGAGGACTAACCTCCCACTATGTGAGAAGGGCCCAACCCTTACATATGCACCATAGGAGGACTAACCTAGCACTATGTGAGAATGGCCCAACAATTACATCAATTACCATGGGAGGACCTACCTACCACCATGTCGGAATGGCTTGTGTGCATCTATGTCTCTAGAATCATCACTTCCCCTTGGAAGGTATCTCGATCTGAAGTACACCAAGTCTCCCCCTGAAGTATTCAAACTTCACTTTGGCAAGTGGCTTGGTCAACACATCGGCTATCTGCTCGTTCGTCGCAACATACAGGAGCTTCACTGATCCTCTCTGCACCATATCCTTGATATAGTGATACTTGATCTCAATGTGCTTCGACTTGTCATGGAACACTGGGTTCTCCAACAACTTCACACAACTCTGGTTGTCGCAATATATACAAGTAGCACTCAGCTGGAGATCAAACAAATCAGATAGTAGCTTACTAAGCCATACTGACTCACAACTGGCCGAACAAGCTACGACATACTCTGCTTCAGTTGTACTCAGTGCCACACATGATTGCTTCCTGCTAAACCAAGAGATCATACCGGATCCCATACTAAAGCAGCACCCCGAAGTGCTCTTCCGATCAATGCCACCGCCTGCCCAAACCGAATCAACATAACCCTCCAGGTTAAACTTTTGATTCGCCTCATACTCGAGCCCATAGTCAACTATACCCTTCAGGTACCTCAGAATATGATTTGCAGCTATCAGGTGAACATGTCTCGGATCTGTCAAGTACTGGCTCAAGGTGTTCACCGCAAAGCAGATATCTGGTCTTGTATTCATCAGGTACATCAAGGACCCAATCATCTAACGATACATCGTAGCATTAACTGGCTCAGATGAAGCATCACATAGAAGCTTTAGGTTTGATTCCATAGGTGTGGCCATGGCCTTGCAGTCCATCATCCCGAACCTCTTCGGGATCTCTACTGCATACTTCCCTTGTCCAAGGAAGATTCCATCTCCACTCTGCCACACCTCCATACCAAGAAAGTAGTGCATCATACCCAAGTCCTTCATCTCGAACTTGGAAGCCAGCTTCCTCTTTGTATCGGCAATCAATCCATCCTCACTTGTTACAAACAGGTCATCCACATACAATAGTAGAATCATAGGATTTCCTTCCTCAACCTTATAGTAAAGGTTGGAATCTGCTTTACTCTTGGTAAAGCCCAAACTGGATAGGAATCCATCTATCCTGCCATACCAGGTCCTAGGTGCCTGTTTCAAACCATATAGGTCTTTCTTCAATTTGCACACATGTGTCTCTCGGTCATGTGTCTCAAACCCAAGTGGCTGCTCCACATACACTTCCTCCTCGACTACACCATTCAAGAAAGTTGTCTTGACATCCATCTGGTGTATCTTCCATTTCATCACTATAGCCAAGGTAAGTACTGATCTGATGGAAGTGTACCTGTCTATAGGAGCAAAAGTCTCTTCATAGTCTATTCTCTCTTTCTAGGAGAAGCCACGAGTTACAAACCTTGCTTTGTAATTTTCCTATGCTGCCATCTGCAGCATGTTGTTTGATCTTATAGATCCACATGGAAGTCACGACAGACTTCCCTTCTGGTCTGGGACCACATCCCAACCATCATTCTTCATGATCGACGGATCATGGCATTCTTCCATTACTTCATCCCGGATCTTGGGAACTTCAATATCTTCAATATCTCAATAGATAGCTTTGTTACTGGAACAAATGTTGTAGTCCTTCTTTTGTAGGTGATGGAATACGATCTTTCCTACAAGACAAGTTAAATTGCATGATTAGAAACATCTCATATTTTTCAGAACAATTTCTTACACATAAAGAAATATGTCATACAGTCATGCAATTATTTTAGCCAATGCTTCAATACAACATTTCTCCATATACCGTAACTTTCTAGATGCCTTCCAATCTCTACCAGAACATTGTTAAGAGTGTGCACAACTCCCAACATGTCAGCCAAAGGTTTCAATCTAGATAAGTAGCAATGGAATGTTATATAGTGCCATAGGCCACTTACCCATCACATGCATATTAGTAGTATACTGTTCATTAATGCAATTATTCTAATATGCATAATACACACCCTAAGTCTAGGAACATCATTGAACAATATTATTTAAACAAACAAGTATGCAGGAAATGACAATTCAAATACTTATCTTTGTTTGGTTGTAGGGTGGACTCCCTCTCAATATTTGCTTCCTTGCAGGAACTACTAGAGTGTGCTCCCTCTTGATCTTTGCTTCCTGGATTACCTATCTTTGAACTTATATCCATCCTCGATCACTATGCATACTTACAAGTACCATCATTATGTTATCCTCGAGGTCTCATACATACATTCATTAGTATAATCTCAATACTATCAAAACACAATAATCTTAAACATGTATAGTCATGATCATTTCAAACACAGATAATAAACATTAGTATTCAAGGTTTCAGGGAATACTTCTTTTACTCATGCATATTCTTTATTTGATCAAAAGACTTTTCTGGTTAGGCATATCATCAATCAATGTAAGAGACATAATATGCATAAACCCTTGATTACTTACATTTCTAACTTCATGAATAATCATTATCAACCATACAACAGTATAAGATCCTAACACAAGGTAGGATTCTAACTTGATATAGGAAAAACATACCTGGTTATCATAATTGCTAGTTATGTCTAGCAATGTCTTCTTGTTCTCTTCAATGACTTGTGCTAGTAACATGCATATCTCATACGTTAAGCATTGTAGAACCAAATTATACATACCTCGTAAGTAGAGCTTCTATGTGATCCATGACAATGGATGAATCTTTGTCTTCATGTCACAATGGTCATATGTTCTTGAACTAGAACATGATTTGTCTTTCTTGATGTACCTTTCATGTTAGTGGACAACATCAACCTCATACAACACCACAATGCATTAGTGCAATCATAAGTGTCAAAACCCTAATCAATGAATATCTGCATTCATAATTTTATTAAGGTGATATGACAAGTCTAAAGTTAATCAAGATTGTACTAATCTTAATGAAGACAAATATACCATAAACTTAATCATGAACAGATCTCAAAACATACATGGATAAGTCATACCTGTCGATATTGCTTGTAGTCTTCTTACGTAAGGCCTTAGCCTCATCTCCCTCTGAAACTGGAACATCTTCACTTATGCAGGTGACCAAACCATTCTCTTCTAGGATTAACCCAATCCACTTGATTTGTAGAAACTGGATCTGGAGCTGGATTAGGGTTGGTCAGAGAAACCCTAAAATTCAAACTTTGAATTTCAAACTTCTGAAAGGATAGAAAGATGCGCCTTGATGAGCTAATCAACCTTGTATACTCAGAATTTGAAAACTGCAAAGTTTCACCCCTTAAATTTGCTTTTGAATCTTCTGGATTCACTAGGGAGGATCCTGAATTAGGGTTTGAGTTTCCTGGAACTTCACCCGACCAAATAATTTGATCCAAAGCTCTAAACTTTGATTTTTCCAAGGAGCTTCCAGATATGGTCACAGATTTCAAAAATTCCTATTTTTGCAGAAGCCCTAATTTTCCACTTTTCCAATCAAAGTCCCGAACTAGGGTTTGATCAAGCCTAGCCTTCTACCCAACCAAAAAAATTCATCTTGGTCTCTAAATTTTGATTTTTATGAGGATTATCTAGCCGTGGTCTCCAATACAAAAATTCCAACATTCTTCGAAACCCTAAATTCCTAGAACCATGAATGAAGGTGCTCAAAATCCAATTCTGTTTTGACAGAAATATGCACCTGATTGTTTATGGTGTAACTCTGAAATTTCAGATCTATAGGGTCTGAAAACTCTACCTGTGGTAGCCTAACCTATTAAATTTCTAACTCCACAGATCTGACCTCAAATGGATTCTCTGAGAGAGAGTTATGCCAAGTGTTGCAACGTGACTTGTTTATGGGATAAAACAAGAGAGCGAACTTGTACGGAGTGTCACGTGTCACTGGTTTACTTTCGGCCTCTGAACCTTCGGCTTGTGAAATTACATTCCGTGCCTTACCTATCACTTTTGAAGAAATTTCATTTGGAGCTTCCTAGCCCAAGTTGTGACCTTGTTTCCTAGGTGACCTGTTTATGACTGAGATTTGGAAGAGGCAGAAACCCTAGATTGTACAGATCATAAAACACAAAGTACAATGAATTAGAAGTTGTGCTTCGGACACAAGGTACATTGGGATCTTATCTTCTACCTGTAAAAGTTTTCGATCCTGAACCTTTTCCAAAATGGAGTTATATCGAAAGTGCTACGATGACTGGTTTTTTCTATATCAAGCCCTAGCTTCGCAAGTGCAACAAGTGTCATAAATGCCATACCATGCCTTCTTTCAGGCTAGCTTTGATACCATGTTAGTTTTTCAGAATTTACTTCAATCTGATCTAGTATATTAACTGAGAGAACAACATGTATATCATATCTACAACATATCAATCATGGACATAATAATGCAAGCACACAAGAGACAATAGACACACAGAGTTTCACTAGGGAAAACCATAAAGGTGAAAAAACCCACAACTTCCTCAGAGATAGATAGAAAAATGATACAACCCAAGCATAAGAGATAGTCCTCCTAGCATCAACTTCTCATCCTCCACAAGTGCGCCACTCTCCAATGAGAGTATGAGTGAGAAAGTGAATGATCAAATAGAGTGCCTCCCGCACTCTATTTATACTTGACTTGACTTGCCTAATAACCTTTACTAGGTCGGCCTTAACTTAACCACATAACATAATGCTGACAAGGTCGACCCCCAATAGGGTGGTCTAATAACCCTTTGACCGACATGACTTATACAGGGCCGACCCCAACAAGGTGGTCTAATAACCCATCAAGTATAAGTTACGACACTTACAATATAAATGACGACACTTCCGTATAGAGGAATAATAACATATCTATAGGAATACAAACAATTCCGTATAGAGGAATAATAACATCTCTATAGGAATACAATATACATATATGAAATACATTCCTAAGTTACAAATACATCAACATCATATTCAACCACAAGTAGGGACAGTAGATACTCAAATAAAGAGGAATTGATATTGGTAACAAATCCTTTCACATTTATAAATATTTTAAGAATTTAGTTATAGGGTGTTTTCAAAACATATAATGAAGTTATAGTTTTTCAGTTTTATTTACAAA
Organism: Larix kaempferi; assembly: GCA_027924585.1. Taxonomy (NCBI): domain Eukaryota; kingdom Viridiplantae; phylum Streptophyta; class Pinopsida; order Pinales; family Pinaceae; genus Larix; species Larix kaempferi. The sequence continues at coordinate 3,635,391 of BSBM01000524.1, forward strand.
GCGATCTTAAATTTTTTAAAATTATTTTAAAAAAATTAAAGAATAAAAAATCAATAAAAGACAAATAAAATAGTACAATAATAGTAAAAGTTGATTTTTCTTACCCTATTGGCCTTGGCCAGGCTACATAGGTGATACAAAAAATTGTGTTTATACTATTATTATTATTATTCTATCAATCTATGAGATTCTAACTTCGCCATTTTGGTGGCCAGGAACTGATTACCTTCTTCCCTAGGCAGTTATGATACAACAAACTGTATGGGTGTGGTGGTATGGTATTCCAACAATTGTAGGATCCACTTGTTGAGCAAACCTTAAACGCTTCTATGAAACCCTAAGTATAATATTGCAAAGCTATAGACAAACAACTGAGAAATTCTTAACAATTAATTCAACAATCTGAGAAGGGATACATGTAATCCATAATTCAGAGTGTAGGAATCACGGGACAATATTGTGTGGTTGGGGGTTGTCTGGTATTTAGTGAGATTAGGTATTGTTAAGGTAAGGACGTTAATTCATTATTCAAATTATGTGGGTCATATTTTGAGACAATTGTAGTAACATGACAGTTGCTAAGAGATAGACTCCGATGGAGCTTCTTGCTACGTTAAATGCATCGCATACAAGAACCAACACAACAACTTTTTTATTTAAAAGTTGTATGGTCGGTTGTGAAATAAATGAAACAAATTTGTCAATGAAACTTCAATTTATAAAAAGAAAGCTATAACCAACATTCATTTTTTTACCCAATTTAATATCTTAAATTGAACTATAAAATGAAAAAGTCTAGACCATTCTTTGAAAATTATCCTCTCCTATGTATCTTTTATGAAAACGTTGATGGTTATTGCCTCATTCCCACGTCATGGCTAATGTTGAGTTCAACCATTTGAATGGGGTGTAGGATAAAATACAACCAAAACGCCTCGCTTTTTCGAATAATTTTGGATAAAAAACCTGTTAAAATTCTTCTTGGAAATCGCTATTTCCTCAATTTTGCAATTTCAACAATTGGGATTGCCTGTTCTAGACTAACTGCCCAATTTTAAAACTACCTAGATCTCCAAAACTGTGATTTAAGCACGCCAAATTGCAATTTCAACAAGAATTGCTCTGTCTAGTTCGGACGAGTCGGGGGCGTTTTAGTTAGCGCTTATACTACTCCTTTGAATGGATGCCTTCAGTGCAAAAAATAATTTCAAAAATGTCTAGAATTATGAAGCAACCTAAATTCAATAGTCTAAGCAAGGATAAAAACGTGGGAAATTAATGTGGTATCTATGTTAAATTAACAGTTGCAGGTTAGTTGGGAATATAATTTAAAAAGGATAGATTTCATCCTTATATTAAAAATTCTTTTAAGCAACTACTCCAACCTTAATTCTTGTTGGTTAGATGAATATATTGCTGCAGCTAACATGTACAATAGAAGTTCTAAAGATCTAGGCGAAAATATGTTTGGCTCAAAGGCGTTATTCAAGCTTTGTAGTGATCAAGATCTTATAATCTGCAACAACCTAAAGTGGTCAAATTCTAGTAGTATGACTTGCATTCATGGTCCTGGAAGTAGTGTCGTAGATTATGTAATTTTTTATATCCCTTTGCACAATGAAATAATGAATTTTGACATCTTAAATGAGCATGAGCCTAAATCATATCACAGACCTTTAATTATAACCCTCGGTCTTTCCACACATAAGGATCTCATAGAGGAAAATTCTCAAAACCAAAATCACTTGGTCTTCAATAGAAATAATACATATGTATTTCTAAATGATTTTATAAAGAATATGTTCCCTCTTTCTAATAAGGCCAATATAGAACACCTCTATGGTAATTTTACTACTTCCCTCTCTTCTTCTATCAACAAGTTCTCTATCGAAATTTCTAGTAAAAAGAAGAACACAAGAACCAATACTTGGTATGATAATGAATGTAAGCATGCATGTAGAGAAATCGAGGAGTATTTTAATGTTGACAAGATAAATAAGTACAAATCCCTAATTAAAGAAAAAATAAATACTATATAAATAAAAGACATGAAATGCTTTTACACTTTTCTAAGACGACCTCTAAGAAATTATCGAGGCAAATTCTAACTCACAAAACTAAAGAAAATAATAATATCTCTTTGGAGGACTAGAAATCCTATCTTAGAAATATTACGGATCCTTGAATGTCATGGATAACATTCAATCCCTCCTTACAATTGAGTAATTATTTTCTTTAATAAACATAGACTTTGGGATCAAACACCTAGCCAATGGAAAAGATAAAGACATTGAAGGGTACCAAACAAAAATCTTAAAAATTGGAGCACCTTTCCTCATCCTTTACATTCACAATATCTTTAATCTGGATGCAAAGCATGGCTTCCCTAAGCCTTGAAATCATATCCTTATAGTTCCTATTTTTAAATGTGGAGATAAAGATAACCCTTCTAACTATTGAACAATTATGATTATCCCTCTTTTATCCAAGCTATATGATATTATCTTGGAAAAGAAGATTAGCATATGGCTAGGAGTCAAAGGAAAGCAGGCTAAAGGCTAGGAAGCCTTCAGAAGACATCACTCAACCACAAACCACCTCGAACGTATGCTTAGTATCATTGTGGAGGAGTGTTGCAATAATAGATCCAATCTTTTTTTTGTTCTGTGGACTTTAGAAAATCTTTTGATATGATGCCTAGAAAGAATCTATGGAATATATTAGAGGAGTTAAAGGTTCCTTTCGAGCTGAGGGCTACAAATATAAGGTTATACGAGAACGTCATTGCCAAGTTCAAGAACACTAAGATATGTTCACAAGATATTAACTATAATATTGGAGTTAAGCAAGGGTGCCCCCTCTCCCCTACCCTTTTTGGAATTTACATTGATAAGCTAGAAGATTATTTAGAAGAAGCAGGTTGTGCTGGCATGACCTTAATGGGAATAGTCATCATGTTTATTCTCTATGTTGATTATATTTTTATTATGGAAAGGTTCCCCTATGATCTTGAGAAGCAATTAAGAATCCTCAAGGACTTCTACTCCAATATGGGCATGAATGTTAACACTGACAAAACAAAAGTCGTAATTATTAAGTCCAATAAGAGAACTTACGATAATTTTGTATATGACAATAGAAATATGGAAGAAGTGACTTCTTATAAATATCTCGGAATTTACTTGCATCACAAGCTCAACTGCAACTATCGCATTGAGAGGAGGATTAATGCAATGTGGAAATCCTACTTCGGTCTTGAAAACAACTATAAATCGGCAAACCTTGCTGTGTGGGACATAAATAAAGTCCTCTTAAAATTCTCGTCACTCTCGTTATCTTATACGGATGTGAAGCTTGGGGTTGCAACATTTCTAGTGAATCATGGAGAAGAATTGAGCAAATCCAGAAGCAGTTTATCACTTATAATATTAAAATTAAGAGCAATACATCCTACCCTATTCTCCTCTTACAAGCGGGGATCTTCCACATTGAAGGCATGACAATGGTTAGGTATCTAATGTACACACACAAATTAAAGATTATAGGAAACCACCGGCTTCCTAAAATTGCTCTTAACTCCAATAAAAAACACCTATGCCTCAAGCGGGGGTATCATAAAGATTCCATGACTTGGTTAAATCGTTGGGGGATTGATAAAACTGCCACTTTGCAAAGGAGTGATAACATTAAAACTATTATTACTTCTTCGTTCAAAGAGAAAATGTGGTGTGAGGAATATTTAGAGGTTAAAAGAAAATTCCGATATTATAAAGAGATCATTACCCCTAAACTTGAGGATCAAAATTATCTTTCTATTTTAATGACCTCAAAGAAAAAAAATAATATTGCCAATATTAGAACAAACTCTCATGAGATTCATAGTGAAACCGGGCACTAGACTACCCTAAAACATCATGGGCGAAAAGGATTTGCCTCCTTCACAAGTCTATCAACATTGAAGATGAAAATCACTTTCTCTTAGAGTTCCCTACCTACATCCACATTAGATATCTATTCCATAGTCTTTGCTCCAACACCGACCTCTCTAAACTTCCAACTCCTCAAAACTATGGTGAGCTAGGAATGCTTCTCTTTAAGCTTTTTAAGCATAGGAATAATATTGTAAAAGAAAACAAATAATATGTATCTTGCTTTTCTATTAAAGGTATGATAGACCAAATTTAGTCTCAATGAACATTAATCGCCATCATCATCATAAAAGTGTTAATTTTTTACAAAATATTATTAATTTTAATTTTATTATAAAAATATTTTTTTTACAAAATATTATTAATTTAATTTTTATAAAAAAATTGAAAAAAAAAATACAATTAATTGTATTTAATCTTTCTCCTGTAAGTTTGTTATATTTATTTTATTAAAATTTGAATAATTGTTTTATTAATATTATTAGTAAAGTTATTATTTTTTTATATTTTATATATTAAAAATGTATACAAAATCTAGTATTGTTCATTCTTTATGATAATATGGTATCATTGAAAATAATTTATCTAATTCCATATATAAACAAGATCCATGAGGTGGCAATGTCCCCGTAGTTTCTTTCGGCAATTTCTAACAGCTATTGCTATAATATGATACTTTTGCCACAAAACTGTAATAAAAAAGAAAATTATTTTGCTGCAAAATTGGATAACCATCGAATCAATTTTCAATGTTTTGATAAAACAAACATAGTTTAAAAGGATGCAAAATGTATCAACTGAATCCTGCAACAAAATGCAATATAGCCTCTATATATTCCACCAAATAGGCTACATTTTCCCCATCATACGGTGTACCACAACTCAGTATTATTACGTCAATTGTCAATTTGAGTTCACAACTATTAATGTGCCTTGTAACATTTTCAAATATGCCCAATTCCTATTCCATGTTTGACATTTCTTTCAACATGCAAACTTGTTGGTCAAGGGTGATATCTATGAATCAAAAGGAAGTGCAAAGGGAACCCATAAATGGCAATGTCGTCAATAAATTTCTATAATACACCTCTCAAACAAATGCCATATATGCATTCATAAATTTGTATAAGTATTTCGAGATTAACAAAGTAAATGTGTGAAGACATATTCATTTGTGCAAGGGTAAAACATATTTTTTTTTTGTGGAGGGTATATGGCATCCAATTATAAACAAAAACTTCAGCATCCACTATTGGGTCAAAGTATTTATTCAGACAAGTAGGCATTTACCACCAAAAAATTAATGTGATTGTAGTAGGTCATGACACATACCTATATGCTTATCCAATCTTGATTTATAGCTTATTGATTTTGGGACATGAATAACAACTTTCCAAACAAATTTCTTAGATCCCCATTCGATATCTTCCACAATGTTTCTCCTATAGAAATCCTACATTAGTTTGAAACCTCCCTCTTGTGCTGTGGACTCTCCATGAGTTAGGTCTCAAGTAGTTTTCCACAATAACTTGGTATCTCCAACGAATAAATGAACGTCTATATTTACAATATGACATAACCTAATTCTATTGCATATAACGAAACCTAATAAAATGTCAAGTTATTTGATATGGTGGCATATAAGATAACTAGACCGCTTGCTAAGATGTGACTAGTAGCATACAAGAGCAAAAGTTGTTCTCTTTTGTAGGAAAATTGTGAACGAAAAACTCCAATTGTGTGGCTATCCCTTTCCTCCATCTTAGCACAACACTTCGAGCTTGCGTTCCAAGCAAGAACACAACAAATCAATGAAAACAAGAAACTTGCCAGCGCAACATCATCATTTGGGGTAGAGAATCCTGGCAATGGACTCAATGATGCCACCTTTTACAGTTCTTGGCAATGGACTCAATGATGCCTCCTTTTACAGTTCTTGGTTATGAACTCAACAACACCTCCTTTTACAGTTCTTGAAAGTACCTAAATGTATCCAAATCCAAAGGCTTGTCATGAAAATTACTCTCTTAATATGTTAAGGATCCAATGATTCACTTGAAACAACAGCATTCGATGAACGAATTTCCTAGGTTATTGTGATGCATATTGAGATTGAACCTCCCTCTCAAGAGATGTATGCCTCTATTACTCAATGATATGATTAGCTTAGAGGTAGTCCATTCTATAGAATTTGGTTATGGGTGTAACTCCCATTGGAGTAGGCCCATCTGAAATAGATAAGAGACCATATCCATAACCTCCATCAATACCATTTATAAAAATATGGAACACATAAAATATGAAAAACAATGAAGAAGAGTAGTGACAACCACATAAACATTTTTCTTTGCATCATACTTCATCACATTTTTTCCATGGATTAGATACAAGATAAAATATAAAAAAACAATGAGGAAGAGTAGTGACAATGACACAAATATTTTTCTTAGCATCACACTTCATTACATTTTGTCCATGGATTAAATACAAGTACCCACAAAAATCCTGTTAATTTCTTAGGGTCCACATATATTCCATCATTTTGTCCATGGATTAGATACAAGTGCCCACAAAATCCTGCTAATTTCTTAGACTCCACATATCTTCCATCCTACTACAGTTTCCCAATTTTGGATCAAAAGCTTTGATGTTGTCTTTGTATACATCCAAAAAGTCAACCCACTTATTACCATGATTTTTCCTTCTATGAAAACACTTGAACATAAAGCAACAATTTGGTACATAGTATTATAATAATTAATATGTTTGTCACTTGCAACAAAACATTATTATAAAAAAATAAATTGAAATGGAGTTGCTCAAGAAGCAAGAGAAGGAAAAAGTAGAGAATGTGACACATAAAGCAGTCACGTAAACTAGTCTTTCCGACAACCATTTTTAAAGGAGATTGTATTGATGGTAACCATCATTTGGAGATGATTTTTATATACGAATAGATCAAATTATAGGTATTAATGAAATGATGTGATACATTAATGTATTAAAGAATTATCACAATTTAATCTGCTATATTCAACCAATATTATTGACATGAAAAGCACAGACAATCAGACCAACTCACATGTGCCTACATAAGTGAACTGACAAACCAAATGAATAAACTGATAGATGTCCTTTAATCTTATCGACATTGAAAAACATATGCATGGTTAAAATGCATTGACAATAAACTTTCAACTTGAGACCATTATAACTTCAAAGTTGATATGGAGGGAGCAAAAGTTTTGTGGATGCTTAGTTTCCCATATACTGTTTTGATAGTCAATCTTCAACATTGTTAGATCATACTATTGCTTGTCTATTACGTCTTGTAGTTTGCACAATCACATGCATAATAAAAGGAATTTTGTAGCTGCTTGAGCCTTTTCAGATGTTAAAATTGTAGAATTGTGTATTCGACTGTACTTGGAAGTGACCATACCTACCTCATTATAATACCTTTAAGGAGAAAAAGAATTTATGTTCATATATATATATATACAAATCCGTTATGGAATTTGATAACAAAAAGTTGAGTGTGGAAGATGTAGGTTCAACTTCATTTTCCATCATGATTATGAACAAGACTTTGCTCCTCATAAAAATTAACATCTATTTCCACTCATAGTATTTAAATGGTGCCAGAAGGGGAACTTGACATTGATCCTGAAAAGGGACATGATCACTCAACTACCTGTAGATACCAATGTGGATAGAGCTATTTTCTACTCACTCATTTATGCCACCCAAAAAAACATATTTGAAGCTTTTGGGCATGTGCTTGAATGGGAGATTAAATTTCATAATATTAATGATACTTGATATTCACTATCTAGTTTTGATTTTGATTTTAGAAAAGCGGTATAAGTGGTAACAATAATTTTGGATAGCACCTTGGTATTCTGGATTAAATTGCATTCAATAGACATGGTATGTTTTACAAGTTGCATGAATTAATTAACTATATTTTACAATTTATAATATTTTATATATGATTTAAAACAAAGTTAGTATATAAGATATTTTATGATAATAAAAGTAATTAATTTTAATATATTTGAAGATAAGGTGAGAAGTGGTTATATATATATATATATATATATATATATATATATATATATATATGTATGTATGTATGTATGTATGTATGTATGTATATATGTATGTATGTATATATAATTTTTATTAAACAAACACACAAAAAAGGGAAAAATAGTTTTCTTCTTTGGGTAGTAAATTTTTTTGTTCATGTAAGGAGCACCACCACTGCTTCACGAGGAGCTAAACATATTTGAATCTTGGTAGAGGGAATTAAAACACTGCCTATTTACCAGTAACGAAGTCCCTGTTAACAATGATCTCATTTTTTTTTCAAACAAATATGGAAATATAATGTTAACGGGAAAGGGAACATGTCCATATTAAAACCGGTTTGTCTAGTGTAAAATGAGGGGCATTTTAAATTCAGCCAGACCAAGCATTTCACCATCCAAACAGAGTGTCCTGAAAGTGAAAAGTATTAAAGTGTAAGGTCTGTGTAAGGTAACATTTTGACTGACTAATTGACTGAAAGTGAGTGTTTCTGACTAAGGTTCTGAGTGAGTGAGTGTAAGGTAAGGTACTGAGTAGGGGCCGCCGTTATGGCCGGGTGGCTGGGGCGGTCGGCTATGGCCGTCCCCACCCAGGATCGACCCCGAGACCCCGTCCAATTCAGCGTTCTCACCCACCATTGAGCGTCGATTTAACTAGCATGTGAAAAAAAAAGATAAGGTACTGAGTCCTAACTGAAAGTGTAAGGTCAAATTAAAATATAATTGCTTTATAAGATAGTTGGGCGAGTCATTTCGGTGGAATTTCACAAGCCTTTGTATCATTGATTGATTGATTTCCAGATCTCATCCTTTAATATGGTATAAGAGGTATTTTATATGGCTATATTAAATATAAAACGACAAAATATGAAGTACCTTTATATAATCCCGATATAAGAGGTCTTTTATATGGTATTAAATATAAAACAATAAAATAGGAAATACATTTATATAATCCTAGGGACAACCCGAAGAATACAAGTAAATAACAACAAACTCACAACTGTAATTATAAAATTTTAGAAAAGAAGCAAATGGTTGTAATCAAACAAATTAGGATTAATCGAATTAGTCAACATGATAATTTTATATAAATTTGGGAAGTTTTTATGGCATGCAATAATGGGCCAATCAAACCGAAATTTTATAGTTAAAATGTTTTTGTACTGTCCATAAGCAATTAACCTAAAAATAAAAATAAGAATTCCATTTTGAGTTTAGGAGCCAAACACTTTACAATTGAACGTTACTAAACAATAAACTTGAGTCGATTAACCTAAAATTAAGAAGTTAAAAAAATGGGGTTTTACACAACAAGCCATTGAACCACTTTATAATGTTTTTAAAAAGGGACTCCTATGGCAAGTCCGAGAATTGAGCCAAAACGACATGATTCTATTTAGAAGGAAAATTAAAACACCCTTTGAATTTCAACTAGATCTTGGCTTATACACTATGGTTCTGTTTACTAGTTTTCGATACATGAAAGGAATGAAGATAAAGGAGAAAGTATAATTTTACGTAAATGTGTGCCGAAACCCAACATACCTCAACGATATTGCTAACAAAATAAGGAAGTTGCTTGTTCAGTTTGATTTTTCTTGGTTCTCCTTTATCTTCTCTTTCATGGTATCTAACTCTGGATTTGTCCTCTGCACTTCATCCTGTGAATCGCAATGGAAATAATAACAAAATAAGGTTAAATTATATGGGTTTTTGTAAAAGAAGATATTTGGGAATTGTGAGGGGTACCTTGAGAACCCGATTTTTGCTCTCAAGCATGAGAGCTCCTCTGGTAAGCTCTTATGTAGTCATTGAAGCAAGCTCATTCTTGCCTTCTAAAATACTGTCTTTACTCATTTCCGTGGCCATTTTCATAGACGACGATGACTGGATTCAAACCCAAACACTGAAATCGTGGCAATTGTAGTAGCTAAAATCAAATATAAAACCAACCTTAACAAGAAAGAAAAGAGACTCAAAAGTTGAAGTAGTTAGCTTGAGGAAAGGGAATTGTGCCTTTGCAGAGGACACTGGAGGATCAAGTGGTGGCTGTCCGTCTCGAATTCACAACAACATCCTCGGAAACAAACACCTGAGAGGGCGAGGAAAGAGAAAATTATTCCAAATTGATGTGAAAATTCTCATGTTTATGTTGTTATATGGTGATCCCCTCATTCAAGAAGCATCACAATGAAGTTATACAAGACTGTTGTTTCCAAGGGGCACCCCATTGTCTCTCCTCCCACCATGCTATAATCATAGCTTTCCTTGGGAGCAACATCAGTGGCTTCCTTCATAAATTCATACTTTCCTGCTACATCACCTACACTCATCACAAAGTTGTCAAATAGTTGGAATGTACGTGTTGCATGACATAAGCACCCCGCCCCGTCATGGGTGACATTTTTCGAGGACGAGTAATTCTTTGTTATCCAATAGCATTGGATATAAATATTTTTTATTAAAATCATGTTAAATAAAAAATTGGTTTTCTAATGTTTAACTATGAAACAAAAAATAAATAAATAGTAAGCATGGATTAATTGCTTTGCACAATTACTATATAATCCCCTACGGGGACATAATAAATAGTGAAATAAATAAATGGGAGATGGAATATGTTAATTGTTTTTTTAAATGCATGAACACCTATACAAATAAATTTTTTACTTATTCTTTCTTAAGTAACTATCGTACTTATGTTTTGTATACTCACCTAGTTCATGTATAAAGTCACCTTATCCTGTATTTATTTAATATGACGTGTATAAAGTCACCTTATCCTATAATTATTTAATCTCGACAATTTTATAAAAAAGGACAACTCGGTCAATCATAAGGTCTAAGAAGGAAGGTAAGATCCACAACATCAAGATCAATTATTCCCAACATATTACACATCTACTCTTCGTGGATGATGTACTTTTGTGCGGTATTGGTGATTTGAGCGAATGGATTCACTATAAAGGTATTTTAAAATTATTTTGTTTGGCTTTAGAGATGGTGATTAGTGTTCAGAAGTCAGGATTTTACTGGTCAAATATGGAGGATTCATAATTGGTGCTCATCAAAGATATCCTTCCTTTTGAACAAAGGGATCTTGATGCTGGCCTGAAGTACTTGGGTACTTCTTCACGCCAAATCAGTACCTATTTTCAAACTGGTTGTGGCTTATCACAAAAGTTGAAAAAAGGATCAAAAGCTTGTGCAGCGGGCGACTTTCATTGGGCAGGTGGATTAATCTTCTTAACTCTGTGCTGAATAGCATTCTGGTTTATTGGTTGGCACTTGCAAAGGTTCCAAAGATCATACTATCTATATTGTGCCAGATTATTTTTCATTTCTTATGGAATGGATACAATTTAAAGCATGGTATTCACTTAGCTTCTTTGGAGACTATTGCCATCCCCAAATATCTTAGAGGTCGGGGTGTTAAAAACATATATTGGGTATATTGGGTGAGTAAAGCTTTATTATGAAAATCGTATGGCGTGGCCTTTTCGATGATGGTCTGTGGGGATAAGTAATCAAGAGTAAATACTTAAAAAATCTCCCTATAATCGATTAGATTAGAAAGGAAAACAAAAAAATACAAGTGGCATCAAATATGTGGAGAGGTATTTCTGGAGCTTTTTTAGATTTAAATCATTGGTTGGCTTGGAGTTTAGGTAATGGATTTTAGGTTTGAGCCGGTGTTGACCGTTTCATAGGTGGATCTCACTCTTACATACTCTCATATTCTATGATATGATCATTGCATTCTAAAGGAATATATTTTATAAACCATCCATGGAAGGTAGATCATGCTTTGACAGAAAAATATTCGCTCTCGGCCATGGAATTACCCTTGGATCATAGGGAGGAAGCGGAGTGGAATTCATATGTATTGGATTTAAAACATTCTGGTATCAAACTTATGGACTTAGATGATAAAATTATTTGGGCTTGGAACACAACGATCAGACAGGTCACTACTAATCTTTCCTATTCCTCCATTGCAATTGAATATATTGTGTACCGACATACTTGGTGGCATAGACGCCTATGACATTGGAAGGCACCTATAAGGATACTGTGTTTTTCATGGTTGGCTATCAAAAACAAAATTTTGACTAGTGACAACTATACTAAATGAGGGGGAATCGGCCTGACATGCTGTCCATTATGTCTTTGAGATGTTGAGACGGTTGACCATCTCTTGGTCACCTATCGAAAAACATAGGATATTTGTGACGAGATCACTCTACGGATCAATATTCGTTGTAGCTGGTCGTTGGCTTCATTGGATTCCTACTTATATCATTGGTTCATGGTGGATGCTCAGACATCGCCTTTCCCAATATTTTTCATATGGGGAATTTGGCGTATCCAGAATTTGTCACTTTTTGAAAATGTCCATTAATTTTCCTTTTAATTTCGTCCTATTGTTTCATTTTGAGCCTATACAATGCTCATTCACAAATTCGTCAACAGACTTTGAAGGTGGACAGGCTCCCTCCTCATGTATCAGATTAGATTCTTGTTGGATTTTTTGATAGTGCCTCTCAAAGGGGAGCTTGTGGTGCTGGGATTTATCTACTTTTATCGATGGATCATTATTTCCTCCTTTGGTTTGGATGTGGTCAGGGATCAAATACATTGGTTGAGCTCTTGAGCCTTTGGGGATTACTCTTTTTTTACACACCATAGAGGCTTTAATTCCTTACAAGTTTTGGGGGACTCAATGGTGATTGTTGATTGGATCAACAATAAGAATCGTCTATAGGTTATGCTATTTGATCACTGGAAGCAAAAGGTTCTCTTGTTAAAGCAAAAATATCAATCAATCATCTTCAACCATATTTATAGAAAATATAATAGAAGGGATGATTAGTTATCAATGTTGGGCATATGATTACGTGAAGGTTTACTGCACTACAAATAATTCATCAGGAATCAATAGATGGAAGAAGGACACATACAGTTATATTGATGTGAATGTGATGTTATATCTTGATCCATTTTATGTGTTAAATTTTCAGAATTTACTTCAATCTGATCTAGGATCTTAACTGAGAGAACAACATGTACAACAAATCTATAGCATATCAATCATGGACACAATAATGCAAGCACACAAGAGACACAGAGTTTACTTGGGGAAAACCATAAAGGTGAAAAAACCCAATAACTTCCTCAGAGATAGATAGAGCAATGATACAACTAGAATACAAGAGATAGTCTTCTCCTAGCAGTAGAGCCTCCTCCTCCACAAGTGCGCCACTCTCCCAAGTGTGAGTGAGAGAATAGAATGTGTAAAATGAGAGAGACACACTCTCTATTTATACACTAACTTGACTTGACCTTTACTCAACTAGGTAGGCCTCAACTTAACCACTTAACATAATGCTGACTGGGCCGACCCCCACTAGGGTGGTCTAATAACCCTTTGACCCACATGGCCAACCCCCAATAGGGTGGTCTAATAACCCTTTGACCCACATGACTTATACAGGGCCAACCCCAACAAGGTGGTCTAATAACCCATCAAGTATAAGTTACGACACTTACAATATAAATGATGACACTTCCATATAGAGGAATAATAACATCTCTATAGGAATACAACCACTTTCGTATAGAGGAATAATAACATCTCTATAGGAATACAATATACATATATGTGAAATTAATTCCAAAGTTACATATACATCAACACTCCCTCTTAACTAGGAAGGTATTTTTCAACACAGGTCTTCTAGCACAAGTCATCTTCTCTGGATCATCGTCACTGGATAATCGTCATCGAGTCATCATCATCATCATTGCTGCTGCTATCTCAATCAATCTCTGAATCTACTCGTCATAGGAAGTTCTATAGAGCCAGTCCTTTTTCATACTGGATGTAGGCCCACCACCTGTAGGTCTTCATCATCACTGGCCATACTGTGGAATCCTTAGGACTTATTACGTGCATCACAAAACCTGGTTGCAATATCCCAGGCTATTATGAGCACACAACTCTACCTGTCAAATCTCCCAGGAGCACATTACATGTGACCCATCACAAAACCTGGCTGAAGCATCCCAGGCTATTACGAGCACACAGCTCTACCTGTCAGATCTCCCAGAAGCACATTACATGTGATCTCACCATAAAACCTGGCTGAAGCATCCCAGGCTATTACGAGCACACAACTCTACTTGTCAGATCCCCCAGGAGCACATTACATGTGGTCCACCACAAAACCTAGCTGAAGCATCTGAGGCCTTTTTCATCCTGTCCAGATCTCCCAGGAGCAAATTACATGTGGTCATGGAAAAACCTGGTTGAAGCATCTGAGGCCTTTTTCATCCTGTCCAGATCTCCTAGGAGCAAATTACATGCCATAGGACAAAACCTCGCAAGAGCATCTTAGGATGTTGCGAGTACACAACTCCGACCTGAAATCTCCTAGGGCACAAATTACATGTCCTCCTAGAGCAATGTCTCAAAAGAGCATCCTAGGCTGTTATGGGTACACAACTCTGACCTATAGGATCTCCCAGACATGCTCATCTGCATAACTTGATCCACAGCCACAAATTATCATCCTGATACTCATCATACATCATCGTGATGTACACATGATCATACTGATCATCATCACTGCAACATCCTGCTGCATGTCATCTGGAGCAACATCCTGAAACTCGTCATCTATGATCATCCTGATCATGCACTGCATCCACTTGATGCATACCAAGTATCTACTTGATACATATCATCATACATTATCTACCTGATCATACAATGTATCCACCTGATACATACACAGATACATGATCCACACAATGTATCCACCCGATACATATCAACATACATGATCTTAGTATCCACCTGATACATATACAGATACATGGTCCAAGCATCCAACATGATGCATATACAAAATACATACAAATGATCCAACTGATCATATCCAGTATCCAACATGATGCATACATACATGAATGATCCAACTGATCATAACAAGCATCCAACATGATGCAATGATCCAACTGATCATAACAAGCATCCAATATGATGCATATACATATACAGAGTAGTAACTGGAGCATCGTCCCGATGCTCATCATCCATGATCCTCCTGATCATCATAGCATCGTCCTCTTCAGATCATCTCATCGTCCACGAAGCACAGCCCTGATGCACATCATCCATCACTTACACCACCGACATGGGAGAACACATCTACCACCATTCAAGGAAGGCTTCAACCCTTACTTTTTCACCATGGGAGAACACATCTACCACCATGTGAAAAATGGGTAAGCAATTACATCATGACCAAGGGAGAACACATCAACCATGTCAGAAAAGCTCATGTGCATCTGCATCTTCCAGACTCATCACTTCCCTTTGGAAGGAACCTCGATTTGAAGTGCACTAAGCCTCTCTCTGAAGTATTCAAACTACAATCTGGCCAACGGCTTGGTCAATACATCTGCAACCTACTCATCCGTCGCAACATACTCTGCTTCGGCTGTACTCAATGTTACATAGGACTGCTTCCTGCTAAACCAAGAGATCACACTTGATCCCTATCTACAGCACTGCCTGCCTAATCTGAATCAGCATAACCCTGCAGGTTAAACTTTTGATTCGCATCATACTTGAACCCATAATCAATTGTACCCCTTAGAATATGCTTTACAACAACTAGGTGAACACTCCTCAGATCCATCAGGAACTGGCTCAATGTGTTCACCACAAAGCAAATAGCTGGTCTCGTGTTCGTCAGGTACATCAAGGACCCAATCATCTGACGATACATAGTGATATCAACCGACTCAGATGAAGCATCCCATAGAAGCTTTAGGTTTGATGCCATAGGTGTGGCCATAGCCTTGCAGTCCATCATCCCGAACCTCTTCAGGATCTCTACTGCATACTTCCCTTGTCCAAGGAAGATTCCATCTGCACTCTGCCACACTTCTATGCCAAAAACAAATAGTGCATCATCCCCAAGTTCTTCATTTCGAACTTGGAAGCAAGCTTCCGCTGCGTGTCAGCAATCAATCTATCATCTCCTGTTACAAACAGGTCATCCACATACATGAGTAGAATCATTGGATTGCCTTCCTCAACCTTGTAGTAAAGGTTGGAATCTGCTTTACTCTTGGTAAATCCCAAACTGGATAGAAAGATGTCTACCATACCAAGTTCTGCACATATATGAGTCCCTATCATGTGTCTCTGAACCAAGTGTCTTCTCCTCATACACTTCTTCTTCAACTAAACCATTCAAGAAGGCTATCTTGAAATCCATCTAGTGTATCTTCCACTTCATCATTGCAGCTAGAGCAAGTACGGATCTAATGGAAGTGTATCTGGCTACAGGAGCAAAAGTCTCTATGCTACCACCTGCAGCATGCTTGATCTTGTAGATCCTCTTGGGAGTCACTACAGACTCCCCTTCAGGTCTTGGGATTGCATCCCAAACATCTTCATGATCGACTGGTACTCCTCGATCATGGCATTCTTCCCAGATCCTGGGAACTTCAATATCTTCAATATTTTCAATAGATAACTTTGTTGCTTGAACAAATGTTGTAGTCCTTCTTTTGTAGGTGATGGTATACGATCTTTCCTACACAACAAGTTAAATTGCATGATTAGAAAATATCTCATAGTTTTCAGAACAAATTCTTACACATAAAGAAATATGTCATACAGTCATGCAATTATTTTAGCCAATGCTTCAATACAACATTTATCCATATCCCATAACTTTCTAGATGCCTTCCAATCTCTACCAGAACATTGTTAAGAGTGTGCACAACTCCTAACATGTCAACAAAGAGGTTTCATTCTAGATAAGTAGCAATGGAATGTTGTACAATGCCATAGGCCACTTACCCATGTATAATAGTAGTATACTGTTCATTAATGCAACTATTCTAATATAATACACAACCTAATTCTAGGAACATAAGCATATACATCATTGAATAACATTATATAATAAATGACAATTCAAATACTTATCTTTGTTTGGTTGCTGGGTGGACTTCCTCTAAATCTTTGCAACTCCATTCTGATGTGGATTGTGAGAATTGGTCAACTCCCTCTGAATATCTGTATCCTTGCAGAAACTATTGAAGTGTGCTCCTTTGCTTTCTTGCAGGAACAACTGGAGTGTGCTCCCTCTTGATCTTTGCTTCCTAGATTACTTGTCCTTGAACTTACATCCATCCTTAATCACTATGCATGCTTATTAGTATCATCATTGTGTTATCCTTGAGGTCTCACACATAATCACACATTTATTAGTATAATCTTAATACTATCAAAACACAATAATCTTAAACATGTATAGTCATGATCATTCACAGATAATAAACATTAGTATTCAAGGTTTCAAATAAGTCTTCTTTTACTCATGCATATTCTTATTTGATCATAGGACTCTTCTGATTAGTTAAATCATCAATGCATAAACCCGTGATTACTCAAACCTATACCTTCATGATTCTTCTGGTTAGTCATATAATCAATTATGGTAAGAAACATAATATGCATAGAGCCATGACTATTCAAACCTATGACTTCATGAATAATCATTATCAACAACACAACAGTATAAGATCCTAACACAAGGTAGGATTCTAGCTTGATATAGGAAAAACATACCCGGATTAGCATGCTAGCTAGATATGTCTAACATATCCGCATAATGTCTTCTGGTTCTCTTCAGTGACTTGTGCTAGTAACCTGCATGTCTCATAAGTTAACCATTGTAGAACCAAGTTATACATACCTCGTAAGTAGATCTTCTATGTGATCCATGACAATGGATGAATCTTTGTCTTCATGTCACCATGATCATATGTTCTTGAAGTAGAACATGATTTGTCTTTCTTGGTGTACCTTTTATGTTAGCAGACAACATAAACCTCATACAACACCATAATGCATTAGTACAATCATAAGTGTCAACATGCTAACCAATGAATATCTTCTATCATGCATTCATAATTTTGCTAAGGTGATACGACAAATCTCAAATCAAGATTGTACTAACCATAATAATCATGAAGACAAACATACCATAAACTTAAACATGAACAAATCTCGAAACATACCTCGATGAGTCATACCTATCAAGATCACTTGTAATCTTCTTATGTAAGGCCTTAGCCTCATCTCGCTCTGAAACAAGAACTACTTCACTTATGCAGGTGATCAATCCAACTTCTTCTAGGATTAACCCAATCCACTTGATTTGCAAGAACTGGACCTGGAGCTGGATTAGGGTTTGTCAGAGAAACCCCAAAAATTCAAACTTTGAATTTCAAACTTCCAAAAGGATAGAAATATGCGCCTTGATGAGCTGATGAAGCTGGTATATTCAAAATTTGAAAATTGCAAAGTTTCACTCCTTAATTTTGCCTTTGAAACTTCCGGATTCACTAGACGTGACCCCGAACTGCGGTTTGATGAAGCCCACTCTTCTACCCAATCAAAAGGTTTGATACAAAGCTCTAATCTTCTATTTTTATGAGGAGCTTCCAGCCGTGGTCACAGATTTCAAAAATTCCCATTTTGTAGAAGCCCTAATTTTCCACTTTTCTGATCAAAGTCCCGAACTAGGGTCTGATCAAGCTCGGCCTTCTTCCCAACCAAAAATTCTGATCTTGGTCTCTAAATTTCAATTTTGATGAGTAGCATTCAGCCGTGGTCTCTGATTACAAAAATTCCAACTTTATCTGAAACCCTAAATTCTGGAAGCCATTAATGAAGGTGCTCAAAACTAATTTTGTTTTGACAGAACTATGTACCTGATTGTTTCTGGTGTAAATCTGAACATTTCAATCCACAGGGTCTGAAAATTTTTCTTGAGATATCCCGTCCTGTCATATTTCCATCCCAATAGGTCTGACCTCAATTGGATTCTCGGAGAGAGAGTTATGCCAAGTGTCACAACGTGACTTGTTTATGGGATAAAACAAAAGAGAAAACTTGTACGGTGTGCCACGTGTCACTGGTTCAACTTCGGCCTCTAAACATTTTTTCTAAGATAGTACAGTTTGTGTACTACCTGTTACATTTTACGAAATTTCATTTGGAGCTTCCTAGCCCAAGTTATGACCTTTTTCCCAAGGTCACCTGATTTTGACTCAGATCTGGAAGAGGCAGAAACCCTATATTGTACAGATCATAAATCACAAAGTACAACGAATTAGAGGTTTTCCTTTGGACACAAGGTACATGGGGATCTAATATTCGACCTGTAAAAGTTTTCGATCCGAAAACTTCTCCAAAATGGATTTATAGCGAAAGTTCTACGATGACTGGTTTTTTCTATATCAAGCCCTAGCATTGTAAGTGCAACAAGTGTCATACATGCCATATCATGCCTTCTTTCAGGCTAGCTTTGATACCATGTTAAATTTTTAGAATTTAATTCAATCTGATCTAGGATCTTAACTGAGAGAATAACATGTACAACAAATCTATAGCATATCAATCATGGACACAATAATGCAAGCACACAAGAGACACAGAGTTTAATTGGGGAAAACCATAAAGGTGAAAAACCCCAATAACTTCCTCAGAGATAGATAGAGCAATGATACAACCAGAATACAAGAGATAGTCTTCTCCTAGCAGCAGAGCCTCTTCCTCCACAAGTGCGCCACTCTCCCAAGTGTGAGTGAGAGAATAGAATGTGTAAAATGAGAGAGACACACTCTCTATTTATACACTAACTTGACTTGACCTTTACTCAACTAGGTCGGCCTCGACTTAACCACTTAACATAATGCTGACTAGGCCGACCCCCGCTAGGGTGGTCTAATAACCCTTTGACCCACATGGCCGACCCCCAATAGGGTGGTCTAATAACCCTTTGACCCACATGAATTATACAGGGCTGACCCCAACAAGGTGGTCTAATAACCCATCAAGTATAAGTTACGACACTTACAATATAAATGACGACACTTCCGTATAGAGGAATAATAACATCTCTACAGGAATACAACCACTTCCGTATAGAGGAATAATAACCTCTCTATAGGAATACAATATACATATATGTGAAATACATTCCAAAGTTACATATACATCAACATTATGTATGGGACTATTTTTCATTACATAGGGTTTTGATACTAGACAGTTATGTCTGTCACTTTGTTATGTCTAGGGATCTTAGGCTCAATGATCCGACTGGTAGCTTTAATACTTTCTAAATTTTGTTTTATTTGAACTGTTCAGTAGCTTGATATATATAGCTTTATAAGTACATGTAGATGTTAAAAGCATTATGAACTTTATCCAAGGGATAAACACTTTATGTAGTTCCTTTGATTCAATCTATGAATAGCAAGAATTTATTTTTTCCAGTTGAAAAAAAAGGACAACTCAACATGTTGTCCACACTTATATGGACTAATAAATCAATCACTCATGATAGGACATTTTATAATTGTTATGCCTCATATTAGGACATTTTATAATTTTTATGCCTCATGGTAGGACCTTTTATAATTGTTATGATTCGCAAAAATATAATTACATAATTATGGTAATAATAAAAAAATTAGAGTTTATATATAATTACTTTTCCATTTTCTAAAAGATTATAGTTAATTTCTATTTTTTTCTAAAAAATCAAATTTTATTAAATAAAATTACTCTTGGCTACAAATTTATAAAAATATATAAAATCTTTATAAATTTATAATAAACATATTGTCAAATATTTTAATTGAGATTTGTTCCAAATTAACTTCAACCACTCAAAATTGTTTTTTATATAAAAGCATGAACTATTTATCACATAAGAAATAAGTAGGAGGAATTTTTAAAACAACATATAAATGCATATCAAATTTGCTTGAAATAAGTAGGAGGAATTTTTAAAACAACCTATAAATGCATATCAAATTTGCTTTGAAAATAAATGAGGAAATTTGTACTTATTATGTATTTTAAAAAGGGGTGGAACATTGATACATCATGTGTAATAAAAAAAATGTAAGTAAGTTGCACATAGATACACAAAGGATACACAAGTTTGTTTAGAACTATGAAAGAATAGTAACATATCTAATAGCATTATTGAAGAAGGATTCATTCTCTTGGATTCCATAGGAAACTCAACCTTTTGAACAACTTAAAGAGGCAATGTGCAAAGCCCTTGTCCTGACCACACCATACTTCACAAAACCTTTATTGTGGAATGTGATGCCTCAGGAAATTTTTAAAACAACATATAAATGCATATCAAATTTGCTTGAAATAAGTAGGAGGAATTTTTAAAACAACCTATAAATGCATATCAAATTTGCTTTGAAAATAAATGAGGAAATTTGTACTTATTATGTATTTTAAAAAGGGGTGGAACATTGATACATCATGTGTAATAAAAAAAATGTAAGTAAGTTGCACATAGATACACAAAGGATACACAAGTTTGTTTAGAACTATGAAAGAATAGTAACATATCTAATAGCATTATTGAAGAAGGATTCATTCTCTTGGATTCCATAGGAAACTCAACCTTTTGAACAACTTAAAGAGGCAATGTGCAAAGCCCTTGTCTTGACCACACCATACTTCACAAAACCTTTATTGTGGAATGTGATGCCTCAGGAAATGGCATTAGTGTTCTTCTAATGCAAGAAGGAAGGCCCTTGTATTTTGAAACTTGGTCAGTCAGGGGACATAACTTACACAAACCCATTTATGAGAAGGAAATGTTGGAAATACTACATGCACTTAAGAAAAGGCATCCTTACCTACTAAGTGGGCACTTCAAGGTCAAAATAGTATTAAATACTTCTTGGAAGAGAGACTATCTTTAGAAGAGAAACAAAAATGGGTACCCATGATGTTGGATATGAATTTGAAATCATCTATAAAAAAAAGGGAAACACAATAAGGTGGTAGGTGCACTCTCAAGAAAATATGATCATGTTGAGGCATTACTTTGTGTTATTTCTATTATACATTCCAATTGGATAGTAGAAGCAAGGGAAGAATGGAAGAATGACCTATCGGTGTGAATGCTCATTCAAAAGATGCAAATGATCCCAATGAATTATATAATTTTGTGTGGAGAAATGATTCACTATGCTATAAGGATCGCTTACATATATGTAATAATTACCAAGTCAAACAAAAGGTCCTTTTAGATTTACACACCTCTCTTATAGGAGGGCACTCGGGATTCCTAAAAACCTACCATAGGGTCAAGAAGGAATTTTTTGGGAAGGTCTTAAACTGATGTTCAAATATTCATAGAAGAATGTTTGGTTTGGAAACAAAATAAGGTTGAAATAGTTAGGACCCCATGTCTTTTACAACCATTAGACATACCTTGTCAGTGCCAGGAGGAAGTCTCAATGGATTTAATGATAGTTCCACCCAAGTCAAAAGGGAAGAATGTTATTATAATGGTTGTTGAGAGACTCACCAAGTATGTACACTTTTGTGCACTCTCTTACCATTTTAACACAAGTAAAGTAGGTGCGACATTCATGGAAATAGATCAAAAAATACATGGAAACCTAAAGATTATTGTAAATGATAGAGATCCAATTTTCACTAGAAAATTTTGGACTGGATTATTTTCTTTTTGGATACCCAGTTGGCTCACAATTCATCTTATCATCCTCAATATGATGGGAAAACTGAGATAGTGAACAAATGTAAACAAACACAGTGGGTGAAATGGTTATCTTTGGAAGAATGGTGGTACAATACTTCCTTCCATACATCATAAAAAATTTCCCCATTTATGGAACTTTATGGGTACCAACCTCCATTTATGACATCTCCCTTGAAAGGAAAATCTAAAGTTGAAGTTGTGGAAGATCACCTCAAACACTAGCAATAAGTTCTCCATATATTCAAGGACAACCTATTTATATCAAAAAACATGATGAAACAACAAGAAGATCAACATTGCAGTGAAAGGATTTTTGAAGAAGGGGATTGGGAATTTTTTAGGCTACAACCTTACAAACAGATGTCCCTCAGGAAACTAAATAAGGACAACAAATTGGTACCCAAGTGTTGATGTATATGTAACTTCGAAATGTATTTCATATATGTATATTGTACTCCTATAGAGATGGTATTATTCCTCTATATAGAAGTGTTTGTATTCCTATAGAGATGTTATTATTCCTCTATACGGAAGTGTCGTCATTTATATTGTAAGTGTCGTAACTTATACTTGATGGGTTATTAGACCACCTTGTTGGGGTCGGTCCTGTATAAGTCATGTGGGTCAAAGGGTTATTAGACCACCCTATTGGGTGTCGTCCCAGTCAGCATTGTGTTATGTGGTTAAGTTGAGGCCGACCTAGTAAAGGTTATTAGGAAACTCAAGTCAAGTATAAATAGAGTGCGGGAGGCACTCTATTTCATCATTCTATTCTGACACACACTCTTTGGAGAGTGGTGCGCTTGTGGAGGAGAAGCTACTGCTAGGAGATGTCTATCTCTTATGCTTGGGTTGTATCATTGCTCTATCTATCTCTGAGGAAGTTATTGGGGTTTTTCACCTTTATGGTTTTCCCCAAGTAAACTCCGTGTCTCTTATGTGCTTGCATTATTGTGTCCATGATTGATATGTTGTAGATATGTTGTACATGTTGTTCTCTCAATTAAGATCCTAGATAAGATTGAAGTAAATTCTGAAAAACTAACAGTACTATGGTCCTTATAAAATTTTGCAGAAGATTAGTAGTATGGATTACAAAATGGAGCTCCCTTCATCTTCAAGGGTACACCCAATTTTCCATGTTTCTTGCTTAAAGATACAAATTCAAACTATCTTGTTGGATCTTGATGAAGAAGGAAACTTCATATTAGAAACTGAACAAATCACTGAAACAAGGACCGACTAACTGCAAAATCAATCTATAATTTACTGAGTATCTCATCAAGTGGAAGAACTTACCAATAGAAGATTCAACATCGAAAGATGATTCCTTCATACAAAATCATCCACAACTAACCATAGTGTTGAGTGGAACACTTGTATGAAGGGGAGGGGCATGTTAATCCCTAAATTGTGGCCCATTCCCCCCTAAATTGGGCAATTTATATTAGTATTGTTATATTATTGATGTCAGCTTGAGTCCATTAGTGGTAATTCCATTTATGGCTAGTTTGGAGAAAAAAATTCCCTTTAAGACCTCAAAATGGCTCTAGAAGGTTTCATATGGTTTTTGTCCCCCAAGCCTGTAAAGTAAGACTTGCCCCTATAATGGGACCTACAAGCCAATTCATACAATCTTTCCACCCATATAGCACCAAAATAGATGAAAAAATATATATTGATCCAATTCTAATGATACCTTCCCATTTTGGAAGGATTTTGGTCCCCAAAATATTTTACTAAATGAGGTAAGGAAATTTGTCCTCTACCTTCTCCCTAGAGTACCATTTATCCTTGCCTATAAGTTGTCCTTTCAACCCAATTTGATAGAGTTCATGCTGCCCCTGTTTGGTAGTTCTTGACTTCTTTTGGAAAATGTCTTTTGCCAACTCTGCTTGCGCATCAGGTACTAAGTCCTCTATGGTAGGTAGGACCCGATCCTCCCACTGATATAACATGAAAGGCTCATAGAGTTTCAAATTTTCTACATTCATTATTGAGTAAATGTGCATTTATGGGGGTATAATGCATATGTAGGCATTATTTCTCACTTTCTCCAATACCTCGAGAAGGCCATACCACAGAGCCTTGATCTTCTTGCTAGGACCCTGTAGTCTTTCCTTGTTCAACTATAACCAAAATCAATCCCCCACTTTGAATGATTTCTCAACCCCATGTTGGTCATGTCTGACCTTGTACTCTTCCTGTTCCTTTTCATGACCTGAATTGGATCACCAATGGCATACCTTTTTTGTATTTCTTTGAGAGAAAATTTACACACTTGGTTATTTCCATGACCTATGGGCATATTGGCTGCAACATTGACAATTTTTCATCCAAACAATGGAATAGTACATTGAATTCTTTTCCAAAATTCAATTCCATATTCCCATCTAATATGGAGATTAAGTAATAATTATAGAATTTAATTCTAGCTTATTACATTCTTTACATCATGAAATGGCTATATGGTTAGTAGTTCTATTTTGTCACCTATATTTCAACAATCTTGGAGTGCTAAATGCAAATTTGGTGTGAAACATTTCTCTCTAGGTAGATCCACCTATTTTACCAACATTCTTCCCACCTCACACCCCTTTGCCAAATCCCTTTCCTCTTTATTTCAATTCCCATGCAACTATTATAGCACCCATAAGAGTACATTGCCATTCTATCAAGGAGTGTCACACATTGCAACACCAAAGGCCGATGAAAACATTGTTTTCTGAAGACCAAGTTGCTCCATCTTCTCCCCTTGACACTGCATAAGATATAGACATGTATAGGGCCCACTGAACCATATCCAAACTTAGTCGTCACGGAACATGATTATTGCTATACAAATCGAGAATTATTATTTACCCATAATTATCAAAAGAAGGATTGCATATCTTGCCTCATTCTAGATAACGGACAACCAAAACAATCTTGTCTCTTCAACATTGGTTAAAGACTTGCCTCTCCCCATACATACTCACCATGCACCATATTTTCTAAGCTGGCTTAGTAAAGGAGGTCAATATCTATTAGTCTCTTGAAAATGTGAGCTTACTTGTTCCATTGGAACTCACTTTAAAGACATCATTACTCGTGATGTTATCTCACTTCATTGGTTGGATCTCATCTTAGCAAACCATATGAATTTGATTGTTACACCCAATATGATGGTCACAAATCAAAAGTACTTTTACTAGACCACAAAATAGAACAAGGATTTGAGAATCCTAAACAAACCTTATGTTCGGATCATGGATTACAAATCCCATATCTTCAACAAGAATTTGAGAGAGAAACAAATGCCTCTTAGTATGTTGTAGGGGTTTACTTAAACATGAGGACATCATGTTGTTGACCATTTAAAGACCTTATCCAATTCTAAAATGAGTTACAATGCATATGATAAGGAGTTGTATGCCCTTGTTTAGGGTTGAAACTTTGGCATCAATATTTTATTAGCAAAGAAAAAATCCTGCATACATATCATCATCCACTTATTTTTATTAACTCCAAATAAAAAAATACAAGACTATGCACCTCAAATGGGCTTCCTACCTTCAGAAATTCCACCTAGTGGTTAAAAACAAAAAGGGTTGTGAAAATAAAGTACCAAACTCATTGCGTCACCCTCCTATGCACCTTCCCTATCCTTGACATTAGGGTTCTTGGATATGAGGAATGGCAACAACATTGTGCTACAAATATGTATTTTGGAAACATTCTCCATGCCTTGCAATAACTAGCTGAGGTAAATCAAACCCCTTTCTTAGACTATATGCAATCATAGATGGTTGGATCTATACTTGCTTAATCAAATTACTATTGCCAACACCCCTACTCATCTATGACACATTAGAGAGGCCCATTGGTTCATGTTTAGGGGAGATGTTGGAACCAATAAGACATTACAACACCTCTAGTATAAGTTTTTTTTGGCCCAGTATGAAGAAGCAGGTTGAAAAATTCTTATGTTGTTGTGAATTATGTTTATCAAAGCAAGCCAACCACTCACAACTTGGGTTTTTACCAACCATTACTAGTTCTTTCTAGGGTCCAAGAGTCAATTTCCATGGAATTCATTATTTGATTCACATGCCTTTACATAAGCATGGCATTGCATTCATGAAGGTTTGCAACTTTTTCAAAATAGACCTTTCTATGCCCTGCTCCAAGATCACACTAGTGCAAAAAACTACCATGTTATTCTTTAGACATATATGATCTCCATTTGGATTACCTCTCACTACCATTTCTCTTCAAAATGCCCATTTTCTCATTTTGGAAGGCGTTATGGCACAACTTTATTGCAAAATGCAATCAATCGCCTTCCACCCCTGGATAGATGGATAGATAGAAGTCGTCAATCACAAATTAATGTAACTTCTTCTCATTTATTATGCTCGAAACAGACACCAAGAATATATGGCTTTTGACATTTTATAGTATTGTTATGGTAGAGTAATGCATACTTAAATTATACATTCACCATTTAAGGTTTTCTACATGGATACTAGTCACTTGTTCCATATTAACTTCTTGTGCTCCTACCTCAACCCACTCAACCCAACAATTCAATGCTCAACAAAATGTCAGTTCAATTGTGCAACAACACTCCAAGATACACACACATGCACATGAGTCACTATGAAGGAATCAAGAG
Source organism: Larix kaempferi (assembly GCA_027924585.1). NCBI lineage: Eukaryota > Viridiplantae > Streptophyta > Pinopsida > Pinales > Pinaceae > Larix > Larix kaempferi. Next base: position 3,662,713 of record BSBM01000524.1, read on the forward strand.
CAATAAAAGACCCTTAGCGATCACCACTGAGTACCATTTTCAATCAAGATTGGTGAACAAATGTGGATGCATCTACATAAGAAACATTTATAGGTAAATAAAAATCACAAACAATAGTAGCTTCAATATGGCCCATACTCAATCCTAAAGTAGATATGTTACAATGCCTTCGAGTTGGATTTTCCTCCATTGTTGGGCATCCAACTCATCATTAATGTCAATTAGCACAAAGTATATGAACATTCCAACTTCAAGATGAGATGTCTATCTACCACCCTATGAAGAATGTGTTGAATTTTCAACCCCCATTGGATCAAGATGCTTTTCTGGATATGTGCACTATAGGGACCCAAAAGGTACCTACTTCCACTCACGGTAGGAATTTGGAAAAATTTCCACCTGTCAAAATTGACGGTTTCCACACAATATACAAACATTTTATAATTTTCTTGTTTTTTATGATGAGAAGTATGAAATTTAGGCTGTATTTGACGGGAAAAATGACCCATGATGGAAATTTTGCCAGTAAAATTCCAACCCCGCTTCCACTTACTTAGATGGACTTCAACCCAAACTCCACACTAAAGCTAAGTGGTTCATGGAGGATGAATTTGAGAATTAATTTCCTCATCTTCAATTAGAAATAGGAACACTCACTCTTGAAATAAAAAGAACTTAATATTTAATCTGAGGCATTCAATATTTATGAGCATTTTAATAATTAAACTATAAAATTTTATCAAAACATATTAAAATTTATAGTTTATCTTCAATTTATTTATTATATCAACTACCATGTGATCTTCATTTTTTTTGTTTTAATTTTGTTCAATTGAAAGTTACTCGGGGCCAGTAGCAATGAACCATTGGTTAAGAACCGCAACCCAGGGGAATCTAAGCCATCAAAGTCACTCGAAGATCGCACCCGACCTGGGCCACACCAACCCTTATGATGGATGGATTTTTGGGTGTCTCCTCCCAACTAGCTCACCCCTAAGGGGAATTGAACTTGGGTCGCCCTGCTGACGAGACCCACACCTTAAACGAATGAGCTAGCGAGAATTGACTTAAAATGTTAGGAGGACATGGGGGTGGGATTTGATCCACTTATGTGTTCACGTGTCATGAGATCATTTAATACAATCTCTTTGGGTGGAACCACACATTTGACCACTACCTCAAGGTGCCCCCATGGCTCCAGGTTCGACCCTCATTGGAATTGAACCTTTCCCACTGGTGAAAAACTCCTCTCTCTTCACCAATGGATCCAATCCCTTTGGGATTTTTAAAGGACACAGGGGTGGGATTTGATCCACTTATGTGCCCATGGGTCACGAGATCATTTAATATAATCTCTCTCGCTGGAACCACACATTCAACCACTACCTCAAGGTACCCCCATGGCTCCAGGGACCAGTAGTTGTCATAGTATTGGTCCCACACAACCACCATATATTAACACAAATAAACCCATAAATTAAACATACATACTCCATATTAAGTGTAGAAAATATTTAAATTATGTTCAAAAATTGCCCATTAACTGACTGGGCCAATAGGTGTCAATAAATAGTCTTTATATGAAAAACTGTACAAAACATCTTGTCCCAACCAAGTACAGATCTGCTCAGGGATCCAAAAGTACATGAACAACTAAATAACCCAACTCGTTTTTGCCACCTACTACAAGGTACCTATCAAAGGAGGACCCACGAATATCTATTGGGGCCTAAATATCCTAGCATTCATTAAAACCTATTCAAACATTCATTGAAACCTGTTCAAGCATTCATTGAAACCTGTTCAAGCATCAGAAAGGATAGTGTCAGCCATAACTACAAGATTGTTCAACATTCCAACCCATTGTATTCAATAAATGACACTTACCCATTAGATGCACCCATTAAACAGATGGAAGCACAAGGATCATGAAACAGATGAAGGCACAGGGATCCACAATGACAAGCTCCCATCCATTGGATCACTTTCAAATCAATACACAACACACATTGAAATTTGAGAGATTGCAATCCATGTGCAACCTTCTTACCAACCCAATTCAATAGCAAACAACTATAAATGAACCACAACCCTTATGAAGATGCATTTCATAAATTCGACCTGCAGAGTGTGTGCACAATTGCATTTCAAAAATTCAAACAGCAGAGTGTGTGCACAGTGGAGGCATACCATCAGAAGTGTGTTCACAGTGGAGGCATACCAGTAGAAGTGTGTGCACAGTAGATTCAGGTTATTGTTTATGTTATTTATGTTATTTTCAGTTATGTTATTCATGTTTCTGTTATAATCAGCTTCCAGTTTCCTTCTATATAACCAGCTTCCCTTGCAATGTTATTTCCATTTCTATTATAATCAACTTCTAGTTTCTTCTACATAATCAACCTCCCTTCTAAATGTGCAGGTTGTTGCAGGCATGGCAAGAGTTAGCAATGCAAGGAGATCAAGTCATCGATTAAGCAGGGGTGCCCAGCTACGCTGCACCTCATCGGACGAGGAGAGGGTCGATTAGTCAAATGCCAACAATGCTCCTAGCAATGTTGTTGAGAATGACAATGTGGTGGAAGAGGACATTGTTGTCCCACCACCAACCACACAGTCACTTCCAACCACAGTTCAAGGAACAAGTTCAATCACCAAAATCAGTGCAATAAGAGGCTGGACAAAAGAAGACATGCTAGATGTTATTGATGATATAGAGTTCAATGGATATTCCATTTGTGTTGCTGCTAAAAAACATGGAGTTGCTATCTCTTCAGTACATTATTGGATAAATGGGCTCACACATACAAAGCGCAAAGGGTCTGTTACAGTTATGAGTGAAGAGGAGGAGGCCGAGGTGGTTTAGTGGTGTAAGGAGATGGTTGAAATGGGACATGGGCTAGAGTTGATACAGCTAAAATCCACAGTAGCTCAAATATGTCAAGGGAGGCCAAACCCCTTCAAAGATGGGTTTTCTAGTAAGTCATGGTGGTTTGGGTTTAAAAAAAGGCATCTAGACCTTGTGTTGTGTACAACTAAGGGCCTAGATAGAGATAGGGCTCTAAATCTATGGCCTGCAATTCTGACTAAGTTCTATGCCACCCTTTCTAGTGCATATGAGAACCATGGGTATGCTCCAGACCATATATGGAACTGTGATGAAACAAGTTTATAGGCAGGAAGGAACTATGGCATGCATGTAATTGCCAAGAGAGGGAGTCGTAATGTGCCAAATATTTTGCCTAGGAGCAGGGAGTGGATCACTATTCTATGTTGTGTCAATGCAATTGGTGCTTCAATCCCTGGATTTTATCTATTTAAAGGTAAAAATCAACTCAAAAACTATATACAAAACTGTGAACCAGGTGCATGCATGGCTGCACATCCCCATGCTTGGATGACCAAAGAACTCTTTTTGAATTGGCTTACTCACTTTGTTGCATCTATACCAGGTGGTGTCTCGCCTGTAAATATACACCTGCTGGTTTTAGATGGTCATGGAAGCCACATTGCTGTGCAAACAATCGAGGAGGCTAACAATTTGGGCATCGACCTATTGACACTGCCTGCTCATACCACTCACAGATTGCAACCCCTAGATGTCAGTGTGTTCAGGCCTTTCAAGAACTATTTCAGGGGTGAGCGAGCTTCGTGGATGGCAAAGAATCCATGGGTGGAGGTAAAAAGGTTTGAGCTAGTCGAGCTTGCAAGTAAAGCCTTTAAAAGGGCTCTCACACCTTCGAATATCAAGGCTGGGTTTAGGAGGATTGGAATATGGCCACTGAATTCTGAGGCTTTCATGCATGATACTAGTTGTAGCCAGGGATTTGATCTGAATGGTCAGGAAGAAGGGGATGTCCAAGCACATGTTGCTGTCCAAGAAGATGTGGAGGTAGAGGAAGACGTTGTTGTTGCTGATAATATGATATCCCTCTCTCAAGGAGGACCATATTGTGGTGATGAAGAAGAACAGGTAAGTGAAACACAATATAACAATGAACCAATTGACATTAACATGGAGGTTGTTACACCAACTGAGACAGCTGCAACTTCTGCTTCTAATCTTCTTAATGTCTCTATGCAAGAAACAGTTGCAACTTTTGCTTCTGTTCATGTCAATGAAAACGTTGACCATGCACCAGGAAGCAGCAATGGAGAATTGACTTTTCCAAGCCAGGTTACCCCACCATCATGGCTGGCAGAAGCCATGATGAATTTGGACAAAAATATTTTCTCAAGGACAAATGAAGAAAGCATGAACATGCCTTCACAGCCAAGAGAATTGGAAGAAGAAATTGTTCATTATTTTGTGGACAATGGAAACCTAGAAGAAGATAGTGTCCACAACGAGGTTCCAGCTGAAGAGGACAATATGGTTCAAATAGAGCAGGAGAACATTGACCCAAATATTGAAAGGAAAGTGTCAAGCGAGGAGTAGCAAGTGTCAAAGAAGGGCCAGTTGCTTGGTCGGTTTCTAAAGCTACCGGTAGAGAGAGTGTCAACAAGAAGAAGGAAATTTATAGCCGACAATCTTCGTCTATGCCAAAGTTCACAGTTACTCACCTCAGAGGACTATATAAAACTATTGGTTAAGTCTGAGCATAGGAAACTTGAAATCCAGGATTTAAAGCAGAAAAAGAGGGACTTAGCTAAATAAAAGAAGGCTGCAAGGATTGCTACAGCAGAACTTCAAGCACAGGAAAGGCTTGAAAGAGAGAAAGAAAGACAACAAAAGGCTCATCAAAAACAAATGGAAAGGCATGAAAAGGAATTAAGAAAGGCTCAATAATTGCTTCAAAAAGAACAAGGGGTGGCAGAAAGTTCTGCCATTGATGCAAACATAGTGGAGGGGAGTAGGATGATGCCAAACACATTGGAACATCTTGCAAATAATACTCCATATTTCCAAGACCTACGAAACATCCAAGTCCCCCACTATCAACAAGTGTGCATGCCAACTTTATTCCCTCCTACCAGTGCAGGTGTCAGACATATGTATGATTATCGGGGGGCTCAACCTAATGCAGGGGTTAGCAGCACAAGTGTGCACTGTGGCTACTCAATTCCTCCATGGATACAATAAGCAAATTGGATATCATATGGAGGAAACCAGCCACAACCTAATCAGCCATTGTTAGGTATGCCAACCAACTTGGCTCAAGTAGGAAACTCAACAATATTGGGTAGTGAAGATCTTGGAGGACAGCAAGCATAGGAATGTCATATAGGGGTGCCAAAGTTTTTGTTGTGACCACATTGCAATGTGGATTTTGTAATCACTAGGTATAACTACTACAACATGGCCATTTTGTATACAATCCTAGACCATTTTGGGTACAATCCTAGGTCATAACGTTCCCTGATGTTTGCGGCATTGTAATTAGGGGTTTATCATAAGGTTTAATATACAATTTCATCATTTCAACAGCAAGCTATAATGTTCTCTGATTAAACATTTCATTAACATTTTTTAGGGTTAATGAAATTAGTTTGTTGTTGGTTTATGTTGCAATCATAGTTTGGGCTGAATTATTGAAGGTTCTATGGTTTATGTTGCAGTAGGGTCTATGGCTTATGTTGCAGTAGTTTGGGCTGAATTATTGAAGGTTCTATGGTTTATGCTGCAGTAGGGTCTATGGTTTATGTTGCAGTAGTTTGGGCTGAATTATTGAAGGTTCTATGGTTTATGATGCAGTAGGGTCTATGGTTTATGTTGCAGTAGTTCGGACTGAATTATTGAAGGTTCTATGGTTTATGTTGTAGTAGGGTCTATGGCTTATGTTGCAACAGGGTCTATGGTTTATTGAAGTTCCATAGTTTGGGCTGAATTATTGAAGGTTCTATGGTTTATGTTGCAGTAGGTTCTATGGCTTACAACTCTTGACCCCTATATTCCTTAAAGTAGCAGTTAGGAATGGGGTTGAACCATTACCTGGGTGTGATACCCATCCATGCGATGTTAACTGATTGGGAACATGCCCATATTTCTCTCCTATTATTAATAATGCTTCTATAAGGAATGTTCCATGGAGGGCTCTCATGCATGACTTATTACACCTTAATACAGTATCATACTAATCAACATAACAAGGCTAAATAAGATCTAGTGTATGTACATTCCTATAAACAAATTCAATATCCTTTTGAAGGCTAGAACAATAGACAACAGTAATCAAGCCAACAAATTGTTTAATAAAACCATGTGTATATAAATGCCCATAATGCAGCAACTACTTTAACTTCTTCTATTTTGCCCATAATGCAAAATATTGGCCCCTAATGCAAGTAATGGCCTAATAAGATGAAGCAGATCACTTGATGTTAATAGTCAAAAGTAAAAACTGCATCATACACTTGTAAATTAACAATAGCAGATCACTTGTAAACTGCATCAACAATAGCAGATCATAAGATGGAGAAGATCACTTGTAAACTGCATCAACAATAGCCAATTTGGAAAACTTGCTGATATCAATAATTGAATTATGGGTATTCTTCCAATAAGATGAGACAATGGAAAAAGTCACTATTGTCAACTGGCATCCATCCCTTGTATGATGCATTTTTTACTTTTAACTATTACCATCCTACTCCGACAGTAACCAACAACAAACTAAATTCATAAACCCGAAAAAATTTAGGGACACTGCTGCAACATAAACCATAGAACCTTCAATAATTCAGCCCAAACTATGATTGCAACATAAACTAGCAACAAACTAAAATCATAAACCCCAAAAAATTTACAAACCCTACTACAACATAAACCATAGAACCTTCAATAATTCAGCCCAAACGATGATTGCAACATAAACCAACAACAAATGAAATTCATAAACCCCAATAAAATTATAAACATTGCTGCAACATTAACCATAGAGCCTTCAATAATTCAGCACAAACTATGATTGCAACATAACAAACAACAAACTAAATTCATAAACCTTAAAAAATTTACAAACCCTGCTGCAACATAAACCATAGAACCTTCAATAATTCAACCCAAACGATTATTGCAACATAAACCAACAACAAACCAAATTCATAAACCCCAACAAATTTATAAACCCTACTGCAACCTAAACCATAGAACCTTCAATAATTCATCCCAAATGTTGATTGCAACATAAACCAACAACAAACCAAATTCATAAACCCCAACAAATATATAAACCCTGCTGCAACATTAACCATGTAGCCTTCAATAATTCAGCCCAAAGTATTGTTGCAACATAAACAAACCACAAACTAAATACATAAACCCTAAAAAATTTACAAACCCTGCTGCAACACAAACCATAGAACCTGCAATAATTCTGCCCAAACTATGATTGCAACATAAACCATAAAAAAATTTTAAACGTTGCTGCAACACAAACTAAATTCATAAACCCTAAAAAAATTTTAAACGCTACTGCAACATTAACCACAGAACCTTCAATAATTCACCCGAAACTATGATTGCAATGTAAACCATAGAACCTTCAATAATTCAGCCGAAACAAGTTCACCTCAAACCTAATAAATTCATAAACACTAAAACATTCATAAACCCTACTGCATCATAAACCATTCATAAACAAATTAACAGGAGCACAATAAACCATTCATAAACCCTACTGCATCATAAACTATTCCTAAACCCTACTGCAGCATAAACAAATTAAACCCCTAATGCCACATAAAAACCCTAATGCGAAATGCATTTCACCATTGCCACAAACGCAACGTAAACCCACCATAAACAATTCAAAGTGCGAGTAGGAAGGCACCAACGCCACCGTCGGGAGTAGGAAGGGACCAAACCAATTCGCCAACAGAAATGCACAAATTCACAAATTCACAACTAGGAAATGCATAATTTAACCTATAAAAGCAGCATAAATGGTCCACGAAATCCGTAAAAGGTTGAGAGTGTTGAAAAACATTGATGTAGGAATGGCTGGTAGGAAACCTACCAGTGCCACCGAAGAAGTGCGACAGGAACAACCATCACCACCGCTGCGAATAGGAAGGGACCAGCCACCGCTATGAAGAGGAAGGGACCAACGCCACCAAAGAAGCACGAGTAGGACAGGACCAGTGCCACCGAACAAAGGCAACGAGCGCCTGATGGAAGCCACCAGCGAAACTAGCCGAGCAACAACCCAACAACACCACCACCGAACCGACGAAAAACTCCAACGGGGTCTGCCACAGATGAATTCATGGGCCTATGGTGCGTCGTAGGCATGGAGCGAGCGTCAATGTCGGGAGAACCAGTGGACAGAACATACCATAGTGGTGAACGCCATCCATCAGGCAGTAAGGCACCAGTCGTCCGCCACATCACAGTAGCACAGTAGGATACCGGCAGAACTAGAGCGGGAGTGGTGCAGAACAAGAGCGGGGGTGGTGTAGAACTAGAGTGGGAGTGAACAGGAAATGGGGTGGCGGAGCGTTCACAAACAGGGCCCGAGCAACAATACACGGGAGGAAGGAGAGGTTGCGGGAAAAGCGCTGGAAAGGCGTTAAAAAGTGTGCCATAAAGGCCGCTTTATGGCGCCCACCCACCACGACAGGTGGTGGTGCCATCTGGGCTCAGGCTGCCCATGTGTCGACTCGCCAGCGTGGCATGGGGGAGGGAGCCACGTGGGGTGTCCAACAACTGGCATCCCTCCCCTAGTTGTTGATATGGTAAAAAAATTATTCATTCATTATTCAAAATTCGAATGATGTGGGTCATATTTTGAGATAATTGCGGTCACGTGGTAGCTGCAAAGAAAGAGATTTAATGATGTTTGCTGTTTCACTGGTGCCGAGGTTAAAAACAACCAAAATACCTTGCTTTTTTGGTTGTTTTGCAATAAAAATTGGTTGGTTTGTTTTTTTTTTGTCTGTCTGTAAATTGTTATTTTATAATTTTGTAATTTTTGCTATCGAGATTTTGACAAAAATTAAAAATTGCTCTAGACGAGTAGGGAGCATTTTGGTTAGCCCTTATACAGCTCCAGGAGGGAGAGCAAATTTCTTCTACTAATCTAGCTCGGGATTATTGTAAGTCATGTTGCTTTTGTTTTTATTTTACTTACTTGTTTAAGGTTTGTAGTGATTTGCATATTAACTTTTTGTATTTGTTATGAATGAGTATTTATTCAATCATCTGGCAAGCTTAGATGACATGCCTATATAGTTTTGGCTAGTTTTGGGTTAGCCAGTTGTCTTGATGAGCTTACCCTACAAAACACAAGGTACATCTCTGTCTCAAAGACGTCTTGTACTGTAAAATCTTATTTTTCTTTAATTCAACATAAATATCAAGAAAATGTGTTTTTTTTCTTAAAAAAAATAATTACCTTAGGGACAAAAAAACATTTTCAGAATTACAAACTAACCTAAACGCAATAGTCTAAGAATCAATTTCAGGATTGTCCATAAGTACAAACTAACCTGAACGCAATACGCTAAGCCGGGAGAAAAACGTGGTAAGTCAATGTGTGGTATCTATTCATAGGATTAGGTCATATGTATGAGTTAAATTATTAGTAGTAGTCGAATTGGGGATATGATTTTTAAAAATTAGATTCCATTTTATGATTTAAAAAATCTATATATCATTTTTTTGTTTGTTTATTAATAAATTTATGGTAAGCATGGGCACAAGTAAATCGAAGTGATTTGTAGTAACTTTCATTTAGAACTATCTTAACTTGTTCACATGAATACTTATTCAAGATTCTTCAACATATTATAATAACTAAATGAAAGAATAAGTTTTTTAATTTTTTTGATATCGTGCTAACAAGCACTTGTGGAATATATTTTGTTTATTATAATCTATATACGATTTTTTTCTTTTGAAATTTTTTTTTTTTAATTTTTAATTTTTATATTAATAAATAATTAAAATATTAAGAAATATAATTTTTTAAATATTGATTTGTTAATAGTTAATTTTTAAATGTTAAGTTATTTTTTATAAGAAATAATTAATTTTGAATTTATCATTAAAATGTAATTAATTATAAAAATAAGAAAAAAAATAACCACTATAATTGAGGCGCGAAGCCCACCAATAGCCTTCCACAATGCCTTCTTCTATAGTGGGATGCTTTGTATAAATTCCGAAAAAAATTAACCTTTAATTTTTTAAAATTATAATATATATTTTATTATTTGTAAATAAAAATTTATTAATATTATTAGAGGTGATGGAGTTTGTATTAACCTCAAAACCCGAATTCAAATTGTAAGAGAATATGATTGTAAATATAATTTTATAAATAAAAAAATATTTTTAAAAATAGTAAAATAATATTATTATTAAAATATATTATTTTTTATATTTCTATGTATATATAAAACATACATTATTTTCTGAATATTACAATATGGTATTATTCAAAATTAATTTGTTTAATTAGATGAATATATATGTTTATTTATTTTTAAATAAATGAAACATATACCAAATTTTATGATATAATCATTTGATCCTTATTTACATAAAATGAAAAATTAACATTTAATGTATATTTAATTGGATTAATTAATCACAAACAGGATGTTAATAAATAAAAGATAGATAGAAAATGTTAATAGTTTTTATAATTATATGGTCATGTAGATATAAGGGTTTTACATATTTTGTTAAATAATTGATGTATATAACTTTTGTGTAATCATTTATCACATGTTTAGAAACAACTCATGTCATTATCATTTGGTCTTTATCCACATCAAAATAATCATAAAAATAAAAGACAACTAAATATGTGGTACACATTTACATGGATAATAAGTCAATCATTCATGATAACCTAATTTAACAAATCATAGATACTAACCTATTGACTACCATCCTCCATGTTCACACTACATGTTTAGAAATCATCATCCTCTATGTTTATAGTACATGTTTACAAATCATCCTCTATATTTATATTTATTTTTTAAAAATCATATATAAAAAAAATTTATATCATATATTAATTAATGTTTTTAAAGTAGACTTGACATATCTCTTTCACACTGATCTTTAAATTTAAGAACTAAACAACATAGTGATCAAATCCTTTTGAAAGATGTGTTCCTTACCTATGAGACTATGATGTGAATGAGTAAAGTGCATCCATTAAATCTAAGGGCCATGAGTCCTACCAATAAGGTGGGAGTGAGTGGAGAAGCTTTTGGAATTAAAAGTCGTAATAGACTTTGCAATGTTGTTTGGTGGATGGAATTTATCATAACCACAAACAAACCAATCAATCATTAAACACTCCACCTTTATGTCGTTACCTTTTTCAGTGGAGCACCACACACATCTTTAGACAAATAACATCAATGCTGGACTCTTTCCAAGTAGATTATTTTTTAACATAAGGTTAAATTGATTGATTTGCATTGGACTTAGGTCGTGCATGGGTCCCTCCCATAATTAAATATACTTTGCTCTAACAAATAATGGTGTTTGATATGGGCAGATTTTTGTTTTCAATATCGGTGCTTGATATGTATTCAAATTGCACTTTATTAGTTGGAATTTGACTATTTTTGAATTGGTTTAGAATTGCAGTTTTCAAATGTTCACATTGTAGTTTTGTGTTTTGTTTTAGTTGCAGTTTTCCCACTCAAATTGAATGGAATTAATAATCAACATACCACCAATGATCTCATAACACAATTTGAATGACAACTAACTAATTAATAATCAAAATACCACCAATTATCCCACATTTTAAAAATCAATTTTAATGATAAAGTGAAGCGCTTTACAATGTGTGTAGAGAATATTTTAGATATCGCCATGAAAAAATGAAATTCATTAAATAATATGTATATTAGGTTAATATTCCATTATGTTAATATGTACATGTATATGCATATTGCGAAGAACATTAAGAAGGATATGGTAATATATGTATTTTTTCATATGTATTATATAATGGGTGTTTATACATTTATAATAATAACATTAGAATTGTATTGTATATGGGTTTTGCACATTAATTGTATTAGAATTGTATTGAATGAAATTTGTATTTGGGTATCCACATATATTTATTGATTAAGGGTTGTTTCGAATGATATATTTCTATTGTATTTTGGTGTGACCTACTTAATGATGATACAATACTCTTTAACTATTGTTATTGTATTTTGGTGTGACTTACTTAATGATGATACAATACTCTTTAACTATTGTTATTGTATTTTGGTGTGACCTACTTAATGATGATACAATACTCGTTAACTATTGTTTTAATGCGATGGATCATTTTTCTACACTCATTTTCACTTTAGTTTAGTTGTAGAACATCGTCTTGATGCTTAATATTTGGGTTAGTTTCTTAGGTCCTCCCTTTCATTTTTCCTCTAACCTTTAGTCATCGGTTTGACTCACTCTGACCTTTCGGGCACTTCCTAACGTCATAGGCCTAGTTGGGGATACCCCCCCCCCCGCCCCTTGTTGGGTCCATGATTACTTAAGATACTTTAATTTGGGTCCAAATCCACCCCAACCTGGTAGAGATTTAATATTTACAAAGTCAATTTTATCTAAATATTAAGATATTTAGACACTTAAGAGTTAGTTAAGATCAACTCGGTATAATGTGTTTTTAGGTAAAGTGTGTTGCTTTAGTATGCATTTGTACTTATATAATCCAACAGTCACGATATGTTCTAAACATAGAGTGATTCGACAATTTATCTTCACCTTGATCTTAACAACTATTGATCCATGGCTTAACACTCGATTGGTCCATAATTTCTATTTAAAGAGCATGGAGGGTCATTTTCTTAATGATCGATTGTGAGAAACCCATATGTAAAATATTTTTCCTTTGCGTCAATATATTGCATCAAGTAACTATTTGGCTGAGGTAGTGAACTATTTTCCTCTTCGAGGATCTTAACCACATAAAACACCAGTGTGTTGATATATGATCTATTTGTGTGAGTTGTTGCTCAAGGTGTTTTACCTCTTGGAAATATCCCGTGTTAACCAAACATGGTATGAGAGCACTTATGAAGTTCCACTTCCATTGTTGGTCAAGATCTTGATTCGGTGTTATCGTATCCATGAAATGATTTCGAGTTTATGATATTTTTCAGCATTTTTGGGCTAATAGAGATGTTCCATTGCATCCAGAGTGCTTCTCTCAGTTAGAAACGTTTTTTCGTTTCACTAAAAAAGGCTTATATTTTCCCAAGATACGACCATTTAACCATATCCAAAGGTATATTGTTTACAATTACAGATTTTATTTTTCTCATATTCTTTTATATTTTAGGTCGTTTTTTTTGTTCCTAGTTTCTATCAGTCTACATATGTTATTTATCATGTGCTTTTTTTTTTTCCTTGGAAAAAGTCCGTAATTTTATTTCAAAAAGTTGATTAAAATTACATACTGCACATGTAGTAGAATCAACAAGGATCCCTACATTTTCACATATTTCTGTCCCATATAAACAGAAACAAACGGCTTATAATGAGCTGAACCAAAAAAGAGAAACCCAGAGAATGTTGCCACAAGAAGAAGAACAGATATGTCTAGAACAGTAGGTGAAATTAGGGCCACCGGTTTCAGATCAGGACCTGAAACCGCCGCCGCCGCCACTGGATCGTGCTCAGACCCAATGGGTCATCGCGCAAAGGTGCCGCCCTCTCTCCATACTCAGAAAAAGCCATCACGCTCCATCAATGCCTGAAAGCAAAATGCAGGAAAGTGGAGAGGCTTCCATGGAAGAATCCATGGCCGCAGAGGTTGAACGCTCAAAGGTTGAACGCTCAAACAAGAAGGCACCTCGGCCTGGAAGCAGCCGTCGCCGCCATAAATAAATGCCCGCCGTCAGTGGGAGCTTGTGCGATCAATCGACTACAAACCAGGGTCAAGTCACCCACAAGAAACCACTCAACGTAGGCAGCTCCACGATTCAGGTCATAGTTCTTCAGAGCAGAAGCAACATGCAGAGCTGCGCGGCTTCTATATAACTGCCGGGTGATGAAAGTCCTGGCAACAGACGAAGTTGCTGCGGAGTATGAGCATAGACTCTGCATTCAAGGATCGCGTCTTCTTGCCTTCTCACCAGGGTGCGAAACAGGCTCTCAGTCCAGTCGTGGCTCTCAAACAACGCCGAACCCTGAACTCACACTCTGAATTCCAAGAATACGCGTCCACGGCAGGAAAAGACTCTTCGTCTTCTGGAAGATACATTTGCAGCACAGATCATCCTATGCTGAGGAGAATGAGATCCCACAAATGAGCCTATGCCCATCTTTTTGTAAAAAAGATGAACCATCCCCATTACTCTAAACATAATCACCCACAGCTCATGTCTGGATCAGGAATGCTCAGAGTACCTTTGTCGATTTTGAACCCACGACCAACCACGAATCTGTGCCACCGCCACACGCAGGAGTCTGCACCAGGACGAAAGCATCTCCACAGCCATCGTATATGGCCAACGCCTTGACCGCCTTGCCACTGGAACGGCAAAGAATCGCCACCCGCCGCCACAGGAGGCCCGCTAGAGCCCTGAAAACTGCTCCATAGGTGACAGATCGCTGCAAGATGGCCGCCAGACGAACGCCAAGGTCGCCTTGCCACTTCGGCTCCCCTCTGTAATGAAACCACCGCCGCCGCCACAGCAGAACACCGCTACTGAGTCGCCGTGAAGGCTCCACCACTGCTCCAAGCGCAGGAAAGCATGCATCCTAGTCAGGTAGCTGCACAGGGGAGGAAGGGGATGGCGGCTATGGAGAAAACCCTTTATTTATCATGTGCTATGTGTGAACTTGGCAAATAAAAAATAGAGTGGAAAGAGTTTTATTGACTATGTATGCTCTTTTCCATGCACCTTGTGTGAAATCGGTCAACTAGAAACAATGAGAAAACATACATTTTCTGGGTAAGCTAACCAAGGACTAACCCAAATTTGTGAAATTTCAATTCAAAAATTTTATATTTTATTTTTGTGTGGTTATGTAAAGTGTCTTGCAGGACAAAAATCAAGGGTTTCTTGGTAGGCATGCTCAACGACGACGACGACAACAACAACAACAATAACAACAACTCAATTCGTCTCCATAATATTTATAAATCTTTTGTCTAACTCACTTGGTTGAAATTTAGTTTAAAAAGTAAGAGGTCTCTTTTTGTAAAATTTCATGTATTTTAAGTCCTTATTTTTGTTACTTTTTGTAAAAGTTCATGTAACTTTAAGTTATAAAGTAACCTTATTGTAAAAGTGTTTCCCATTTGTTTTATAAAAGTGGGTCCCTTCATTTAAAAAGTAACTTATTTAAAAGTGAGTTTATAGGCAAAGTTAGTAAGAGGGGGAAATTATCTCCACATTGTACTCTGATCACCACGTGGATCAACCCTTATCTTCCATGTGGCCCCTTGGTTACTTTTTATGACTTTCTTAAAAATGGCATAACCTTGACATCCAAAGTTCATTTTTAGTATTGTTTTTTTAATCTGTCTATTTTTTTATTTTTATTTTTACATCTAGACCATATGTTTATGCTTTTGGAGCCATATTAACTTCATATTACAATATGTCCACACTATGTGGTATCTTGCTTACCATCACCAACTACTTCTCATGGAAATCATGTTTGGAGGTTGTCCTACGAAGTAGGGGACTTTACTGGATTACCTTGAGAAAAGAAACTACCCCCACTGATGCTAATAAGAAAATAAAAAGGGACAATAAATATGACAAAGTCCATGGATTAATCAAGATGCTAATTTCTAATGAGTTATGATTCCACCTTCAAGGAATTGACAATAAGAAAATAAAATAGGGACTTTACTAGATTACCTTGAGAAAAGAAGCTACCCCCAATGATGATGATAAGAAAATAAAATGGGCCAATGAATGTGATGAAGCCCGTGGATTAATCAGGATTTCAATTTCTAATGAGCTATGATTCCACCTTCAAGGAAATGATGAACCAAATGATTCTTGGGAAAATTTGGAAACTGTGTTTGGTAAACACAATGAGATTTGAGGTCACAGGCTTGAAAATGAGTTTGTTGCTTTAAATCCAATTGATTTTTCTTGCATTCAAGACTATCTATCTAAACTCAAAACTCTTATAACCTTAGTTGAATAATGCAAAACAACTAAGCCAGAAAAAAAATAAAAATAAAAATAAATAAAAATTAAAAATTAAAAATTAAAAATAAAAAATAAAATTAAAAAATAAAAAAATTATGTTATTCTTTCCAAGCTTGTTCCTACCTATTCTATTTTTTATCTACTTTTTTTTCATGAAGGAATCTCTAGGGACTAACTATATATAACCCACTCTCGAATATTTTTGTGATGCCTCGATTAGAGAGCAAGATAGGCTCATACATCTTGGAGTAATCAACACTGTCAATACATCTAGAAAAGTATCAATAGCACAACATAAGAATGAAACCAAGAATCCCAAGGAGCAACATCATTGCAACAATAAGAAAAACAAGAGTCCCAAACCCTCTTAGCCAACTCATCTTTCTAATGGTGACAAGAAAACCAAATCAAAAGATAATAAGATCGAGTGCCATTGAAATTTTCACAGGAAAGATGGTCATGTGGAATCTAAGTATTTCAAGACAATGGAATCCTTGGAAGAAACAATGAAGAAACACAACATAAACCTTGATTCATATTCTAACTCTACAACTCATGGACATGTAGTTTCTGCTTTTGATTTTTCCTTCAATGCATCTTCTTCCTCTTCTTCTAATGAGTGGCTCATTGATTCTAGAGCATCTTATCATATGGCTAAGGATAAAGCCACATTTTCTTCTCTAAGTGAATCTAACACTAAATAAATATTTATTGGTGATGATAGATATATTAATGTTGTAGGATTTGGGACAAATCGACTAGATGATGATCAGTTCAATGATGCATTATTTGTTCTAAGAATTCCCTACAATTTTTTATCAGTCTATCAGATCACTCATTTTGGAAAAGGTAAGATGGATAATTTACACCTCACCAAGGATTTCAAAGACCCTAAGCCTATCCTAGGAACCAGAATTGTTGATGATATTACTATGTTATACATATTCAAAAACTTTGAGTCGACTTATTTTTCCCTTGGTTTTTATTGCTCATAATGATGACTTGAGCAAACTTTGGCATGAGATATTTGGTCATTTAAACTATTTATCATTGTAGCAACTATGTAATTAGAAAATGGTGGCTATTCTTCCTCTTATATATTGCAAATATGGTGTTTATCACTAGTGTGTTCTTAGTAAACATCATCTGTTCAACTTTGAAAAACATGCCTCTTGGAATGCCTCAACCCCCTTGTATCTTGTTCACAATGATTTGTGTGGTTCGATTCCTTCTGCTTCTTTCTATAGCTTCAAGTATTTATTAACTTTCATCGATGACTTCTCCAAACACACTTAGGTTTACTTCTTAAAACTTAAGAGTGAATTTTTTGACAAGTTTTTGGCATACAAACTCCTTGTAGAGAAACAATTTAGACATCAAATATACAAGTTAAGAACATATAATGGAGGTGAATATGTAAACAAAAAATTTATTAATTACTACATTGCATAGGGAATTTAGATGCAACATACTATTTGATATACACTACAACAAAATGGTGTTGCTGAGAGAAAGAATCACAAACTAAAAAAAATTGACTAATTGTATGATCCAAGCAAAGGGATTAATTCTTCAATTTTGGGCCGAAGCCAATAATTGTGCCAATTACATTGTCAATAACACTCCCACCAAGGCTGTAAAATATAAAACAATGGAAGAAGAATGGATTAACATTAAACCGTATGTAAGCCATTTTCATGTGTTTAGTACTGAAGCATGGGCTCACATTCCCAATGACAAACATAAAGCATTATAACCTAAGAGTAAGAAGTGCATATTTTCTCGATATTTGAAGATGTAAAAGGTTATAGACTTCTTCAACCAAAATCCAATGACATAAATATTAGAAGAGATGTTAAATTTGATGAAAATATCTTGGCATGTGAGCCTAATTCGACATTTGTTCCATATGTGGCCTATGAGCCATTTTCAGTGTGTGTGCCACCTTCTATTGCCAAATTCTTTGATAGTGTTCCTATTTGGGATTCTTCTTCTAATGATGCCACTGAGGATCAAAATCCACCTCCATCTATTCAGTTTCCTCTAGTTGCACCATCATAATTTCTTCCTCGAATGTCTATACAACATGCAAAGTAGTTGGTGATCTTGTTAGTGATCCTAGAGATTAACATTGAACACGTTCATAGTTCCATACCACGTCTTCTCTTTTGGATAAATTTTTAGAGACTCATGATCCAAAAACATTTGCAGAAGTTTCATGCCATCTAGATTGGGACGCAACTATGGATGAAGAATATTTTTACCTAATGGAAAATAATACTTGGGATATTGTACCTCTTCTGAAAGGAAGAAAAGTTGTTAGATGTAAATGGGTATATAGAACTAAGTATGCATTTGATGGAAGTGTTGAAAGACTTAAGGAAATGTTAGTTTCCAAAGGATTTTCCCAAGTTGAAGGAATTGACTACAATAAAACCTTTTCCCTATCACCAAAATGAACTCAATTCGCCTTATTATTTCCATTGCCGCTTCACATAAATGGGAGTTCCATCCAATGGATGTCAAGTCTATATTGTTGCATGGATATTTGCAAGAATAAATTTACATGGAACAAGCTCTTATCTATGTTTAGAATGGATCTAGCCTTGTTTGTTGCTTTAAGAAATATGTCTATGGCCTTAAGCAATGTCCTCGCACTTGGTATGCAAAAATGGATAGCTTTCTTTGTGATATTGGTTTTTCTAGCTGCCATTCTAACCCCAATGTCTATACCAAGAAAGTTGGAAAGCATCTCATCATCCTTTTTATCTATGTTGATGACCTTATTATTACTAGTAGTGACTCTAAACCTTTAACCCATGTGAAATCCATCCTTAAGAAGAAATTTGAAATGAACCACTTAGGACATTGCATTATTTTTTTGGCTGCTGAGTCTTGCAAACCAAAGAAGGAATTTTTCTTTCTCAATCTAAGTATGCTTGTGACCTTCTTCATTGTTTTCACATGAATGATTATAAACCAACCACTTCTCCTTTCTAGTATGGAGTCAAACTTGTTGCCACTTGTATTACACTTGAAGTAGATGCTACCTTGTACTTTCAATTAGTTGGCAATTGTTATAGGTCAAATCAACACTTCTCCATCCGTGATCACATTTCCCTGTTGATCACACAAAAGGAAACTATGGATGGAAGAGCAAGATTGACCTTAGATGACTTAGTGCTGATATTCCACATCTTTAGCTGCAAACCTTATTTTTCTGCATATTTCATTGGAAAGTTGTGACTCTAATAGTTGACATCTAGCGGGTCATGCGTGGGTTCCAATATTGACAACCCATGCACATCACTTAAAAGTTGTATGCACGAGTTTTTAAGAGAACTAGCCGTACACCATGTGCTTGTTTCCTAGTGTCATACTCGTGGGTATCTTAATATGAAATTGAAAAATATATTAAGAATACGAATTAGGATTAGTTGAGTTTGGTATTGTAACTCCCACAACTTCCCAATTCAACTGCCTCACGAATCTAACTTCCTTCCTTGGCCATAAATACAAGGGGAATCCATGAGAAAGGGGCCAATTTGAAAAGAAAGCTATTGTTATGCTGAAGGAATTTCAAGTCAAGAGAGGAGCAGGAGCCCAAAACTTGGTTGCAGAAGTGCTTGAAGCCAGATCAGGTATATCAGTTGTATTTCTTTGACAATAAAGATCGAGATATTCTTCCTGTCCCAATAAAATGTCAATTCTATTGGATTTTTTATTATAATTAATGTTACATTGTTTTGTCAATATCATTATATGTTTATAGTCAAATCGTTTTGAGGAAGGTTTGTCGGTTTTGTAGGTATATTGCTGTAGATATCAGGAGAAAGTTAGGACCAGGCACCATAAATAAGGTACTCTTTCATAAACCCTAATCTCATTTGTTTACAATAATTAGTGTGAAACCCTATATATCTGTCTGTCAGCTCCAGTACATTGGTAGCATATATCCCCTGCTATAAGGTATTTTCCCTAACAACAGAACTGGTGACTTCGCTGGGGATCACCTGTTTGTTTTTCTTTAGTTTTTATAGCTTTCTGGTTTTCTGTGAGGTTTCGAAGGTTTTTTTTATTAATTTCCTTCATTTGATCCAGTCTAGTTTTGAGTTTGAAAGGATTTTCTTTCTTATATTAGTCCCCATGCGCATATTTCCTGTACATCCAGGCATGCATTTTCTGACTTGTGCGCAAGTTGTTAGCATTACAACTCGCAGCTTTACAGTTGCATGCACAGGTTGTTAGTATATACAGTCGCGAACATCCCTGCAGTTTTGGACCTTTTGCTGTAGGGTTTGATTTTTTTGGTGTTGGGTTTGTCTTTGACTTTTTGCTTTTCCTTCCTACTGTTGTTTAGACACCCCTGTGTCTTTTCTGGGTCTTTTTATAGCCTCTCAGAGGTCCTTTTCTGAGCTCTTCATTTGATTCAGTCACTTGCGTGGTCTCCTTTCTTTCTTTTGAAGTTATTTTGAATCCTATGAGCCACTTTCCAGTAGTCACAGTAGCGCATTTTATGCCCTAGCCGCGAGTTTCCTGCTTACAGACCCGCGCATCAACCGCGAGTTGTCTTGTATAGGACCCGCGCACATTTCCCGAGTTTTGCTTTTTTAATTAGGGTTTGATCTCAGTAGGGTATTTTTGTGGTTTTGAAGGTCCTTGATTGTTTGGATACCCCCTGAACATTTGTTCAGGTCAGTCTGAGTCTGTCTAGAGTCTCTTTGATAGTTTTCTCCTTGATTCTTCGTGATTGTAAGGTTGCCCTGGTTTGCTTGCCTACTTTATGTTTGGTAGATGTTTTTCTTTGGTTTTCTGATGTTCAAGAGCTGTCTAGTTCTATGCCTTTCTGCTTTACACATCATCTTTTCCTTTTTCTTTTGCATCTTGTTCCAAATTCTGAGCTTTTTCATTGAAACAACTCTGTAGGTTAAAGTCTTTGACAGTCTTCGGATCTATTTGGTATAAGCTTTGGGCTCTTTGTATTTACTCACACTTTTGATAAATCTTGTTTGTTCATTTTCATGTTTATTTTCTTTCGTAGTTAGAGAAAAAGGTCAAATTTGAAAAATCATGAACTTGTTTACAAGATTTGTCATTTTTTTGATGTAGGATAGCTTGTATTACTATTAACTTTGAAAATTAAAAAATTGAAGAAGAAAAAATTGTATGCTTAGGAATGCCTAGTTTTTTGTTTTGAAAGCTATAAACGAAAAATAATTTTTTGAAGTTTTATGCATCATGGTATGCACTTTACTTTTGACATAACCATACCACACACATCACTACCTTTTGAGTAAGAAACAACCTCTAAAAAGAACATCTAATAAAATCAATTAGTAATCTTTCTTTTTAGGTTTGACACGACACCAACTAGCTTAGGTTAGGATTTCAGAATAGATCACTTCAAACTTTCTGAAATCGTTTCATTGCTCAAAAATTGTTGTGTGACAACCTTTTAGGTAAACCCACTCTTATCAAAATATTTTGGGAAGATTCACTTAAATTGAAGTTAAGCACGGGGTCGTGTGAGACTGGAATTGTTAGGGATACCCCCCCACTTTCCTTTCAAGCATACACCAGGGTTGATTCGCATACGGGGGTCCATTAGTGCCTTGTGAATTTCTGGATTTCGGGATTAGCTACCCTGCCCATGCGTTTTGGTTGGACCTACAACTGTCCCCCCATATATTTTCGTAATTGCGGTATCCTTAGTATGTTGAACTTAGGGCTCTTCATAGGTATAGTGGAAGGATATTTCCATTGTACCTAGGACAGATACAGAAGGTAACCCTTTTCAGTAATATCGGGAGGGCGGTTTAGTGATTCAAACACTTGCACCCAGTGGACCTGCATTGGACGTTGTGTAACTGACCTTCGATATTCTATTGGTTTTTCCTGGGACCTCATCATCCCAAATTGACCTCTGAGAGTATTATCTTTGTTTGCCTGGTTTTGATTACTACACGACATTTTTTTAGTGGTATGTCGTTTTCTCCTTAGTCGATTAGTGGCCACTAGGTTTTACACTTAGTTTATTTTTTATATAATAGTGGAGGACCAACCTCTCCGTAGGTCACGAAGGTTGCAAAACCTTCCACCACACATTGTGGATCCTCCACCACCACCTCGACGTCGGACGACTGATTCTTGTGGTTCATATGAACTTATGGGCATAACAGAACCACCTGGAAAACCGTGGGAGAACCACACCTTATAACTGAGTATCAACGGGTTCAAGGAACTATTGAGGTTGAGGACATAACTTTTCAAGATTTTAACACACCTTTCAACCCTCCTTTGACAGGACCTAATGATCCTTTACTTGTAAGTGTAGATTATCTAGCTCAACCTGAGTTTAGTGCATATCGATATACACCTAGTTTTGTCATGAATAGTTGAAGAGACGAGTCCGGAGTTCCCCCAACTCCTACCACAGCTGTTGTTTCAAGATTTTTCTCTCCTTCTATTGCAAACACATCGATACCTAGCTCTTTGCAGGCCGCTTCTGCTTCGAGCCCTCCATTCAGTTTCAATATTGGTAGTTTAGGTATGTCTACATCTTCAGCCTCGACATCACCTACTCCTTTCGGTTCCAATATTGGATCTTCCAATATCCCCTTTTCAGGGATACCTTCAGTACCGTTTACATCATCTCCATTCATACAACTGTCCCAAGGTAATCCACAATATGCTCCTTTGAGTCATGGCTTTCCTTGGTATGGAAGACACATAGCTCCTTCTACACCTTTTATAGGTTTGATGCCTACTTCATCCACACCTTTTATGGGCTCGATTCCTGTTTCCTCTGTTACATCTATGCCTGGGTTTAACCCCTTCACAGGTCCTAATATGCATTCATCGAATGTACAAACGTCTCATATACCTATAGGGAGTATCCCCTTTTCACTCTTTGGTGGAGGGGGTGGTAATATGTTCAACCCACATTACGGAGGGGATAACACCCAACTGTAATGGATGAACAACCAAGGAAGTAATCCTTTGTCTTACGGTTGGAGCAATTTCAGTAATGCTTTTACTTCACAACCGATGGTTGGGGGAAACCCCAACCAACAGTATATGAGCCAGGTTTCGGGTGGTTCCCCCTACCGAACTCCTGCTTATCAAATGCCATCGGCAAGACCTCATTTTCCCTTTCTGGAAACTATGAAATTGCCATATCTTTCAAAACTAACAAATGATCTAGTGCGCCATAGCCTGACATGGCCACCAGCCCCAACCAAGTTTCCTTCTAACATCCCAAAGTTTGAAGGCAAGATTGGGGAAGATCCTAGTGATCACGTCACTACTTTCCATCTCTGGTGTTCTTCCAACTCTTTGAACGACGATTCCATCAGGTTGAGGCTATTTCAAAGGACCTAGACTAGTGTCGTGGCTAAGTGGTACATTAAACTACATGCCGCAGCCTGTGACAACTTTTGGGATTTGGCAACAGTCTTCTTGAACCACTTTCAACTTCCTATCCAGTATGATGCCGACACAGACCTTCTGTAAAATTTCAGGAAGAATAAGGCCACTCACTTATCTGATCACATTCAGGAGTGGCGAAGGCGAAAGAGGCTCATTAAGGCTAAAATCCCTCCAGATTTCCTGTTGGAGTGGTATTTGAAATCAATCTTGCCTTATATTTCTAAGGACGTAGCAACTTCTGGAGTATCTTTGGAGGAAGAAGCGATACTCAGGACCCAACAATTTGATCTTGTATATGCTCAATCTGGGATCTTGTACAATATTATACCCGACGCACCATGATATAATATTGATCTAGGTAAACCTAAGCCTGGACTGCATGTCGATGGCATTATCGGTTCAGTAGATTCAACAACATTCAAAGCTTTGACCAAGCAAGTTCATGCTTTATCTGTAAAGCAGTCTGTTGAAGATGCAAATACTGTTGTAGCCTCCCCTTCTACAAATGAATCTGTACAACAAGTGCAGAATAATCAAAAGGGTCTCCAGCAACCCAACAACAAAAATAAGGGCAAGAAAGGGGAGGGGAACCATCCAAATCCCAAAAACACTGAAAAATGTCGAGGAGGGAAAGAAGGATAAAGCGAAAGTCAAGTTTCCTTGCAAGTTATGTAAGGATGACCACCTTACCCATCAATGCCCTCTGATGGAAGAAGCCCAGAAGCTCTTCCATGAGAAGAAACCAGCTATTCTGGAGGATCCATTCCCTCATGGACAAGGTTCAGCTTCTGGAAACTCTAGTCCTAGGGGCACAACTCGTGTCTCGTTAGCTGATCAATCATTCATAAACATGGTTAACTCAGATATGCTTCTGCAAACTCGAGCTAGGAATTATTCCTCGAGCTCACTGCAGAAAGGTAAGGACATTCCCAAAACATCTACATCTCTTCACATTGAAAGACCTACAGATTCTTTGTTGAAGATCCCAAAAGGTTTCTTCAAACGGGATATGCACAACCCTAACGCGCGGGCTTCTCCTAACTACAATGTTGTGGAGGATCTAACCCAAACACCTTGTGCTATGTCCACACTAGAAGTCTTGCAGAGTTTTCCATTACAACAGAATGCACTTCTAGTGGCGATAGGGATCCTGGACTCATCTAGTATGCTTGCTCAGTTTGATATGTCTAATGTCAAACCACGGTTTCCGTGTCATGTAGCCCTCTAGATAGAAGTAATCCATGGCCCTACAACCATTAGACAAACGATGTTGGTGAAGGTGCGTCTATGTGCGTAATGTCGATTTCCTGCTGGAAGGCCCTAGGCTTGCCTGAGTTAGCCCCTTCCAACACTATACTTATGGCTTTTGATGGGAGATATTTCCGTCCACACGGAGTCTTGCCCTCTTTTGATGTTGAACTTGCCAGTAAGATGGTGTCTATGGAGTTTGAAGTGTTGGATGCTCCTCTTGATTACAATTTTTTGTTAGGAAGGAGTTGGACGTATGTGATGCAAGTTGTCCCATCGTCCGTTTTTCGGGTACTAATGTTCCCGCATGAAGGCAAGATCATCACAGTTGATCAACTTTCATTTACTCGTAGAAACAACAATGCTTCATCGGATTCTACAATCTCATTGATTCATCAGTCTCACCCACCCAGTGAGAGTTTGGGAGTAGGCATGTATTCATCGTTGATGGGCACATTCGGCCTACCTACTCTCATTAACTTTATTGGTTCTACGAGTACCACTGATTGCTCATCTTCGTATATTTCCACGTTCAGTAAAACGACTAATCCATGGATTCTCCCTACTCAGTCAAAACCAACCGTGCCCCTATCTGTTGCAGAAGTGGCCTATCAAGCATCACAGAATGATGCAACAGAACATATCTCAACTCTGTTTGTCTCCGCGAAATCAGATATGGATTCTGCAGCTGCATGGTCAGTCAACTATACTTACTCTTTTGATTGTCTAGATATTGTTTTTCCTTCTGACGAGGCCATTTTGGAATCCATGGTAGGCCTGGATCACGCATGGGAACATATACATCACAGGTCCTATTTTCTTCTTGATTTGGACAGGATTGAGAGAGGAGAGTTTTCGGTGAGACTTGGTGGTGATGTCGATTTTTCCACTACCCCTTCTATACAAAAGATTTATGCTAAAGGGAATGTGGAAAACATATTGAGAACCATTCTGATCGATATCTCCATCAAACCCGGTGTTGTAGAAAACCTTTTTATTGGAGTAGACTGTTCTCCTGATGAGATCAGTTTGTACACCAATCTGTTTAAGGAATTCCGCGATGTGTTTTCCTGGTCTTATGAGGAGATGCCAGGCATCGACCCCACCATTGTAGAGCATGTCATCACAACTTATCCAAATGCTAAATCTGTGAGATAGAAGCTCCGTCCAGTAAATCCTAGAAAATAAGCTGTCATCAAGGCAGAAGTTGAGAAACTGCTTAGAGCTAGATTCATCTATCCGATTGATATGACGGAATGGGTCTCTAACCCTGTTTCGGTCGATAAGAAGCAAGGAACCATTCAATTCTGTATATACTTTCGGGACTTAAACAAATATTTTCCTAAGGACAATTACCCCACACCATTCATAGACCAGATTATCGATGCGTGTGCGGGCCATGAAATGTTTTCTTTCATGGATGGTTTTTCAGGATACAATTAGATTCAGATAAAACCTGAAGACCAACATAAAATAGGTTTTATTTGTCCTTGGGGGACCTTCGCTTACCAGGATATGCCATTAAACCTAAAGAAACCTGGGGCTACATTCCAGTGCGCAAAAATTCAATATGCTAAGACAGAAAATAGCAGCATTACATTCCATTTCACAATAATAGCATATACAGGATCACTGAAGAAACAACAAGCACAGCATAAACACAAGAGACAGAGATTTATCCTGGGAAACCCTCATGGGGTAGAAAACCCAGCAAAGCTTCCTCAATATAGATGACCAGCAATATACAAAGATAAAACCCTGAGACATGATCTCCTCCTCCACAATTGCAGACCTCTCCTCCACAAGTGCACTATCCTCAAGTGAGTGAATGTGTGTATAATGAGGAACACACCTCCTCTATTTATACACTTCTCTGATATGTATTTTACACAAGTACATGTAGGCTCGTATTTAACCATTAGGTTAAATACCCCATTATAACCGACTGGGCCGACCCCTCTAGGGTGGTCTAATAACCCTTTGACCCACATAACACATTTAGGGCCGACCCCCACTAGGGAAGTCTAATAACCCGAGTTACCACATTCCGACGGAGGAATAAACATCTCCGGATATACAATAAGATCTTCACGGAGGAATGAATCATCTCCGGAATAATAAAGTACAAATATAATATTCTTTGAAGTTACAATATCTCAACACTCCCCCTTAACGAGAAGGATATTATAACAGCATCTGCCCGAGCAAGGAGTCATCAACATCATACATGATACATCTATAAATCATTGGAAGCTTTCTCAACATCATTAGTAACTCAAGCAGTTACTGGAACATCTTCAATACTGGAACATCGACATCTTCAGTATTGAGTCTTTATCTTTTGTAGCACTTGAACAGCTACAACAATATCATCATCTGGATCCTCACGATACAGGATCATCAGCATCATCATCTCACGATCATCAGCATCGTCATCACACGATCATCAACATCGTCATCACACGATCATCAGCATCGTCATCTCACGATCATCAATATCATCATCACACGATCATCAGCATTGTCATCACATGATCATCAGCATCGTCATCTCACGATCATCAGCATCGTCATAACACGATCATCAGCATCGTCATCACACGATCATCAGCATCGTCATCTCACGATCATCAGCATCGTCATCACACAATCATCAGCATCGTCATCACACGATCATCAACATCGTCATCACACGATCATCAGCATCGTCATCACACGATCATCAGCATCGTCATCACACGATCAGCAGTACAAGTATTCATGCCAATACAAGTAACCACATCATCAATACAAGTATCCATACCGATATAAGTAACCACATCATCAATACAAGTATCCATACCGATACAAGTAACCACATCATCAATACAAGTATCCTACCGATACAAGTAACCACATCATCAATACAAGTATCCTACCAATACAAGTAACCACATCATCAATACAAGTATCCTATCGATACAAGTAACCACATCATCAATACAAGTATCCTACCGATACAAGTAACCACATCATTAATACAAGTATCCTACTGATACAAGTAACCACATCATTAATACCATCACTTTCTCGGAGACCATTCGTCTACGGATCAATTCAGGGACCGAAGTCCGGGGATGATACAATCCCCATCACGTACATTTTGAAATAGTAGTTCCGGGATGATGCAATCCCTATCACGTACATTTTGAACTATCAGTTCCGGGATGATGCAATCCCTATCACGTACATTTTGAACTATCAGTTCTGGGATGA
Organism: Larix kaempferi; assembly: GCA_027924585.1. Lineage (NCBI taxonomy): Eukaryota > Viridiplantae > Streptophyta > Pinopsida > Pinales > Pinaceae > Larix > Larix kaempferi. Next base: position 3,690,754 of record BSBM01000524.1, read on the forward strand.
TGCAATCCCCATCACGTACATTTTGAACTATCAGTTCCGGGATGATGCAATCCCCATCACGTACATTTTGAACTATCAGTTCCGGGATGATGCAATCCCCATCACGTACATTTTGAACTATCAGTTCCGGGATGATGCAATCCCCATCACGTACATTTTGAACTATCAGTTCCAGGATGATGCAATCCCCATCACGTACATTTTGAACTATCAGTTCCGGGATGATGCAATCCCCATCACGTACATTTTGAACTATCAGTTCCGGGATGATGCAATCCCCATCACGTACATTTTGAACTATCAGTTCCGGGATGATGCAATCCCCTCAACTGTCCTCTAAGGACTTCATTCTCGGAGACCTCACGTCTACGGCTCTCTTTAGGACTGAGAGTCCAGGGATGATCCAATCCCCTCAACTGTCCTCTAAGGACTTCATTCTCGGAGACCTCATGTCTACGGCTCTCTTTAGGACTGAGAGTCCAGGGATGATCCAATCCCCTCAACTGTCCTCTAAGGACTTCATTCTCTCAGAGACCTCACGTCTACGGCTCTCTTTAGGACTGAGAGTCCAGGGATGATCCAATCCCCTCAATTGTCCACCAAGGACTTCATTCTCGGAGACCTCACGTCTACGGCTCTCTTTAGGACTGAAAGTCCAGGGATGATCCAATCCCCTCAACTGTCCACTAAGGACTTCATTCTCGGAGACCTCACGTCTACGGCTCTCTTTAGGACTGAAAGTCCAGGGATGATCCAATCCCCTCAACTGTCCACTAAGGACTTCATTTTCGGATACCTCACGTCTACGGCTCTCTTTAGGACTGAAAGTCCAGGGATGATCCAATCCCCTCAACTGTCCACTAAGGACTTCATTTTCGGAGACCTCACGTCTACGGCTCTCTTTAGGACTGAAAGTCCAGGGATGATCCAATCCCCTCAACTGTCCACTAAGGACTTCATTTTCGGAGACCTCACGTCTACGGCTCTCTTTAGGACTGAAAGTCCAGGGATGATCCAATCCCCACCTGTCCACTAAGGACTTCATTTTCGGAGACCATACGTCTACGGATCACTTTAGAACAAGTTTTCAAGGATGATACAATCCCTACATGTATTCTCATTAATATATCTCATCATCAAAAGCATGTATTCTCATCAATACATCTATCATCAAAAGCATGTATAAGTAAAACTAAGTATTCTAAGTATAAGAGTCCTAAATCTAAATATTTCTAAGTATCTAGGTGTAGAGAACAGGTTACCTCAACATCGACCTTGTTGTATGATGAGACAATCTCATCATCAGTGACTATACTACTCCCCCTTTCGAGGAGGGTCCTTTTGAACTACACCAAGCTTGTCTCGGAAGTATTCAAATTTCACTCAAGACAAAGGTTTGGTTAGTACATTGGTAACCTGTTACAAATTCAAACTTTATAGTTCCTTCCTGCATCAAATCTTGTTAGATCCCTATCTTCTTTGACTTATCATGGAACACTAGATTCTATGTCATCTTGATACAACTCTATTTGTCACATAGGATCACAGTTGGTTCTATCTCTAAGTCAAACAATCCTGAAGCCAAACTTCTTCACAACTAGCAAAGCAAACAGCCATATATTCCACTTGTGCTGAGAGCCACACTAGACTGCTTCCAGCTAAACCACGAGATCATGGCTAATCCCAGACAATAACATCCTCTCGATGTGTTCTTCCTGTCTGAAACACTTCCTGCCCAATCAGAATCTGAATAGCCATCTGAAGTCATGATCTTCAAGATAGCATAGATCAAATTCTATCGTGTCCTTTATGTGCCTCATCACATGCTTTGCAACTATCAGGTAAGCACATCTAGTTTCCACTAGATACTGACTCAAGGTGTTCATAACAAAGCATATATCTAACCTAGTATATGTTAGATATATCAAAGACCCAATAATTTGTCTGTTCAGAGTTATACCCACTAACTCTAATGAGTCATCTGCTAAGAACTTCAAGTTGGAATTCATGAGGGTGGCCATTCCAACACATCAATTCCTTTTAATATCTCTCAGCACACTTTCCCTGGTTGAGAAAGATTCCTTCTAAGCCTTGCCATACTTCCAGACTTAGGAAGTAATGCATCAATCTAAGATCTTTCATTTTTCATTTCTGCAGCCATCTTCTTCTTTCTTTTCATGATCTATTTCTCATTCCCTATAAGAAAGATATTATAATAATAGTATGATCCATAGCCTTAAGGTAAAGGTTAGAAACAACTTTACTTTTGGTAAAGCCCAAGTTTATTAAGAAACTGTCAATTCTCCCTTTGTGACTGAACATCATTCACACTCTGCATTGAATGATTTTCTGCATATCTATCTGTGCCATCTCTCGATAGATGGGTCTACTGATATGAGCCTCAATATTATTCGAACTCTGTGGTGAGTTCCTTCTTGCATCCATGTCATCTATGTATAAAAACCATATTCAACCTTGTAGCAAAGGTTGAGATCCACATCACTCGTGGTGATCATTAAGCTCATCAATTGATTATCGATCCTGGGTACCCATACAGAACCTAAATCACACTTCTTCTTTGATTACACCATTAAGAGAATGGTTTTATCTATCCAATTGGAACAATCATCTCATCATGATTCTCTTTCTCTTTTCTAAGAGAATCTTCTAGCCACAAGCCTTCTATCATTTGATTTGTAAATCTTTTGTTGAACATCCATTGCTTGTTCAGTGTTCGTCATTCATCATGATCTTTCCTACAAATCAAAATTAAGTACAGGATTAGTAATACTTCATAATCATCAAATCATATTGACATGATAACCTATTATGCATACAGATATCATTTACATAGTTATGCAACTATCTTGACCAATACTTTGGCACAACACTTTCCCATATCCTGTATGCATACAGTGGCTATCTAGATGCCTTCCATCTCTACCAGAACATACTATCGAGAGTGTGCACAGCTCTCGGCATGTCAGCAAAGAGGTTTCATTCTAGACAAGCAACAATGGAATGTTTGTCCAACTTGTCAATCATATGCACATTAGTAGTATACTGTTCAATGCTCTATGAATGTTTACACTCAGCATTATATATTATGGGAATACAAATATGCATACAACCTATTATATGCAATATTATTACTATTTCAAATAACAACTCAAATACTTATCTTTTATGTTTGTGTGGTTGCCTCCCGCTTGATCTTCTGTATGTCTTTTGAACTTCTATTCATTCTGTACCACTGTGCATGCTCAAGAGTCATCCTCATGATCTCATACACAAACATATACTCATTAGTATATTCTAAATGCTATCAAAACATTATAATACTAAATAATCTTGAAAATGTATAGTCATGATTATAGTTAATAAACATTAGTATTCAATATTTCAGGGAAGTCTTCCTTTTCTCATGCATATCATCAATCAAGATAAAAGATATGATATGCATAATCCTTTGATTACTAACTTTATGAATAAGCATAACCAATCATTCCAAGTATACTTATATAGGGGATCCTAACACAAGGTAAGATTCATGGGAAACATACCTGGATTAGTATACCTACTTGGTTATGTACAACATACCTAAACAATCTCTTCAATGATTTAGAGATCCTGAGCTAGAACCTGCATGTCTCATAGGTTAAGCATAATATAACAAAGTCATACATACCTCGTAAGTAGAACAAAGATTGTGGATGAGTCTTTGTCTTCATGTTTTCATGGTCATGGAACCTGATTTGTCTTTTGTGATGTACCTGTATCTTGTTAGCGGACAACATCAACCTCACACAACATCATAATGCATTAGTACAATCATAAGTGTCAACACCCTAACCAATGAATATCTTCTATCATGCATTCATAATTTTGTTAAGGTGATACAACAAATCTAAAATCAAGATTGTACTAACCGTAATAACATGAAGACAAACATATCATAAACTTAATCATGAACAAATATCAAAACATACCTCGATGAGTCATACCTGTCGAGATCGCTTGTAATCTCCTTATGTAAAGCCTTAGCCTCATCTCCCTCTGAAATAGGAACTCCTTCACTTATGCAGGTGACCAATCCATCTTCTTCTAGGATTAACCCTATCCACTTGATTTGCAAGAGCTAGACCTGGAGCTGGATATGGGTTTGTCAGAGAAACCCCAAAAATTCAAACTTTGAATTTCAAACTTCCGAAAGGATAGAAATATGCGCCTTGATGAGCTGATCAAACTGATATATTTAGAATTTGAAAGCTGCAAAGTTTTACTCCTCAATTTTGCCTTTGAAAATTTCGGATTCACTGGACGTGACCCTGAACTGGGGTTTGATGAAGCCCACTCTTTTGCCCCATCAAAAAGTTTGATCCAAAGCTCTAAGCTTCTATTTTTCTGAGGAGTTTCCAGCCGTGGTCACAGATTTCAAAAATTCCCATTTTTACAGAAGCCCTAATTTTCCACTTTTCTGATCAAAGTCCCGAACTAGGGTCTAATCAAGCCCGGCCTTCTGCCCAACCAAAAATTCTGATCTTGGTCTCTAAATTTCTATTTTGATGAGTAGCATCCAGCCGTGGTCTCCGATTACAAAAATTCCAACTTTCTTCAAAGCCCTAAATTCCGGAAGCCATGAATGAAGGTACCAAAAAATAATTCTGTTTTGACAGAAATATGTACCTGATTGTTTCTGGTGTAACTCCGAAATTTTTGATCCAAAGGGTCTAAAAACGTTTTCTGAGATAGCCTGACCTGTTAGCTTTCCATCCTGACAGGTCTGACCTCAATTGGATGTTCTGAGAGAGAGTTATGCCAAATGTCGCAACGTGACCTGTTTTGGGAAAATACAGGAGAGCGAACTTGTACGGCGTGCCACGTGTCACTGTTTGACCTTCGGCCTCTGAAAAAGTTTTCTAAGATATATAGGCCTGTTATCTTTCCATCGTGACAGGTATGACCTCAATTGGATTCTCTGAGAGAGAGTTATACCAAGTGTCGCAACGTGACCTGTTTATGGGATAATACAGGAGAGTGAACTTGTATGGCGTGCCACGTGTCACTGGTTCAACTTCGGCCTCTGAAAACGTTTTCTGAGATAGTACAGTCTGTGTACTATCTGTCACTTTTCACGAAATTTCATTTGGAGCTTCCTAGCCCAAGTTATGACCTTTTTCCCAAGGTCACCTGATTTTGACTCAGATCTGGAAGAGGCAGAAACCCTATATTGTACAGATCATAAATCACAAAGTACAACGAATTAGAGGTTTTCCTTTGGACACAAGGTACCTGGAGATTTTAGCTTCGTCCTGTAACAATTTCAGATCCGAAAACTTCACCAAAACGGATTTAGAGCGAAAGTGCTACGATGACTGGTTTTTGCTATGTAAAACCCTAACCTTCAAATTGTCGTAAGTAAAGCAAGTGTCTTTAGTGCCATACCTTGTCTTCCTTCAGGTTAGCTCTGATTCCATGTTAAAATTCAATATGCTAAGACATAAAATAGCAGCATTACATTCCATTTCACAATAATAGCATATACAGGATCACTGAAGAAACAACAAGCACAGCATAAACACAAGAGACAGAGATTTATCCTGGGAAACCCTCATGGGGTAGAAAACCCAGCAAAGCTTCCTCAATATAGATGACCAGCAATATACAAAGATAAAACCCTGAGACATGATCTCCTCCTCCACAATTGCAGACCTCTCCTCCACAAGTGCACTATCCTCAAGTGAGTGAATGTGTGTATAATGAGGAACACACCTCCTCTATTTATACACTTCTCTGATATGTATTTTACACAAGTACATGTAGGCTCGTATTTAACCATTAGGTTAAATACCCCATTATAACTGACTGGGCTGACCCCTCTAGGGTGGTCTAATAACCCTTTGACCCACATAACACATTTAGGGCCGACCCCCACTAGGGAAGTCTAATAACCCGAGTTACCACATTCCGACGGAGGAATAAACATCTCCGGATATACAATAAGATCTTCACGGAGGAATGAATCATCTCCGGAATAATAAAGTACAAATATAATATTCTTTGAAGTTACAATATCTCAACAATCAAGGCAGAAGTTGAGAAACTGCTTAGAGCTGGATTCATCTATCTGATTGATATGACGGAATGGGTCTCTAACCCTGTTTCGGTCGATAAGAAGCAAGGAACCATTCAATTCTGTATATACTTTCGGGACTTAAACAAATATTTTCCTAAGGACAATTACCCCACACCATTCATAGACCAGATTATCGATGCGTGTGCGGGCCATGAAATGTTTTCTTTCATGGATGGTTTTTCAGGATACAATTAGATTCAGATAAAACCTGAAGACCAACATAAAATAGGTTTTATTTGTCCTTGGGGGACCTTCGCTTACCAGGATATGCCATTAAACCTAAAGAAACCTGGGGCTACATTCCAGTGCGCAATGAACTTCACTTTTCATGATATCAAACATGTAGTTGAACCCTATCTTGATGATCTCCCAGCGCGATCTCGTAAGAGATAGGATCATCCTGATCACTTGAGACGCGTGTTTGAATGATGCAGATACTATAAGATTCGTCTAAATCCTAATAAGTGTGTGTTCTATGTCGAGTCCGGATGTTTACTGGGTTTTATTGTATCCAGTCATGGCATCATGGTCGACCTGCTGAAAGTTGAGGCTATTGTAAATATGCCTCCTCCTCGAACCCTATGACAACTTCAGAGTCTGCAAGGTATGTCCAATTTTCTACGACGTTTTATCATTAACTATGCCAAAATAAAAAAAAATTTCATGAGACTACTCAAACAAGATACCTATTTTCTTTGGGATGAGGCTGCTCAAACTTCATTTGAGGATTTGTAAGAGGCATTACTATCAGCCCCCTTGTTGATCCTGCTAGGCTATACCAAGGATTTCTTGTTATATCTGGAAGCATCTGTATACACAATCGGCATAGTACTTGTTAAGGAGGATGACAAGCTCCAAGAGCATGTCATTTACTTTTTTTTGCGTGCATTAATAGCTCCTGAGATTAAGTATTCTTACATTGAGAAGTTGGCTTTAGCTACCATCCATGTTGTTCAGAGGTTGCGCCACCACATTTTGTTGCAAACTACTACAGTGATCGCAGAGGTCAATCCGTTTCAATAAGTTCTAACCCGATGTATCATCGATGGAAAATTTAATAAATGGATTGTCATCTTGCAAGAATTTGACCTAGTTTTTCAATCAGCTAAGTGGAAGAAGTCACTTGTTTTCGTTGAACTTATCTCTAAATTTCCAAGTGATGTAGTAAACAATGAGGAAGAGTCATCATTCCAGGATGAACACATCTTCCTTATTGCATATTTTGACCCATGGTACGGGGATATTTTAGTATATATCCAGACTTTGAGATGTCCTTCTTCTTTCTCTAGGGATGAACGATGGAAACTGAAGAATCATGCAAAGAATTATCTAATCATTTATGATACTTTATACAAACGTGGGATAGATTCCATTCTACGCCATTGTTTGACCTTAGAGGAAGTCAAAACAACATTGAATGATTCTCACAGTGGAGCCTGTGGGGGTCACCTTTTTGGGTTGGAAACAACTCAGAAGATACTGCGTGCTGGTTATTTTTGGCCCAAGATCTTCAAAGATTGCGTGGAAGCTGTAAAACACTGTCAACCATGTCAGTTTTTCACCAAAAGGATGAGAGCACACCCAGCTCCTCTCCACTCTATGATTACAGCAGGCCCCTTCATTAAATGGGGGATTGATTTCATGAATTGTAAATCAGCTTCTGCTGGAGGACATCATCACATCAATGTTGTCATCGACTACTTCACAAAGTGGGCTGAGGCAATACCTACTATCAAAGCAGATGGAAAAATGGCTGCTTACTTCGTATTTAACCAGATCATTTCTATATTTGGTATCCCCAAATAAATCGTTACGGACCATGGTCGACACTTTCAGAACAACATGATGACTGACTTGTATACTATGCTAGGTTTCTAGCAGGAACATTCATCTTCATTCTATCCGCAGGAGAATGGTCAGGTCGAGGCGGTTAACAAAACTTTGAAGACCATTCTTCAAAGGACCGTCAATGCTAGTCGATCCAACTGGCACATCATGTTGTATCCAGCTCTTTGGGCATACCGATATAATGTTAAGACTGCTACCAGGTTCTCTCCCTTTCAACGTGTTCATGGGGTAGAAGCAGTTATTCCGGTTGAATGCAAAATTCCTTCATTAAAGTTGGCCATCCAACTACTCCCCGATACTTTAGTTCTAGAAGAATGTTTGCTGCGCCTAGAACATCTTGATGAGAAACGCCACGATGCGCTCACAGCAAACGAGGCTCATAAGAATCAAGTTAAAATTCAATATGATAAGTCTGTCAAACCTGGGGTTTTTTTCGAAGGAGACCTTGTCCTTCTTTATGACCAGGACAAGGAACCCTTGGGGGGAGGCAAGTTCAAGTCTATGTGGCTCGGTCCTTACATAGTCTCTAAAGTTCTGAAGAAGGGTGCTTACAATTTGACGGATTATGAGGGTAGTAAGTTTTCGGAGACTAGAAATGGGCTCTACTTGAAAATGTATTACGCTTAGGACTCTATGCTTTTTCATGTATTATAGTTGTACATTTTTGTAGAGTTAGCTTTGCTTGTGGTTATTGTCTCGTCTTATGTGTCTATTGGTTTGTGTTTTCAGATGTCGACTCAATAATTAATAGGATTTGTTGATGGCGCTAGTCGCCATACTTGTCAGTTGGTTGCAGCATCTTGGGTTATTTACTCACCGTCTGGCCAACTTGTGTCTTCGGGAGGGGCTTGCTTGGGACCCACAATGAATAATGTGGTTGAATACAACACGGTCATTGAATTACTCCGAGATTCTCTTCATTATGGAATTTCACGTATGGAGGTAAGTCTGGACTCGCAGTTGGTTGTGTTTCAGTTAATGGGTGAATAGCAAGTTAGAGATCTTGTTTTGCTACGCCAGTTCTTGCGAGTTAGGTTGCTTGAAAGACAATTTGATTATATTACATATCAACACATTCCAAGGAATTTAAATGCTTTAGCTGATTCATATGCAAATTATGTTTTAGATTGGCATCTACATCACACACAATCATAATAAACAATTCACACATAAAGATAAGATACACATGTAAATGAAGCTGATACTGTATATAAGCTGTATCAAATAATATATGAGTTTGGGTCAACATGTCTGTCGCAATGTCATATCAATAGACAAAATGGGCTCATAGGCCTAAAAAATACATATGTGTCCTCCTCTATGGAGAATGAGGGGCCTCTTCCATCTCCGTTACAACCTCTCTGTAACAGATAACTAGTCTAGCCACTTTCCTAAGTGTTTGAATCCACGCTCGGGGCACACCCACAATGTCCTCCTGCATGTCTAGCGACATCCGCTCGATCTTGTAAGTAGGGATGTCATGAGTCAGCTGACTCATCTTTCCCTATATACTCATTAGTATGGCATCGGCTGCCCCTAACTCAACTGGTCGTACAAAAGTGTGAGGGTGTCCCTTGGGGCGCACAGGTCCAACATCTGCACAAGACAACTTGATTAATACTCCAAACTCATCAAAAAATTATATACATATAAAATGAAAAAATGAAATAAATTTTTAAAAAAGAAATTTTTCTTACCCATCTCTCCCTAGGTGGATCCTGGAGGAAGAGCTAGCTCAGGGTCATTGCGGAAGTCCATCCCCACATAGGGAAACTACTCCAATTCCAACACCTGTCGACCCCACCACATCGAATAATCGTCATCAGCATAGGAGAGGTTACTCTCAGAGCCACCTTGGTGTTTTAATATGTCTCCCCAACGAGTCATGAGTGGCTCGCGACGATTGAGTGAGGGAAAGGCCATCCCTGGACTCAAAGTAGGAACCCTGTCGAAGAAGAAGGTGCAAAGGTTACTACCATACAAAAATTATTTTTCCTACTTGTTCTACACTCGGTAAGTTGGTGTTTCATACTCACTAGAAAACTGGAACACCAATAAAAAACAACTCCACGCAAGCAATCTATGCCAACTTGCATGTAGTTTTGAGATGCAAGATGTTGCGTTGCCCTTCCCCCTATTCTGTTTAAAACACTTATAATAACTTTCAGAGGAAAGCTCGCAACAGTCTCTATGGAAATTTGACTACCGCTCTTTTCAGTACCCAACAGACAATATGCATTGATGTAGTCTTGTACAGAAAGAGCACCCGCACCTCGGAATGTGCCTTTAAGGTTGACCACCTCCTCTCTTCGGGAGAGACCGATTATAAAATATATGTCATCAATGGTAAGCTCAAGGATCTCCCCTTGGAGATTGAAGACCCCTTTATCGGCATTGCAGTAATGCACCATCTTTTCAAGCAATTGTGTTTGGGCTCGCATGTTAACAGTTCGGTAGAATTTAAGAAACCCACACCTTCTTAACGCGGTGAGGGTCAATGGATCCCCCATGGCTTGCCTATCCATGTCTTCATGTTCTCTTTCTCGCCAAGTTAAACCCATCCTACAGTTTTCCAACCATTTCATGCATTAGTTTTTGTTTTTTCCATTTTTTTTTGCAGTGTGCGTGACTGTCCCTACTAGATAGTAGAGGCCACCCACGATTTCCTTTGTGGTAAAGCTGTGCACTTTCCTCATATGCATGAGTCTTCCACAAGGGAACCCGCGGGCACGCAAACTTAAAATAAAAATTTAATAAAAAACAAAAAAATGACCATTAAAAAATTGAAATTTTGGATTGAAATGGAAGAGAGGGAAGAGAATACTTACTTGGAAGTGACGAAAGTCGATTCGGCAACCCAAAGTGATCGCAATAAGCAATGGAAGTAGGGGTTGGTTTTCCAATTTTTGCCCCAAACTTTGAAATGGTGAGTTTGTTATGTTTTTGGAACTATTTATAAAAAATCAAAACAAATTTTTACCCACTTTTTATATTTTGATATAGTTTCAAAATAATTTTAAACACTTTATTTAATTCACTAATATACTTTTCGAGTTTTTGTATATTAGGTAAATTTCAAATGACGAATATCACTATATTTCATAAGGATGATCTATTAAGGTTTGTTTTCATTCATAACATGTCAATGGGGTAAGGTATTTTCCCGTTACTCTATGTCATTAAGGAAATTTTTATTGATCATGTTATATATCACTAATATCGTTGTCAATAGTATTTCATCGCCTGACAAGTCATGGAACTTAGTTTCCCTGAAGCTTATATAGTGTTTTAAGCCCTTGTTAGAATTTTTCAAAATAAACAAGATCGCCGAGTATAGTTTTCATTTCAGACTCGTTAAAGGATTTGAAGTGACATCCACTTAGGTATAAGTTTACACCTTTTTTGGACCTCTGTGGATCATTTACGAAAAAGGTATACTCTAGTCATACGTGGATAGAATAGTTCTTGTCTCATTGTTTTATACTTTTTCGGGTGAGGAGACTGGACTCATACCCAACTTGATATTTCCTTTGTTGTTGCTCTCATTTCCTAGTATATCCAAACACCCCATTAAATTCAGTTGAAAGAAACAAAAGGACACTTTGGTATATCAGGGTTACAATTGAGTATGCTTGAGATTCATTATAGTTTAGGGGGGCCTCCTTTGTTGGTTGGTTTCACTAACTGAGATTGGGATGGAAACCATGATGATAAAAATTCTACTACAAGTTACGTTTTTAATCTTGGTTCCAGACCTATCACTTGGGCCAGTAAGAAACGACAAGATATTTCTCTTTCTTCAATGGAATCTGAGTATTGAGCCACTATTAATGCAAGTCAATAATCCTTATGGCTTCGAAAGATCTTTTCAAGTTTGGATTTGAACATAAGCATCTGACTACCCTTTGGTGTGACAATCAAAGTGCCATTGATCTTACCAAAGATCTAGTTAAACATTAGTGCAACAAAAATATTGAGCTACATTTGCATTTCATCAGAAAGCTTATTCAAGACCGCATTCTCAAAGTGTTATTTTTCCCTACAGATGATCAAGTTGCATACATCTTCACAAAGTCTCTTACAAAAGCAAAGTTTTATAAACTTCTATCTATGTTAGAAGTTCAAGAATTCGTCATTAACGTGGGATAGGATCTAATTCCTCCTTCCTTATCCTCTAGTGTCACTTTTTGAAATCCTTCAATCCTATCCCAATTTTTCTTAAAGGAGGGATGTTAGGATATTTAGACACTTAGGAGTTAGTTAAGATCAACTTGGTATAATGTGTCTTTATTTAATGTGTTCTCTTTAGTATGCATTTGTACTTATGTAATCCAATGGCCACGATATGTTTTAGACATAGAGTGGTTCGACGATTCACCTTCACCTTGATCTTAATAGCTATTGATCTATGGCTTAACACTTGATTGGTCCATGATATTTCTTTAAATATCATGGAGGGCCATTTGCTTGATGATAGGTTGTGAGAAACTCATATGTAAAATAGTTTTCCTTTGCATCAATATATTTCCTCAAGTAGCTATTTTGTTGAGGTCATGGACAATTTCCCTCTTTTAGGGTTTTAACCATGTAAAACATCGATGTGTCGATCTATGACATGTTTGTCTCAGTGATTTCTCAAGGTGTTAAACCTATTGGAAATATCCTATGTAATTAGAACACCAAATTCCCCAAAACTTTACCTGAACCTTCCAAAGCCCATTTGAGGACTTAAATTTATGGACATATCTTTCAATCTCTCAATGTTTCTCTGCACAACAAGACCCTTCCAACAGTGAAGAAATCACCTTATAGTTTGTATGAAAACTTTACACCTCTTCAAGTTGATATATCTTGTTGACCACCATGATATCGAGTGGATGCCACATTAACTCAAATTACTCACTCATGTGGATATAGTAACATATGGAATTTCAAGAATATCCTAGAGGGTGAAAACCCTAACATTAATTGGGGCTTGAGCCATGCAAATCCTAACACTAACCTTAGACAAATATAACACTATGCCAAAAATTGGGCCATTAGGAAAATAGGGTTTTCCACTCTTATTGTACTGCATATTGTTTTGTAGTTCAGCAGAGCATCAAAGAGTGGGATATTGAGGCATAATAGAGGAAGTATATTATCCTATAGCAACCATACTGGCCACAGTGTCCACAACAACTCCATATTTATTGACCCTTTCTTTTTATTTTCATTTTATATATGGTAAAAAAAGAGTAGAGAATAGGCTTCACCTTCAAGTTGGGTTTATTTCAGTATTGAGTTTTCCTAGGGTCTATTATTTGCTTGCTTCTTTCATTTCAATTTATTTTAGGATTAAGAAAGTAACATTAAATCTACAATATAAAGTAAAACACTCTATAATAAGAGACTGTAGAATACCATAAGATCTCTTCTGATGAACTTTTTTAGTGAAATAATCATGACAATTTACAAATCAATAAAAGAATTATTTTTTGTGTGTAGTTAAGTTGGCACAAAGGAAGTATGCAATATTTTGGTTGAATATGTATTTCCAAGTTAGCATTCAACTATATTAAATTATCATGATCAAAGTTCCATACAAGTGGTTGAGAATCCAATTGCTCACAGTAAAATGAACTATGTGTAGCTTGATGCTTATTATTTGGAACAACTAGTGCATGGTGTTATCTTGTCTTTTTTCTATTGCAAGATAGATGATCAAGCTATTGATATCAATATGAATACTCCAACATAAGCTAAATTTGTGAAACTTTAGGATATTCTTATTCTTTAAAAGGATGCAATTATTGGAGGGGGGTGTCATGAAGATATTTTCACCTCCTAAATCTCTAGCACATTGTGTTGATGGGGGCTATTGGAACAACAAGATAACTAATTTTATCACACCTTTGGATATTTTGGGGATAGTTTATAGCTGGCATTCAACTATGAGAGTTGAATAAGTATTCGACTAAGAATTCACTTTGTTGGTTGGTTGGACTGATCAAGGAAACCAACTGGTGCACACGTTGAGGTAGAATTCCAAGAGTTCGTTATGCAACCTAGACAATTAAAGTGGAGCATGTCTTCCTTTCTTCAAGGGAGTAGTTACACTTTTGTACTAATATATATGTTGATCTATTCTCACATGTTGTTAAGTGATGTAATAGTGTCTTTATAAACCACCTATTATACCATATTTGACCCCTCAAGACTTAGACAATTGTTGTAACTTATTGTTATGCCTTTGATGATTTTCATTGAATTTTTTTTCAAGTATTTTACACTTGATACATATTGATTCACTACAACTAGTATTCAATAACCAATTTTTCTTTACCAACTTATGGTCAACCACAAATTACTGTTAACAATTTGTGTTTTATTACAAAATTCCTCAAAAAAAATAAATGTGCACATAATGAAAAATTATGAGTGGGGTTCAGAGTGGTTAGTGTTACACCTAAAATCCTACCATCATGAGATTCAGTGTATACACCCCTGAACTTTATTGGCTAAGTCATTCATCTGGAAGGGATACTATTTTACTTATGCTAGGTTTTGAGAGGTCGTTTCAGGATGCACTCATGCAACCTGCGACATCACATCTTGCTCTACTGCAGGGTGCAACGATGTCAGTTAATGGACAAAAATAGGTCCTTTCGAGCTCATTCTCGAATCTTGCTGACTTGTATCCTTATCCCTGAACTCTTGGGGGAGCTGGCACTCGGTTCCTAACCTCTTGTAATGATCCCCTATCTCTCTCCTACCATATCTCAACCTACCCTATCCATATCTTATCCACTTAGCCCTATATAAGTGAAGCTCTACCCCTCTCCAAAGGGAGGAACTCTATAGTGTCTACATGCTGGTGAAATCACATTGGAGAGATCTCTAACTCATCCATTGAGAGACTCACACTTCCTTGGAAAGATGGAAATTGGCTTGGATGGAGAAGGGCTACTACATTAAGCCTTGGTTGTAGTCTATTCTTATCTATGTACTTTCCTGATTTACAGTAATATAAACGCTTTCCACCAATATTGTTTATGTGTGATGATATTGTGTAGTTTACCTGCTTAAATGTTTACTTAGATCTCTTATTGTATAGATGCTCTTTACTCATTTGCATTGTTCTATGCGTCTTGACAGGTTTTGCAGCTGAGATCTGATGACCGTGGGACGTGGAGCAGCATCCAGGAGAAAGGATCGCAAATTTAAGGTAAGGCATCTAGTACTTGATCCTTAAGTAGATCTAGGAAAGTAGTTTCTAGTCTGTATGATTTGTTCTAGACTCACTTTGAGCTAGGGAGATCCAGCTTGCGTCCGCTCGAGTGGATTGTCTGTCAAACAAATCCAGCGACTCCGTTGGGGAAAAGAACATTGCTTTGTAGTTGTCAAATTGAATGTTGTTTTTTAGTTGATTTCTTTCCAAGCCATTCTATTTTGTCATCTCCTTCTTGAGTTGATTTCACCATTAGATATTCAATTTGAAGAGTCTGAATAGCTTCCTTTGAGTTTGTACTTCTCATTTGCAGGCCTTTTTCATGCTCATTACCTGGAGAATTGGTTCATTTTTTAACTCAGATATCGCCTGTCGCACCTGGTCAGTGTACCTAGAGCGACACTATGTTATTTTTTATCTCTCTTCTTTTCCTATTAGTCTGTCATCGCAGCCCTTCCATTGGTATATTGTGATGTCGTTGCACTTCCCACATTGGTGAGCTGCGATGTCTCACTGTGTACAAGCACAGAGTGCGTCGGTCTGCCATTTTTTGCCATACAGGCACCCCTTCTCCATTTATAATTTGAGTTTTGGTTTGTGTGAAAACTCCCTCTGTACTGCAAGATCTAGTTAGAGACCCCATTCTGATTTGTGTGTTGAAAGTGTTTGGTATTTTGTGTGGATTTTTATTGGGTCCCATTTTAACAAGTTTCAGTTTGGTAGTGGTGAATACTTTGGTTCCCCCACCTTCATCCACTTGACCTTGTTATCCCTCTTCTCCTCACCTGATCTAATCTTTGCACTAGATCTGATCCCAAACTTCTTTTTGCACTTGTTATTCAACATTGTTTGCATTTGGCTTGCTTGTGATGGACTTTTGGGTCTTTTTGAGATTTGGATCCATGTTTGGCCCCTTGAGTAAAAACTAGTGTTTTGCTTGCATTTTTAAGCGAAATGGGTTCTATTTTTGAAAAAGCATTCCCCCTCATGGCCGAGGGGGGCCATGAATCATGTATCCTACAGTTGTTTTGACCCATATTAAAGTTTTGAGATCATTTTTGGTTTGGTGTGATTGGCTTGTTTCGAAGACTTGAAAAGTGTGGGATATCCATGTCTTTTTGAGCCTCTTTTTCTTGGGTTATGCATATTTTTCCTTTACATGCTAAGCTATCTAATGATTATTGGAAAATATTGATTCTTTGTCTCCACTTTAGTTCAAAGAAAAGCTTGATTTGGCCCTTCTTTTGCTATATTCACAAATTTGGAAAATGTAAATATTCTTCTTACTTTATTTTGATCATTTGATATTCTTGGTCTTATCATCATAAGAAGAAGAAAGGCTTGTTTCAAATTTGTGTGCATTTGAGTTAGATAAGATTGTTAAGTGCTTATCTTTGTCTTGCATTTGATTGGAAATGTTTGTGGGATCCTTCTTTTCGTAGCCTAGATGTGTCTTTTTCAAGTGTAAAAAGATAGGAAATGAATTATAATTATTGCATTTGGTAGATTTTGAGCCTTTCTTGAATGCCTTTGAGTTGTTTGGGTGCCTGTCATTTTTATTTGGGAATTTTTGAATGATTAGAGTGTTGTAGATATTCTCTCACTTTCTGTATATAGATATGAAAAGCATTTAGTTATCAAGTTCCATTTTGTATACATGCATTTGAAAATTGAAAGTGCTTCATTATTTTGTCTTATACATTATTAAGATTAGTTGCATCTTTCATTTTCTTTGCATTGTTTAGCTGATTATTGCAGAAAGTTAGAGTTATTGCACTCTAGGAAGGAATTCTTCTCTTTGCTACTGCTTAAGTACTTTTGGTTTGAAAGAAAGAAAAATCTCTCCTTACCCTAAGTAGTTTTCATTGAAAAGGAAAGGGAAATGTACATTATCATGTAGTTGAGGATTGCATTATGTTTACATTTATGTACTCACCTCATGCATCCACCTAACTGTACAAGATAAAATTAACGCTAGCTTAGGTTAAAATCATTTAGTAACTGCGTGTAAGTTAAAGACGTGTTCCAGCATCTTTAAGCATGACAACTGTCATTATTTGCTAGCACTATATTTCGGGGGTATTGTAGTCTTCCACGTACTTATCGGTATATCAAAGCTCTTTCATGTACCCACCAAGTCACCTTTAGTACTTGGCATATATCAAAAGGTGTTTCACGTACTCGGTAGTAGATCGGAAGGTCTCTTGCTAAACGGTTGTGCATTAGACAGCATCACTACTGATTTGAGCTCCCGCGTACCTTGCGTATATCGGAAGACACCATTAGGATTCCTATGACCAATTGAGTTAACCATTTGGCCGTCTTGGCATCGCAATACACCAAGAATAGCACTCGGGGAGATTACTATGCATGTGTCGTCTAGGTAGTTGGGTATTTAGGCAAGGGTATGGTCCCAATCTTCCTTGTCACGTTTTACTGTTGGACCCTGCGGTATATAGCGAGTTGCGAAGCCTTCATAATCATGTGAGGATCCTAACTTTTCATCCACTTCTATTCACACAGTTTGCTTGTGGCTTTTAGACTTGAGTGGTGTTTGATTTGTGTGGTACTTTAGAGACTCTTAGGAAGTCTAGATATTGAAGATTCTTCTAGGACTACCAACCAAGGCGCCCCATTCTAGGGTATGCCATTTGTTATTGCCCCTTGTGGAACTGTTGGTCCTCCCTTTATAGCTATGTTGAATCTTCCTGGATTGACGATAGGATTACCAGTATGGTTATTCTCCAATCCAGTTACACCAAGTGCACCAATTGTGTCGAACCTGGGTCCTTTATCACATGAGCATCAATCTCATGGTGACCATTCTCCTTCTTCGTCGAAAGTTGAATTGACTTTCGTCTCTTCTTCTTATCCTACTGAAAAATCTGATGTTAGTAAGAAGGCGGGTGAGAAGAAGAAGAAGAAAATGAAGATAAAGAAGAAGAAGGATAAGAAAGAGACCGCGCGTCAACCATATGCCTTTGATGGCACTCATTCTATGAGAACACCTCGTAAGCCCAAGTTCCCTTGCAAACTTTGCAAGGGTGATCACCTTCTCAAGTATTGTCCCGGTCTTTCCCGTGTGTCAGAAGTGTGGTCTAAAAACCCCAAACCGCTTGTATCGTCAACCTTTGACCATCATGTTGATGACACTCCCTCGACCAGTGACCCGTTGGTGAAGGTTCAGAAGGGTAAAGTCATGTACCCCTGTTTGATATGCAAGGGTATGCACTGTACTTTCCTTTGTCCAAGCATGGATGAAGCTTCATGGTGGTTGGAAGATATTACTAGTTCTCAACATGTGCTTCCAACAAGTGATGCTAAGTTGTCCCTCGACCCCCCGCTGGTTGATCAAGTGATCAATTCAGTTTCATCTGTAATTGATCCCACTCTTCCTTCCGAGAGTGAAGTGATCGAGTCACTGTCATATCCACTCGATCCCTCTCTTCTATCAAAGAGCATTCAGACTGCAACTGTCACCTTGACATAGTCTTCATCTCATCCTACTCTCCCCGATGAGAGTGGATTGATAACCACTGATGTTTTTCTTGTCAGTTTCGACCATGGGGGGAAAGAGTCCGTTTCCACGGGACCCCCTCCAAGTACTGAGGTTATTTCATTTGATTGGAATAGTCTAACAGAATCTCGTCTTCCTTTGAGTATTCCTTTTCAAATATCTGTAGGAGTTTTCGATAAAGAAATATTTCGTACGATAGTTGATGAGGGAGCTTCTGTTAGTATTTTATCCTCAACTACTTGGCAAGCTATAGGTTCCCCTCAGTTTGTGCCAGTAACTGACCAGATTTTAGCTTCTAATAGAAGGCCTACCAGACCTTTAGGGATTCTCCCACAGTTACCTATCACATTGAGAGGTCAAACTGTTTATGTTGATGTCATGGTTGTCCAAGACCCTTTAGATTTCAATCTACTCCTTGGATGTGATTATGTCTATGCTATGAAAGTCATACTATCCACACTCTTTCGAGTGATGTATTTTCCCTATGATGGGAGGATTGTGACCATTGATCAACTTTCCTTCGTGACACCCACTCATCGCATGACTGCCAGTCATCAGACTTCCCTGAATGTTCTGCATGTTTATTGGTTTTTTCCCCCTGAGGATGGGGGGTACGAACACGGTTTATGTTATGTTTCAAGCTCGTTAAAAAACGAAACTGACCACTCTAGCATAGTTTACCTTTGGTTTCAATCTTGCATAAAAATGAAACCAATCCAGTCGAGAATAGTTTTATTCTATTTTAAGCTAGTTAAAAAATGGAATAGACCCCCCAAGCATAGTTCACCTTTGGTTTCAAGCTTGCATAAAAATGAGACCAGCTTCACTAAGCAGATTTCTATTCCCGTGTCAAGCTCATTAAAAAATGAAACAACTCTTTTCCCTTTGAGTCGAGTCTTCTCATAGACTTAGTACCTGAACCTTCTTTTCATCCGCCTATGCCTTAAGCGAATGAAATGAAGCTTGGGGGGCATGTCTTCAACCTCTAGAAGTTACGTTGAAGTCAAATCGATCGCCTCTCCACATCATGTTAGAGCTAAGTCACTTACTTCTAGCAATCATGCTGGGGCCACACACCAACCTCTGGATGCCATGTTGGAAAAAGTTCACCATTGGGAACATTTTCGAGCATACTTTCCTTTTTAGGTTTTGAGCTCATTAAACCATGAAAATTATCCCAAGCATAGTTCATTTTATGTTACAAGCTCATCAAAAAATGAAGCAGACATCATGAGCATTCTTCCAACCTATCTGCGAGCTCGTTCAAAACAGTAAGATGGTGTTGAGCTTACTTTTCACTTTTTTCGTGTTCTGGTTGAAACATGAAAAGTAGTTTGAGCTTAGTAAGTTTTACTTTTTCGTGCTCTGGTTCAAATATGAAAAAGATTCCAAGTGCTTTTGATACCATTCTCGTGCTCATTAAAAATTTGAGTTAAAAAGGTGTGTCTAATGAGTATAGGTTTATCACTTTATCCGACCTCGCTAGACTTTACGGAAAAGGAAATGTGCCGAGTTTACTTTTTCCTTTGTTGTACTCGGTCATCAACCATGACAAAGCTATTCGTGGAGTCCTTTTAAGCTCTTTTCAGACTCCCTAAATAGGAAAAGATTGCCAAGCGAACTTGATGGTTTCATGCTTGTAAAAGCATTTGAATGATCATCTTTCTAGTGATAGTTTACCCCTTTTACGGACCAAGAAGCACTACTTACGAAAAATGTATACTCCAGCCAATCATGACTGGAAGAGTCCTCTCTCGCGTTTTTTTACCCTTTTTCGGGCGATGGGGCTAACTTTACGAAAAAGGACAGTTGGAGTCTTCTTTAGTTCTTTTCAGACTCTCTAAACATGAAATGACGATCGAGTTTACCATCTATGGACTCGTTAAACTCTCACATTGAAGGGCCTTCCATGGGATGAACCCCTCCTATCCCAGATTCGAAAAATATTTGGGATTGGACTCATCTATGAGATGAGCTATACCGAGCATCTGATTACCCTCATCAAGCTCGTAAAAAGCACATGAGGCACTCATCATTCATGATGGGGGAAAATGAAAGCTTTTATGTTACACCCTTATCAGTGGCAGTATCTAGTCATTTCTTGAACATGGCGCTCATTTGCATTTGCATACTGCACTTGGATCATCCATTTGTCCTCGAGTTCCACCTATTTCCTGAATCTTGTTACTCCTTTGAGTCATTCAAAGAAAGCTTCCACCATCATTTGCATTAGGAATTGGTATCATAACTCGTTAGGTCAATACTACCAAGGCATGCCATGCCCATGTCCAAGAATACTCTCACTATTCACTATTTGCAGTCAATACACCTTCAATCATGTCGGTCTAGTCTGAGTCAGTATTGCATGTCACTGTACCATCCTATCTGCTCTACACATCCTTTGTCGTGTTTCGTGTCGATGATGGGGGATTCATCATGGGCCTCCTTTGACAGATTCATCCTTGTCGACTTCAGCTCATCATCCGAGGATTGAATCTAGAAACCAATCAAGTACCTTGGCCCTGCATGCCTCAATGGCAGGTTACCTCGCTTTCGACATGAGTTTACATCATTGACTCTTGATTGAAAGATTTCATCTTGCGTTCAACTTCAACTCATTTATTCGTGCTTGATGATATGTACTATGATACCTTGGGGATCATTGACATTAATGGTGATTTCCCTCATACTTGTTAACGGTATACATCAATCACCAGTAATCAAGTGGTTTCTACCATGTTCGACGTCAAGACATTTGTAATCAAATGGATAGATTCGTATCATTGCGGGTTCAAATTGAATACCCTGGGGAGTCATATTTTACCCAGGTTTCGATGGAGTTTGTATTGAGTCATATCACATGGATCCACATTTGTATTGGTCGTGGCTATGTTATCATCTCATCATGGATCTACGCTTGTGTCTAGTAGCCATGATTGTGTTCAGTCGGTCATTACTACCATGGATTTGCAATGTATTGGTCAGAAACCATGTTTAATGTCATATGAGATAGTGTACTTAGAGTCACTTGTCCTGCAGCAGTGTCCTTCATCCGACAAGCCATTGCCATTCTTTCTGTCAAAGCATTTCACTTGTCCAATATTTCAATAGCTTCATGCTTTGGGGGGCATTCTGTTACACCTAAAATCCTACCATCATGAGATTCAGTGTATACACCCCTGAAGTTTATTGGCTAAGTCATTCATCTGGAAGGGATACCATTTTACTTATGCTAGGTTTTGAGAGGCTGTCGCAGGTTGCACTCATGCAAACTGCGACGTCGCATCTTGTTCTACTGTAGGGTGCGATGAAGTTAGTTAATGGACAAAAATAGGTCCTTTTGAGCTCATTCTCAAAGCTTGCTAACTTGTATCCTTATCCCTGACCTTTTGGGGGAGCTGGCACTCGGTTCCTAACCTCTTGGAAAGATCCCCTATCTCTCTCCTACCATATCTCAACCTACCCTATCCATATCTTATCCACTTAGCCCTATATAAGTGAAGCTCTACCCCTCTCCAAAGGGAGGAAGTCTATAGTGTCTACATGCTGGTGAAATCACATTGGAGAGATCTCTAACTCATCCATTGAGAGACTCACACTTCCTTGGAAGGATGGAAATTGGCTTGGATGGAGAAGGGCTACTACGTTAAGCCTTGGTTGTAGTCTATTCTTATCTATGTACTTTCCTGATTTACAGTAATATACACGCTTTCCACCAATATTGTTTATGTGTGATGATATTGTGTAGTTTACTTGCTTAACTGTTTACTTAGATCTCTTATTGTATAGATTCTGTTTACTCGTTTGTGTTGTTCTATGTGTCTATCTTGACAGGTTTTGCAGTTGAGATCTGACGACCGCGGGATGTGGAGCAGCATCCAAGAGAAATGATCGCAAAGTTAAGGTAAGGCATCTAGTACTTGATCCTTAAGTAAATCTAGGAAAGTAGTTTGTAGTCTGTATTATTTGTTCTAGACTCAATTTGAGCTAGGGAGATCCGGCTCACGTCCGCTCGAGTGGATTGTCCGTCAAAAAGTTAGCCATCAAATTTTCATATATCCCATACCCCAAGTAATTCTAACTTCTTCCACACCACATAAAGGAAGCATTGGAGTTTGGAAAAGGATACACCTAGTGCTATGACCATGAAGCTTTGATTGAGGAGAAGACAATAGGAAATTGCCAATAGAGAAAATTACCCTAAAGCTACAAATATCTACTTCCCTTTCTTGTTAGACGCCTTCACAACATATATAATCCCTTCTTCCTTGGATTCAAGAGTTTCTCATTGGATTTGTCTCCTTTTCGCGAGAATTCTTGGTTATCAGAGAATAAGGGGGTTATTTGGTACATGGATGGAGTAGGAGTGTTGTCATACTATTGTACATTTATTTTTTGTGATTTTATATCAAGTTAATAAGATCTCTCTTGTTTTTCTCCCTCATTTTGATGTCATATTTGTTGGAATTGTTATTGAATCGTAATGCATATTTATGTGTTTGAATTTCTTATGAATTAAATTGTCTCATTGCTGAAAGTGTTTCAAGAAAAGAACTTGTTTTCTTGTTTGCAAGTGCAGGGCTATCAATTGTTGGATTAAATCTTGCATAGAAGGAACCAAGATAAATAATATTAGATTGGTAACTTTCTCTTATCCTCTTTTCAACATATTTGAGGGATTCAATTCATTAGGATAGGAAAAATTTGTTTCTTTAGTTTGTTTTTCCTTGTGGTTTATTGACAAAGACACAACCTATTTTTGGGGGGCCTCTACCCAACATAGAGGTACACAAACCCTCTTAATCGAATTGGTTAGCATGTTTGGAACAAATTTCTCAAATTATTCCTTTGTTGGGTTGTCTTTTTGGAGCTTAAGTAGAACCAACATTTTTCCTATCTACTCTTTGTTGTGTTACCACTTCCTCTAAAAGGAATTAAGACTATTGAAATTCAAAATTTTGTTTGATTTGTTTTTCAAGCTTCTATTTTAGAACCAAGACTATGTTTAGTAAGTCATGGACTAACCGCAAGTTGAAATTATACAACCTATAGTCATACCACAAGTTTCTCTTTTGTAAGTTATGGCCTTGCCTTGTAGTAGCCTAGAATTTGTTTTCATTCTTTTAATCACCGTTTCTCCTATTTTCTCATTTCTTCAGAGATTCTTGATTTTCTTTTGAATATCAGTAACTGTGGTTATATATTTTATTTGTATGGGCCATCAAAATGCAAAAGAAATCACAATTGTTTCTTTTATGTTTTAGGTGGATTATAGTGACATATTGTAGTTGCATTTTCTTGTGCATTATTTACTATTTGTAGGATGTTTAAATTAGTTTAAAAAATAAAAAGAAAGCTACATTTATAGATTTATTAACTTGATCTCTCAAATCATTTTCTTTCAAGGTTTCATATGAAGAGTTCCTAGCTTCAAATAAAGTTCAAAGTAAATACTCTTTTGAATTTATCAATGTATTTATAATTCAGCATTCTTAAGATGTTTAAAACATCACAATGTTTCATTTCCATCTGAACAATAGCACTAAAACAAATGTTTAAGTTTTAAAATAAACTAGAGAGCATTGTAAATCCAATAGTAGCAATGAAATTTTTCGAGAAAGTGCACCTAACATGTGCATCAAGCATGATATTAAAGTTAGGTTAGCCTATTGCTTGTTTAGTGGGATATGCATGTACTAGAACTTTAGTTGAATTGCCAAGTCCTTGGGGTAACACCATGTCTCTAGAGTTTTGGGTCTAGGACTAAGTCCTACCCTCTTGCTTGTTAAGTGGGCTATGAATGCACTAGAAATTTAGTTGAAGTGGAAAGTCTTCATAGTAATACAATTTCTATGTAGTTTTAGATTTAGTACTAAGTCCTATGTTCCCTACTCATACACAAAATATTGACCCATGATTATTTCACTCGATTGCTAGTTACGAAGTAGTAAATTTAATTTTATTTCTATAGGTTTTTTTCCCGGTGACTACAATTGGGAAGTCCTTGTGGTACTTGATTCAAATGCCTAATATCCATTTCATCTCCTCTAAAGGGTGCTCATATTCACAAGGTTTCTTGCATCTTAGGTGATTGATTATGTGATATTTATCGTAATTATCTACGACACCTTTCTTGGTTGTACTTGGGCCTTCATCATCCCAATCTAGCTTCCAGAAGGCTTCTTGATCAACACTTCATTGATTAATATTCAAGGCCTTACCACCTTGGATTTGTCTTTGGGATAGTATTTTGTCTATTATTTTCCCTGTTAGGAATTTGTAATGGAATGCTTCATGATTAAAGGGAATACAACATAGGTTTGCACTATTTTTCTCTTTTTGTTGAGTCTATGAGATCAAAGTGGTTGATCATCCACTTGATCAATATCAAAGGGTCAGGGGAACTTATCTTAAAATTATAGTTCCACATACTAATAGGATGATGTTGAATGATCTTGACCCACATCCAAGTGAGTTAGAATAAGTGACACACACTTCCTTGAACAATCCCACAGGGAAGAGAAAGTGTAAGAATAAGATATCTATGGTGAGTTTTCTAGGTATATGGATAGACATATACTTCAAAGGGTTACATCCCCTCCTCCTCAAGATGATTCAAGACCACCCAAAATTGATGATATCCATGATTTGACTCCAACAAATATTAACATGCCCTTCACCAATCCACATAGTTCACTTATTTTGCATATTTGTGATTTTTCACATAGAGATCAAGTAACTCATTCAAGTCCCTTTTACTAGTGCTCTATCATGAATAATACTAGTACTACTAGTGTTTCAAGCACTAGGTCCACCAATCCCCCTATCTCTAACATCTCCATTGGGAGCACTAGTCCACCCATATATGGGATCTCCATTGGGAGCACTAGTCCCCCCATATATGGGATCTCCATTGGGAGTACTACTCCCCCCATGGAATCACCTAGTAGTGTGATAGGGACTTTGGTATTTGTTCCTCAAAGTGGTAGTAATGTGTCTTTTGGGATGTTCCTTTCAACACCGGTATACCACCAATGTTTCTCAGCTTTAACATATCGACTGGGATCTCAACTACATTGTTTACATCATACTCATTTGGGAGTGGACACATCCCAATATATATACCATATTTTTGAAGTGGATTCATCCCCTACTCTAGTATACTCATGAGAAGGACATCCTTCCCTAACATGGTAAGTACGTTTAGCGGATCCTTTCCTTAGAACATTGGGTTCCCAATGAACTTGAATTTCCCCTCTAGTGGTGGAAACATCCAAAGGGTAGTTTTACAAGTGGAAATATGATGAACATGGGAATGGTGGGACAAGGTCCTAGAAGTTGGAATCCTATTTCCCATTGCCCAATTACCATTTATGGTGACCTTGAACTCATCCAATTTAACCAAGTTAACCAATGACCCAATGCGACATAATTTGAACTTGCCCCTTGTTTATACTGAGTTACTTATAGACATCCCCAAGTTTGAAGGAAAATATGAAGAATATCCTTCAAGGTCATATTGTGGCATTCCATATTTGGTGTTCATCGAACTCTCTGATGAATTATTTCATTCAATTAATAATTTTGAGTGACCCTGGATCGCTTAGTTGTGAAGTTTAAACACACAATTTATA
Source organism: Larix kaempferi (assembly GCA_027924585.1). NCBI lineage: Eukaryota > Viridiplantae > Streptophyta > Pinopsida > Pinales > Pinaceae > Larix > Larix kaempferi. Next base: position 3,717,099 of record BSBM01000524.1, read on the forward strand.
TTGACTTTACATCCTTAGCTCACACACTTTCACTTACTATTCTGTTATGTGATAGAGATAGAGTCTCTAACGTCGTTATGTAGGGACATCTTTGGTCACATCATTGATCATATTCACAACTGGAGAAGGAGGCATCAAATGATGAAGGATGAGATCCATGGCTAGTGTTTGGTCTATTGGTTTGTGAAATTGTTGCTGCCATATATTTCCAAGGATGTATCCCTATCAAGGGTAACTATCGATGGATATGAAATAGTAAGAGCCCAATATTTAGACTTGGTCTATCCCCAATCTAGCATTCTTTATAATATTTTTCCCAATGTACTGTAGGTGTAAACTAACCCTACTAAGAGGAAACCTAGACCACACTTCGATGGTGTGATGGGTTCCATAAAAAATGTTGCAACTAACTAGGTGTCAAACAAAATGGGACATATGTTATTGTATTCAAATACACATGTATTTATGCAACGTAATACTAACACCTCAGGTCCCATCTAATCCTTTGATTTCCTTTTGGTGTAGACTTAATTTGAAAGGAAAATAGCAACTAGGGGAAAGATAAAAGGAAAGAATAAAAAGAAAGGGCTTGTAATGAATAATAACAATAATAGTATTGATAGGGAAAATAAGGATGAGAATAAGGTCAAGTTTCCTTGCAATTTGTGTGAGGATGACCATTTAACCTACCAATCCCCCAACTTAGAGGATGGTCAATGCTTTTTGGCTGAGTGGGATGTCTAACAATAATTCAACATTTAACCAATCCTTTTCCTCCTCAAAGTAAACAATGATTGTTGGCAGCTCCAATAACCCTACACCTCTAAAGGGGGGAACTATAATCCCCTTTGTAAGGGGGGGATACATAATGAGAATGTATACATGTGTGAAAAGAACATTAATGCCCAAAATAGGGCTCATAATTATGATGACCCTGACCTTGGATCCAAGAATAAAGAAGCGTCTATCATAACTATATACCCCTCCTTATATAGAGTAAGCTATAGTTGATTTGATGCCTCACTTACCAAATGGTTTTTTAAGAAGATGTGTACATAACCCTAATTCCCAAGCAACTCAAAACAACAATATTATTGAATATCTTTCCTAGGAACATTGAACCATGTGTGCATTGGATGTCCTTCAGATATTCCCTATGCAATGTAAGGAATTATTGACTGGTATGGATCACTTGAATCCTTTTTATTCTCGCTTGATAACATTTGACATGGATAAATCCAAGCCAAGGATTCCACACCACACCGCTTTTCATATCCAAGTTTCATCCAAATTAACATTCTTAGGATGGTGGTGGACAAAGGGGGCTTCTATGCGTGTGATGTCCTTGTCATGTTGAAAAGGCCTAGGATATCTTGAGATTCTTCCTTTAATAACAATATTGAAATAATACAACATTAATTCTCTCATACCTCATGAAATCATCTCCTCATTACTAGTTGAATTAGGGGGTAAAATTGTCTTTGTAGAGGTTGAGGTAGTTAATGATTTGCTATATTTCAACCTCCTCTTGGTTTGTCTATAGAATTATGTGATGATAGTTGTAGTATCTCCGGTCTTCTTTATCATTTTTTCCCCTACCGTGGGGAAGTTGTCACTATTGACTAGTTATCATATTGCATGTTCAATCTAGCCTCTATCACTAGAGCCAATGCCCTAATGGTGGAAAATTACATTAAGGAATACAAAAATATAGGTGTTGGGATGTACTCATTTGATCACAACTTTTACCCTTCTCCCACCCATTTGTTATGTAGACTCTACCCAAGTATATGTGATGAATTTTTTTGTCACCGAGTCACCATGTTCCATCCCATTTAGAATTTCCTACTTCAAGGAGGATTCATGGCTTGTTCCAAATACATTTGTTCTTGAAAAAGGGAATGGTTGTGTAGAGTCATCCGTGCCATTATCCACAGCCAATATTTCTTAGTAAATATTCAGATAGGAACTATAGGCATTGATTAGAATATTCCACCATAGGAGAAGTATGATTAGTTCAGATTTCCTGTATAGGCCTTCGACTCTCCTACTCCACAAGGTTTATTGGGCATGGTCATACCATTAGATGGTGCCATTTTGGAAGAAATGACTTGTTCCAAGAAATCATGGGAATATATGTATCATTGATGATACTTTCTTCCTAATTTGTATAAGTTGTAATTTGGAGAAAAATATTTAATCATGCTCAAATATTTGAACCAGTATGAAAGTTTCTTCCTTGCAAACAACATGTATCCAAAGGGAAACATGAAAAAATACTATGTAAATCAATATATCAGTTAAACCTAACATTGTTGAGAACATTATTGTTGGAGCAGATTGTTCTCTTGAAGAAGTTCACAATTGCACAACTCTCTTTAAGTAGTGTTGTACTGATCTTTTTGCATGGTCATATGAGGAGACACTAGGAATTGATCCTTGGATTGTTGAAAATGGTATCAAGATATATGATAATGTGAAACCTATTTCACAAAAATTATGACCTACAAATTCTTGCAAGGTAATTTCCATTAATACAGAGGTAAAATGGTATCAAGATATATGATAATGTGAAACCTATTTCATAGAAATCATGGCCTATAAATCTTCCTAAGGTAGTTTCCATTAAGATAGAGGTTTAAAAGTAATTTAAATTTAGCTTCATATACCTATTTTTCTCGACCAAATGGGTGTCAAATCCTATTCTTGTGGATAAGAAGCAGGGGGCCTTCTTTGTATGTACTATTTTTTTATATCTGAAAAAATCATGCTAGAAATGTAATTATCCCACATCATTTATCGATAATATCATTGACAAATGTGTCAAAAATTAAATATTTTCATTTATAGAAATATTTAAATCAATTTAATCAAATTCAGATCCACCCTAATGACCAACACAAAACCACAATTAATCTTGGTGTACATTTTCTTATAGGAAAGTGTCATCCAATCTTAAAAACTTTAGATCCAAAATTTTGTGGTACATGTCATATGCATTTCATGACATTAAGCACATTGTAGAAGCATATCCAAATGATATGGTTATCTAGTCATAAGAAATGACTGATAATCTAGCCTATCTTCATGTAGTATTTGAGATATGTTGTGTTATGACCCAAGGGGGGCATATATAAGGTTAAATGTATATCATATGACCCCAAGGGGGGCATATATGGGATTAAATGTTCATGTAATGAAGTAAATTTATATGTAATAGGTTCAGGCTAATGAAGGTCCCACATGTTCAATGAGTGAATATCTATATATAGAGGTCATGTATTCATTGTTGAGAAGAACATGTGAACTAAATGTATGAATGTATTGGGGTATTTGGAGGAGGTTCTACTATTCTTTAATGATTTATTAATTATTTATTGTGCAACTCATCTCTCTTACATATCTTTCATTTGTTATACATGTTTACAATTGATGTACATGGTGTGTACTTTGATTTATTATGAAATCTAAAGTATTTAGTTCAAAACATTTGGTATTAGAGCATATGATCCTAGGGTTGGCTCCTTCAAAATTAATCATCTCAACATTTTCACATAACATTTTTTCTAGAACATTTAAATAGATAATTTGTTAGGATCCTCGGGTGATATAGAGAACAACATAGGATAAAAACTCCATATTCGTTTTTCTCTATAAGTTCACAATTACAAAGTTACAATCTATGGAAGTTAAGGTTTTTGACTAGTTCAAAAACTAGTCTCAAATAGGTGTTCTAGGTAAAATGTTATACCAAAATATTCTGATCTCCAAATTGAGCGCCACCTATTGCATTAGAAATAATATGGACCATATTGTTTCTCATAAAAAATTTAGAACTAGAAGATAATAAAATAAGATATAACAATGGCATGTTGTACAAGTTATTTCTCCTACAAGGGATACAAAGAAGTTTTGGGAAAGTTACCATAACTATCTTTTGGTACATCAGAATTTGGTCAAATCTATGGAATTGCAAATAAGACATACAAGAATACTACAAGATGAAATTTTACACAGAGAGGAGAAAAATTTTCATAGTTACCTTAGGTGCATGGTCGACCAACAAGATAATCTATGAATCAATATTTTTAAAGGTACGTTAACTTCAAATTTGTGTGAGATTTTGCCAATGGATCTAGAAGCTAAAGAGAGTAGTAATGTAGTTAGAAATCCATAGAAGAAAATAATAAGGTATTAGATTTATATAATATTCTATAACATAACAAAGATATCTCATCAGAGATGACACTTGAATACAATTGCATAGAATTCGAGATAGAATTCAAGTCAAAGAACTAAGCTAAGTATCCTTTATTAATCAAATAATTCTCAAGAGAATACATTAATAAATGAATTATAGAAGTGCTTGATCAATGATATGCAATATTACATATATAATTAACCAATGCTAGGCTTAGTTGCATGCACACACATAAGATCTAGCTAAACTAAAGGGCAATCACCCTGAATGGTCGAATGTGCCCTCCTTAAGGAGTTGTGTTGACCACGCAAAATTATGTTGTTAAAGATTAGCTAGGCCAATAGTTGATAAATATATACGATATTTTTCCAATATTAAACAAGTGCACCCTCCTTAGGTAGTAAACTAGGTCATGCATGTGTAGTTAGGGTTAACTAGGCCTAGAACTACCTCATGAGGTAGTTAACCCATTCATTTATGAGCAACTAGTGTTAAATGGACATGCATTTGAAACTAGAGTGTAATTGGACCCAAATAGCCAACTAAGGTGCATTAGGTAGTTAACTAGTGAAAAAATTATTACCTTGAACTAAACTCTAAAAAGGGTGGCAACTCATGAAAGGAAACCCTAATCCCTAAAAATAGGACAGGAATAATTGGTTGGGAGGGAACCCTAACAAATTGTAAGGGCAACTATGACCATAAAAACAAGGGTTTACCTTAGGAAGAGTGCATTTGACCGTAAAAAGAGGGGGGGAACTCTAGTAAGAGTTCTCTTGATCCCTAGAGACGCAAAAGAGATGCAAATTGAATGTGAATATACCAACAACCCCTCTTAAGCCTAAATTTTGGGTGATTATGGTGCATAAATAATTGGGTCCCAAAAATATGGAGCAATGTTAGGTACCCATGTTCATAAAGATTATCCCCTCAAAGTGGGAAAAAAGGGAAAACCCTGTGGGAACTCCCCACCTCCAAGGTTGCATTGCATATATTAATGTGGTATGACCAATGGAACAACTCTACCCGTCCTAGTCTAGGTGATGCTACATGGGATCTTCACATTGCATAATATGCTTCTCATATCACTGTAGAAGATGCTTTCAGTAGCCATGAGTGCACTTTTAGGCTTCATATTCACCATTTTTCTACTAATCCCTTCACCAAAGAGGGCTCATCCGTGATGAATAGTTGGATTTCATTGTGCTGAAAATTCCATCTATGTCTCCATGTTTGAATCCTCCTTCATATGATTATGTCGGTTTTGGAATTTTCCAATGCTGTCAGCTTGTGTGAGTTGTAAGCTCATGTAGGCACTCTCAACCGCCCATCTATTCTTAACTATTTGTTGGGTCTCTTCATTCCTATAAATGAACACCCTCTCATGTATTTTTAATCATCTAGATTAATATATTGTTTATTCTATTACTATGAGGATCTTCCTTGATTCGGGTTGATCCAATATCTTTACATGGTATTAGAGAAGTTCTACAAACCTCTTCTCATTTGTTAGATATTGGAATGTGTTCATTCTCTCTTGTGGAAGATTTGGTTTTGCAATTATGTTCTTGGGTTGTCCTGTGTGTTTAGTGGAATTTCGATCTGAGTGATCTAGTTCTAGATCATAGCCTTTTCTGTAGAAAATATTTCATACCAGTAGATCCGTGCCGAGTTTTGAGGCATTGTTTTTTATCTGTGGTTTGTGGGTATCACACAGAATTGTGGGATTGCCCCTTGTGGAACTATTTCTTGGAAGTTATAAACATGTTTAAGTGTAATAATGCATACGATTCTTAATCAAAATGGAAAGTAAACAATGGCATTCACACACATTTCACATAAATTTACACTAGAATCCCCGAAGGGAAAAACCAACTTAACTTACAGCTTCACCGCTCTCTTTGTTTCTTTTTTCATTCAATTAAATCAACCATTTACAATACAATATATAGGAATTTATCAAACTCCCAATACCTAATTATCAAACTGGAATTAGATTACAATGGGACAAAAATCATTGGTAAAAAAAACCAAAAAATGGATTGAACCCCCACCAAAACGGGGTTAGTCATGTAGAGAATATCACACATACCCAAAATTTATTTTCTTGTCATGTGGAATCACCTCCTCTACGTCCAAATCGTGGTAATCTACTGTAGTCCGAGGAGGATATCCGGCTGGGCGAGCTTATTTTTCTCCTTAGGTGTTGTTGCAAGATTGGAGATTTGGCCTACAGTGTCTTATGTTGCAAGTTGAGTGTGCAGTTTTCACAACACACAAAATCAAATCACAAACTTAATTCTTCTTTCCATTGGAGTTGTGAGCAAATTCTACTGATTTGAAGATCCCGGGATGGTTCTTCTTCTTCTTCTTCTCCAATAGAGAGGTATCTTAGATCTATGCACGTTGCCATAATGTAGTGGTCATCCCATGTTTTGTTTTGGTTGCTCAGTCGATTTTTTGAGCCCCATGCCTCAGATCCTCCATTTTAATCTTCCTTTAGATCACATCCATTTGGACGAGGGAAATGGATGTTCTTTGCATCAATATCCAACTGCAAATTGTTAGAGGAAGGTTTCTGAATCTTGTCTGATGCCTCTGTTACTAAGAAGATAGAACATGTGGGTGCTCACCCATTACTACACCAATCATATTTTTTACATTTGTAAAGTATTGGAGGTAAGTGCATGACTTTGACAGCTGATACCTGCATTGTGCTTTCCAACATGGTGCTACTCTTTAGAACCAAATCCAAGTCTGGAAGAGGTTGTCTTTGGTAGTTGCTTGTGTGCTTTGAAATCTTGTAGGAAGTATCTTGGCACCTCTCATGGTTTCTATGCAGTTTTGTGATGGAGGCTGCTCTTCTTTATGGACAAAGACCATGTATCCATGCTCTCATCTACACTTTGTGATCCGAATTTTTGGGGGTATATGGTATAAATTCGGATGTATTCATCATAAAAGCATTAAATGGAGAGACCACCCTCTCCCATCCATGGTTTTGGGTTCTTCCAAGCTATTCTAGAATCCCACATTTTAGAATACACCCATCCATGTTATTTGGTAGCCCATGGTTTTGGACCATAGTATGGCCCCAAGGCATATTGTAATAATGTTATATGAAGGCTTTATGCCTTCTCAATAAAGCATTGAATGATTTCTGACATCCTACATTGGGACTTATTATTGTGTGTATTTTTGTGAGTTTTTTCTTGGTTAATTCATTTAAGTTGTTGTTCTGAGAGGTGAGGCTCTTTGAGCCTCACCTTCGATCTCGTTTATGAATCAAATGATAGAAATTTTGTAGGTTTAATATCCTCCTCTCTCATCATTCAAACCTTCTGGTTCTCAGCTCCCAAGATCTGGATCAATGGTATCAGAGAAGGTACGCTCTCCTTCAGAACAAGGGTTTGAAGCTTAATGCGTGTTCAAAGATTTTTCTACGCTCGGATCATCGTCCACAATTAAAAAGAGAACCATACATGGATATTATACATCCATTGGTATGCAACATTTTAGATAATTTTGCAGGGTGTCAATGCTTCCCATGGAGGTTCCACAACCTCTGCAACAACCCATGCTGCTCTACAAACCCTTGGCCCTCTACATTCGACACTCTCACATTCATAAAACTTTATAGGGACGTTGTAAAATCTACAGGACATTTCATAGGGTCTACCATAGCTCATTTGATTTTTTTTAATTTTTTTTTTGGTCATCTCAAATGGGTATTTCACGGAATTTCATTTCGTTTCCTAGTTTGTGAGATATGCTTGTTTGAAGTAGCACATGTTTGTACACAATGAGGACGCACGTAAAACCAATTTAAACAAGTGTTATAGACTCCATATAACGTTTCATAGTCTCTTCCATATCTCATTGGAAATATCTTTTCATCAGCTAAAATGGGTATTTCACGGTTTTTCATTTGGCTTTCTGGTTTGAGAGATATCATCAACTGAAGCAACATATGTCTGCAAAATAGTGTGCACATATCTCTTGAGATTCAACAAACATTTTCTCACTCTCTGGGATACCCCAGAGCAAGTATGTTATATGGATGGAAAGGTCTCTTTGATATCTCAAATGGGTCTTCAACATAATTCAATTTCATTACCTGCATCAGAAGCTGTGAATGGATTTGTAGCAAGACATCAACTACACCAAATATCATGAATTTTTCAATTTTTGGACTTTTATTAAATCCTATTGTAATCATGGTTATGGGTTAACCACACAAAACTCTTCTCTTCATTGGAATCAAGCTTGTCATTGCCACCATGGTTATGGGTCAACCTCACAAAACCCACGGTTATGGGTCAACCATGCAAAACCCATGCTTATGGGTCAACCACATAAAACCCTTCTCTCCATTGGCAATTGTCACATTATAATCATGGGTCTCTTTTTAGCATGGGTGAAATGATGGGGACCATCATTTTCTAAGTGGGGAGGAATGATCTGAATTTTAGGGGGCATATGGTATAAATTCAGATGTATTCATCATAAAAGCATTAAATGGAGAGGCCACCCTCTCCCATCCATGGTTTTGGATTCTTCCAAGTGATTCTATAATCTCACAGTTTAGAATACACTCATCCATGGTATTTGGTATCCCATGGTTTTGGCCCATGGTATGGCACCAAGGCACATTGTAATAATGTTATATAAAGGCTTTATGCCTTCTCAATAAAGCATTGAATGATTTATGTCATCCTACATTGAGACTTATTATTGTTTGTATTTTTGTGAGTTTTTTCTTGGTTAATTCATTTAAGTTGTTGTTTTGAGAGGTGAGGCTCTTTGAGCCTCACCTCCGATCTTGTTTATGGATCAAATGCTAGAAATTTTGCAGGTTTAATCTCCTCATCTCTTGGCATTCAATCCTTCTAGTTCTCAGCTCCCAAGATACAGATCACTTTGATTACTAGTGTTTGCAAGACGAAGTGGATTAATCATCGGATCTTGTAGATTGCCAGAATGTTGATTCATTGCTTCTGTGGTATTTTTTTCTTATTATACAAGAGAAACAAACCTTTTGGCACATGGTTTTGTGTTTGAAGGAGGTTAAAATCCATTGGATATTGTGTTTGTCCAATCGATATCCAATGATTTGCAACGGAGAGGAGGGTAAGATAGCACAAGCATCTCCGATGCTAAGCAAATTGGGATATAGACAGCTGCGAGTGGGATCATTCACTTGTTGTATTTGATTTTGGAGCTAAACCACACATTCCATGTCATCCGTAGGCCATCCCTACTCTCCATATCTTCAAATTTTTCCATTGTTGAAGGCCTATGCACTCAAATTTGGGAATCGATCTAGGGCCAAGAAGGTTGTGGGTTCAAGTCTAGATTTGGTAAGGATGTGAATTATGGGAGCTACTCATGTGGATCAAACTCATGGATCATTGAGAATATGAAGGTTGTTTTTTTGGGGATATTTTTGCATATGTTTCTTGCTAAACTAATGTGAAGAGTTTGTATTTTTGGAGCTTTTTGGCATCACGTTTTTCCAATTTATTGTATTCGAGCAGTGGTCGTATGTTTTCCATCAATCTTCTTGGAGCCTTCAATTTTTTTCCTTTGTTTGCAGTATTAAGAAGATCATTTTGCACTCTTTCAACCAAGTGGTTACTTTCCACATTTATCTGCCACTTTGAGAACTTTGTTTTTTCTCATGGGCTAGATAAATTAAGAAAATTGATTCCTCATGTGTTGATGGATGCAGGTAAGTAAAGAACCCACTTGAAGTTCATAGTACAAAGTAAAAACAAAAACCACAACAAGCACAACAGTGAACTAGACACCAATAATGTCTTGTTATTAATTTATAAATGAAATTTTAAAAAATTTATTACAAATCATAGTCTATGCTCTGTTTCATTTGGTTTGTCAATGATTGATTTCAAAAATCACTCGAAGTAGCATCCTGGGTATCAACAAGCCCTTCTTCTTGTCGCCATCTCTATTTATAAACTTTGTCACCTCCTCAAATTCCTGCTCAATCTTCCTCTAGAAGTCTCTGGGCACTACTTCTGTAGTTATGAGCATTAACACCTTCACCAACAAACTCAACATACTCTACCACCTAGCATACTCAACAACCTCCATAAATCCTGCAATAAATACTCCAAATACTCTTGCAACTTCCTAGCTCTTTGTGCCTCGTATCTTCCTAGTTGTTCATATCCTCGACCCCTTTCTTCTGCTGTAACTCTCGGCCGAACACTTTTTCCCCGTTGGTCATTCCTCGACTTCTTTGCTTTTGCGTTAGCCTCAATTTGACTTCCTCGTTTCTTCTTCAATCGGTCTTCTCCCGACCGGTCTAAACCTCGTCGACTCAACCCATTCTTGACTCTACCGACATGCTTCCCTGTCATCATACTTTTCGAATCACCCATTGCAACTCGACCACCTTCAATCTGTTATTTTTCTCGATTGCATGGGATTCGACTATCCAATTTTTCTTTCATCTAGAGGTCATTGAATCTTGTCCAGATGAATTCAGTCGTACATCTTCGACTATAAATATTAGGGCTCGATGCCCTTACATCAATATTCCCGGGTTTAAAATATCTACGTCCCCATTTCATCATCCTCTAGAACTCTTCCTCTGAAATCCATGTCGCTTCTTCTAGACTCCTTCCTTCCAACAGACCAAATATTCCTTCTTTTCTTTGTTTTCTTGTCCTTCCAACTTCCCCTTGTCGAGCACTTTGAAAATATCCTCTATCGGCAACTGATCCCGCTAGTCGATGGTTGGTTCTCCTTTACTCATTGACCCTACTACATATTTGTACAAATTGGTGACATTAAATGTCCTCGAAATATTTAATCATTCCAGCAATTCCTGCACTTATGCCTTATCTAAGATCTTCTTTTCTATTTTACATGGATCAATCTTTTTCAACTTCAACTTATTATATGTTTTTCTAAGGAACCTTTCATTTCAGATATACACATAAAATAAGTCCCCCTCTTCAAAGGATTGCAATCAACTTCTCTTATTAGCCCTTAAATTATAAGTGACATTACTCATTTCCAATCGCCTTCTCACCTTATCATTTACTTCCTTCATATGGTCGGCAATTGACTCAGCACCTGCACTGTTTTGTCTCTTGGTCAAAAAATTCATCGAGTCGGTTACTCCATGTGGACTTCTTCCTTGAAAATTATGGGAAAAACTCATTCCAATTGACCTATTCATAGATTTTTTGTATGCAAACTCTTCTTGGTCTAACACATTCTCCCACTGCTTTGGTTGATCAACTGTTCAACATCTTAACAAATTTCCACAACTCTGGTTGACGAATTTAGTCATCCAATCAATCTGTGGATGGTATGCACAAATGAACTACAACTTTGTATCCAACTTCTTCCATGGGGTTCTCCAAAAATGCCCCATGAATTTTGTATCTCTGTCTGAAGTTATGCTCTTTGGTAATCCATGCAATCTTACTATTTCCTTAAAAAACAATACAACAATACCTATAGAATCGCTTGTCTTCTTGCAAGGAATAATGTGTGCCATCTTCGGAAACCTATTGACTACCACAAATATGGAATCTTTACATTGCTGCGTCTTACGAAATACCAACACAAAATACATGCTAATATGCTCCCATGAAACCTCTGGAACAAGAATTGATATGTATAGTCTCGTATTCTGAGTTTGTCCCTTGGCATGCTGACATACTCTACAATGTTGTATCGATTTATTTACAATTGTCGCCAATATTGGCCTGTAATATTTTTCCTCGACCAATTCCTTGGTCTTGTCATTGCCAAAGTGACTTCCTAATCCACCACTGTGCAATTCACTTATTAAATTCTCTCGAATTGACCCTCGAGGAATGCATAACTCGTGACCTTTCCACATCGACTGGTTTCCCCCAAATCCAAGTGAGATGACTAATATCCATGACCCAGAGTTGATAACTTTCACATTCAGAGATTCTATCAATCTATGAGATTCGAACTTCACCATTTTTGGAGGCTAGGAACTAATTGGATTCTTCCCTCGATAACTATGATATATCAAACTGTGAGGGTGGGTGTGAAGGTTTGAGATTCAAGCAGGTGTAAGGGTAGTGATCCAATTATTGAGCAGCTCCCTCAAATGCTTCTCTAATATTGCAAAGCTACAAAAAAACAACTGAGAACTTTTTAACTATTGATTGTGTGATCTGAAAAGGGCTAATACATATAATCCATAATTCAGAGAGCACACATATCCTCGACAACCATTTAAAGTCCTCCTTTGAGTGTTTGCATGCACAACGAGCAAATCACAGGACTACATTATTGTTTGGTTGGGGAAGTCTGATATTTAGCGAGATTAGGTATTGGTAATTATAAGGTAAGAAATTTATTCGTTAATTAAATTATGTGGGTCATATTTTGAGATATTCGCAGTCACATGGCAGCTACCAAGAGATAGATTTAATGAAGTTTGTTGTTGTACAATGCACTAGATTCATAATACATGTACGAATACAACAAAAACATTTTTATTTAAAAGTTGTATTGTCTGTTGTGAAAAGAAGAGTACATAAAACCCAACAGAGCGTTTACATTTATAAGTTACGTACAATTTCAATCTCTTGTGGGTCATGTTGTGTTGGCTAGCAAAACGCAATGTTGAGCAATAAAAAGTGTTGATCTACCTAAAAGAATGATGTGTATTTATTATTTGGTGTTTTTTTAATCAAAATTGGGTGGAAATTGTTAAAATTGCAGTTTTAGATTGTTCAAATTGTATAATTGAGTGATTGATAAATAATCGATATCTCTGAATTCATTTTTCCAATAAAAAATACAATTTAAATAATCGAAATCCCGATTTAAACAAAAATATTAAGGTCCTATTCAAACAAAAAAAAATTATTGAATAAGTACAAATCCTCTATTTTTTAGTTACTCCTTCATCGAATTAAGGTAGTAGTCATTTATCTCCCCGGTATCTTTTATGAAAAGCTGGTGGTCATTGCCTGATCTGAAAACTTCAGGATCTTTTTAACCATATAAATTGCATGTGAAATTTGCATGTTAAATCTCATAAAAAGCTTATAAAAGAGAAATTTCTAAATGCTTAAATAAACCACATAAGCAAATAAACAAGTATGCAAACCCGAAAAAATGTAGACATTAGATGATAACTGTCGGAGTTCACCTTTCTTGGGCTACGTCTCCGGGCCACTTCCAATTGGAAGGCCGATATTATTAAGTCTTCAAAATCTTACATACATGAGTTCTGGAAACACTTCTGAGTTCCGTCATCCAAACCTAGAAACAGACTGCACCACTGCGTTCCTCTCAAAATTCTGAGAAGAATGAGTATAAACTCGACTTGGTTTGGCTGAGGCCTCCTCTGGAACGTAAATCGGGAACATACCCTTCTATTATGTATGAATCTGTATGGATTCCACCTTTGAATATGTGCCTGCCTTGGGATTCATGCCCTGTACCCTCCTTAGGAACTGTGCCTTCAAATTGCACTCTGTACCTTTGTTTCGTGGCTAAAAGGGGTTGTTTATATGGTAGTTTGGGCAATGAAAGGAGATTCCATGTGCCCTTTTTTGGCCCCAAACTTCGCCTTCAGTTCTTAAGTAATATACGCCATAATCCATCCAACAAATGGGATTTAGCCTAATGGAAAAGCGTTGGTTTTTGGGGGCAGAGATCTCGGGGTCAAACCCGCAGGCCTTTCCCCTTTTAACGTGATTTGGTTGCAACGTTTGTTGTTGGTGGTGCTTCTTTGGACTGTTTGTTTGGTTGTTTGATGTGTTGGCATATAATGCGTTGCTCCGTCAATTCTGCGGTTTGTTGGTCTCGTCAGTTTCGTTGATTGGGATGTGGATTGTTGTTTTCTTTTGTTGGATCCACCATTGGCATATAATATGGTTCATATAACACATAATTTTGCCTCGGTGTTGGCCATGGGGTCGAGGGCTACGCCCTCGACCCTGTCCCCTTTCCCAAACAAACAATACATAAACCTTAAATACAAGTTGATGCCCATACGATTAAGAAACACCATTGAAAATTATGGCTAGTAGAGTTTGTGGAGGCATTGGGTGGATAGGATGTTGGGTGTTCCCCATAATTCTTGATAAATTGTACAACTACTTGCCAACGGGGCTGCCACATGGTAGTCCCTGATTTACCACCTTAACATTGCCAAGTCATCACCTTGACCAAGTGTCACCCTGTGGTGCTTCCACGTGGCACCTATGCTCACCGTACATTCCACTTGGAACCCTGTGGGTGTGCCACGTGGTCCCCCATTTTTTCCCATTTGTACATCATTTTTCCCTTTTTTTCTGAAATTTCCATACTCAATAAATTTCATGTACGGAGGTCGTTTCACGTGAAATGAACATTGCTGGAAAGCTCCTGAAGAGCTCTACACATTTGTAAGATTCTTTTTACCTTTTGAAGACTTTCATTTTGATCAATCCTAAAGATCCTCCTAGATCAAACCTTCCTACTGGGAAACTTTTGGGCCACCAAAAGCATGGAATCATTCAAAAAATAGGTGAGGGTACAATTCCCTCACTCTTCTGGTCTCTAGCCACTGTGCTTTACTTGGATGCATTCCTATAAGCCCCACATGAAGAAATTCCATGTCACCTCTTAGTGAATATTTGACCTTCTGAAGTTCATTGAGATATTCATTGACCTTTCTGAAGTTCATTGAGATATTCAGGAGAAAACTCGTCAACAGAAGGTACTTGAACCTATACATATTGGTCCACAATCATTGGAGGATCATACAGTTTCAAGTTTTCCACATTAACAATGCAATACATTTGCATATAAGGAGGAAAATCTAACCGAAAAGCATTACTACCAACTTGATCCAAAATTGTAAAACGTTCATCCCTGATTGGTTTCATCCTTCTACCTTCACCTTGGAGTCGCTCTTTGCTGTTATGATCCACCCGATGTTTGTAATGTATTTCTTTATACTTGGCTTGACTCGATTCCAACTACTCTTGTACTGCTTGATGAATTAATTGGATTGAATAAACTTCAAAGATTTATCCGCATCAAGTTGACCATATCCCACTGAATCTTTCGCATAAACAAAGTCTAAGGGAGACTTTGGAAAATATCCAAAATATGTCTCGAATGGAGACCTTTGTGTTGAAGAGTGCATATCTTTATTGTAGGCATGCTGAACATAATGCAACTGCTCATCCCAAAGATTGGGATGCTTGGCACAATATCCGGTTGACCACTTCAGTTTGTCTATCGGTTTGTAGATGAAATGCTGTGCTTTTCTTTAGCTTCGTGTCCATAAGTTCCCATACGGATGACCAACATTTCCCAAGGAAGCAGGAATCTCGATAAGATATAATAGAAGTAGGTAGTCCAAAATGGACCCATACATGTTGGAAGAACAAATGAGCAATCAATTTGGCTATGATCTGCTTTATACAAGGCATTAGAATGCACATTTTACTGAATCTATCCACAACAACATATAAGTAATCATGTCCCTTTCAAGACATTGGTAACCCTCCTACAAAGTCTATTGAAACACTTTCCCATGGACGGGAAGGAACAAGAAGTGGAGTGTACAAGCCTAACTTTCTGTTACTTGGCTTACTTGTTGCACACATAACACATCCTTTTACATACTTGGACACAGTATCATTCATCTAAGGCCAATATCAAAACTTTTGTAATTGTGCTACAGTTTTTCCTACACCAAAGTTCCCTAAAATGAGAGAAGTGCGAGCTTCTCTTCTCACATGTACTCTTTCACTTTGTGGAATACATATTTTTCCAAGATGATACAACAACTTATCATGAACATGATAGTTCAATTCTTCATTTTGAGAGCCATGTATTAGTGATTCATATACTTCTTTATAGTCTTCATCCTTAGTATATTGTTCAACATAACTTGAATGTGCCAAAGGACTTTGTTGAATAATAATAGAAGCATTTTTTGGAGGTCTTGATAACATATATGCAACTTTGTTCTGAATACCTTTCTTACACTTAATTATCAAATAAAATTGTTGTAGAAAACCCATCCACGTGAAATGTCTTGACTGTTGTAGTTTAGTTTGAGATTGAATATATTGTAGTGGTTGATGACCAATATGTTTAATTGTTTCCTTACCCATTAGGTAATTTTTCCACTTCTTCACACTTTGTACTAATGCATACAATTCTTTATCATAGGTAGGATAGTTAATTATTGCTTTAGAAAAGGTTTCAGAACAATAACATATTGGTTTTTTAAGTTGCATTAAGACTGCCCCCATGGAATAACCACTAGCATCAGTCTCTATCTCAAATGGTTGTTGTAGATTTCACATTGCAAGTATTGGATCTGTACTGATCTTTTCTTTCAGAGTGTCAAAGGATTTATGTGCTTTTCATTCCCATTGAAATACTTTGTTCATACATGTCAAAGTATGTAATGGAGAAGTTATGAAGGAGAAGTTTGCAATAAACTTCCTCCAGTATTTGGCTGCTCCCAAAAAGCTCCTTATCTCGGTTACATTATTTGGCTTGGGCCAATTCACAATGACCTCTACTTTAGAGGGATCAAGTCTAATTTCACCACCCCCTACAATGTAACCTAGATACACCAAATATGTCTTCCCAAACTCACATTTGGACATATTTAAGTACAAATTTTCCCTTACAAGTACATCCAAAAGTTGTTTCACATGCTTGACATGTTCTTCCCAAGTACGACTGAAAATCAAAATATCATCTAAGTAGACTATGACGAAATCATCAATAAAGGGCCTAAAAAAATCATTCATCACCCTCATAAATGTTTCGGGTGCATTACAAATCCCAAAGAGCATTACCATCCATTCATACAATCCCTGTTTAGTTTTGAAACCAGTCTTCCATATATCATTATCATGGAGTTGAATTTGATGATGGCCACTTCATAAGTCTAACTTAGTGAAATAAGTTGCATTCTTTAGCTGATCTAAAAGATCATCAATTCGAGGAAGAGGATACATGTTCTTAATTGTGATTTTATTTAGTGCCCTACAATCAACACCTATATGCCATGTGACATCCTTCTTTGGAACCAAAAAAATTGGTGAACCACGCGGAGATGAGCTTGGTCGAATGTCCCCTCTTTCAAGGAATTCTTGAACCTGTTTCTTTATCTCTGTATTTTCAATTACTGAAGACCTATACATGCCAATATTAGGAAGTGGTGCATCCTGCTATAAGAGAATATCATGTTGGATTTCTCTTTTTGGGGGTAATCCTTTAAGTTCTTGAAACACAACATCATAATTAGTTACAACTTTAGTCAAGTAATTTTTAAGTCTTGGATCCTTTAAATGATTCACTTTGACCAACATCCTTTTCTTTAACTATCATAAGAAAAAAATTCTTACTAGCATTTACTAGCCTCCTCATTTGACTTGCAAAAAATAATGAAAGATTATTTTTTATGCGATGTGCACGAACAACATATTCAATGCCATCTTTAGTGAGCTGATACCTATTATCTTACCTATAAAATATATCCTTCCTATCATAAATATAAGGACTACTCAACACAATACCATAGATATCCAATGGAACCACATCCAGATCTACTTCCTCAACAAATCCAAAAGTAATAGCAAACCTAAGTCTACACTATTTTGTAACTTGTAGTTGTGCATTATCACATACCCATCCAAGAGGATAAGGTTCAGGGTGCAACTTAGTTTCCAAATGAATTTTTTCAACTATCTCTTTTGAAATGAGATTGTCTTGTGATCCATTATCAAAAATCGTATCTATTTTTGTATGCTTAGAGATTACTCTTATATGGGATAGATCACTTCTCTTTCTTTCATCAACAACAGGTTGATGCCTTGAAATAGAAGTAGAATGATTTTTACCTTGAATTCCTGTAGCAAAAATCTTAGTCTCATCCCCTGAGTCTGATCCCAAATCATGTTGGATGGCTGTAGCAGTGGTCTTCTTGTCCTCCTTATTTTGAAACTTCTCACTCTTGAACTCCGAATGAAGCCTCCAACATTTGAATGCATCATGACCCTTTTTTCTGGCAATGTGAGCATGTAGGTTTATCTCCCTCTTTCTTCATTGTAGCTGTATGATTACCTTTCCCTTTACCTTTGAACTTGTTTCCATCAGGTTTGAAAGGTTTGTTTGAAATATTTTCATTTGTATTGTTCTCCTTTGACTCCATGTGAGTCGCTTGAACGCATATGTCATCAAGGTTAGTTGGATTAAACATAAGTATAATATGACGTAAATAACTATGTAATCCACCTATGAACTTGAGAAGGATTTCTTGAGTGTAGAGAGTTATACCAAGTATTAAATTTCTTTTTCTGAATTATTGTGTGTACTCTTGCACAATTTGTCCCTTACCTTGCCTAAAATTCTGCCAATCCATCATGGCTTGCTACATGTACCCAATGGATAGAATTGCTTCTTTAATGCTGAAGTGAACTCATGCCAAGAGGCGATGATGTTGCCTTTTGAGGCAAGATCCTTTTGAGTTTTACTCTCACACCATATGAGAGCGGTCCCTCCAAGTCAGAGAGAAGCCAACTGAAGTTTTATGTTATCTTCAGTGAAATTTTGAATCCTACAATAATCCTCTATTTGATGGATTTGTCACCTACCCAAATTTCAGAAATTATTATTATATTTGCAAAATAATTTATGTTAAATTTAATTACAAATTTTGTAATTATGATCAATTTTGATCAAGGATGAATGTAATTACTGATTAATATTATTTAAATAAATTAATTAGGAGACAAACATCCAAGGGGGGTGTTAAATGAGTGTTCACTGACCCACTAGGAGGAATGGAAGCTGTTGGAAGGTATGGGATAGATGGAAGCAATTGCATCACACCACTAGATGTTGGTTATGGGACAACTACCCCTAGAAATGTGGCATTATCCCCCAGGTGGAGGGAGTGAGCAGGAAGCTCATTTAATGACCCAGTAACAACTAAAAAGGCCTAGGCATCCTACATAAGGAAAATTCAAATTGAGCAGGGAGCTCTTACACAATATTTATGCAAAATATTTCCTCATGTGCATCAGGTGATCACTGAGAGATTCGAATAGGGAGGCTAGTTGTGAGTGCAATCATAAGTCTGTATATTGCGAAGAAGAACCAGAGATGCTGGTGCAGGTCTTCTTGACTGCTAGTTCTTGAAGATTCAACAGTTAGTACTATTGTAAGTGGAGATCCTAATTCCTAAGTTTCTTCCTCCTGGTGGTTCAGTGAACAGGCTCGGGGGTCCTAAGGCAAGTACTTAACTGTTTTTAGGAATTGGTTGGGTGGAACAGTCTTCTTGGGTTGTTTGTTTCCCTACAGATTAATCCAGGTTTTACAAATTTTCTAGTTGATCTCAGCTAATAGTTCTGTTTAGTAAAGTTAATAATTTCTGTTTTCTGTTTGGAATAAGAATCTATTTCTAAATTTGTTTAGATTTTGATTCTTAAGTTTTAATGATGATTTGGAATTGATAAGCCAATCTCTACATTTTTCCACATGTTGTTTTATGCATCGTACTCTAGTATAGAGACGCAAATTAAGTATAGATGAAAGATAGGCAAATTGCCATTGAATTCGATAGATAAAGATAGTAATTATATGTTTATCAGTTTCTGTCCCATATTCAATAATAGTAGAAGGTTCTGTACAATACCTAAATATTATAGAATATTTCATTGTTTTCAGTTTAAACAAACATTGTTTAATTCTTGTACAGTTACATTGCATTATTCTTATCATTACTATGTACATAGGAAATAGATAGAATTCATATTTCTATATATCATATTATGTCTGCAATATAATATCATAGCTGTAAATAAATAAATGTGTTCATTATATCAAGGCTATATAAGGCTGTATATAACAGTCATTATATAGTTTTTCACATGTCACATACACACATTGTTTTCATTTCTTACTATAACCATTGCCTATGATTTTATAGTTCAAACAGATAATGAAAACATTATAAACATTATTATTGCCATCAGTCATTTTATTCATATAGATATTCTAAACTGTAAGTGTCGATTTCAAAACTGTGTTTCATATTAAATCCTAGTTAGATTTCGATTCCCATTATTATCGTTTTGCAACATAAATGAACTCAATCTACATAGGCTACGGATCGAACCAAAGTCCTTTTTGAAACTTATATTTAAAAATTTATATTTCAAACGAAACTCGAACTAGGGTATAGCCCTGTTCACTTCCATTACAAACGAAAGGAGAACCACTTCGAAATTACACTTGACAGAGTTCTCATCTACAACAAGTTTATTAAAACCATAGCATAGCTCGAAAATCACGATATCAATCCACAGTATTAAATCGTTTAACACAGACGATTTACACATAAATAAATAGCTTATATTTTTCATTGCCAAGAAGAAAAAGATTTTTTACATAGTAGACGAGCCTCGGCTCTATTTTTTTTATTCTCTTAACTTAAATCAACAAGTCGTGATTCACAGATTTAAACAAATACAAGTTCCAACTTCAAGAAATGAAGTCGACGTTCTCAGAAACAAACAATTACAACTTAGTTTTATAACAAAATCGAACAGGATTTAATCCCAAGTTCAACATTTGAAAACGAGTCTGTAAACCCTCTGCATGAACGAGTTTATAACTCTCAGTTCAACGAAATAGACAATAGAGTTTAAAAGATGAAGTATCATTTAAAACAAACGAGGGTTATAATCATGTATGAACATCATTTGAGTAACATAAGGTTCTCAAGGTTTTCAACTGATAGCCAACAATGAGGCATGTTGTATAAACTGGCTACTCATCCCTTTGAAACCACATCAACCACAGACGAAGAGCACCTATGAGGGTTTTAGACCCGGAGCTTACTAGGAATGGAAGCGCGCCTTTTCCAAACCTTTGCTCAAAACGTTCTTCACAACCTGCAAATGACACAACAACAGCACAAAAGTTAAATAACTATTATATGACCAACCATAAATCAATTTTCAACAAAGAAAACACTAATATTTCGAAAGTGTTTTACCTTCGTAGCAAGCGACCATGCTCTTCACGTTCACCAGTAAAACGATGAGTTCCTTGTTGAAGACGAGGCCAGGAAGCCCTCTTTCACCTTGCAGCTTTGTATGTTTTCTTTCAAAACCTAAATGAGAAGCTTAAAAACTATCAACTCAATCCCACTTCGAGCTAGAGACCCAAATTTTTAAGCAATACACCATTACAGAGACAGAGAACCTGCAACTTAAAAAACCTGACGTACAGGTCATGAGGTCGAACCCTTTAACATCATCTTCTAGCTCTACAAACCAGCGGCCTATCGGCCCTAATAGACCGAAACAATAGCAAAGACAAAGAACACAATAAATTTCTATCAACCCAACACCTGACGCAAAGTTAGCGTTAGATCCAATGAACAGGATTAAAGTTGAACAACGATCGAAGACATGCCAATGCTCTTTGCATTTGAGCGAACAACAATCACATTTATTGCTCATTCAATATCATAGCATGACCATGCCAACTCTTGTACACGGTGGATAGTTAAAATAGCCAGCTCGGAGGATTATCAATAGGAAGTATGACATAGCCACCCTTGCTATCACCTGTCACATTGTTTGTATTACGCGGAGGCTTGTAAGTCCTCGTCACCAAGACGTTGTGGATGGCCATTATTGCAGGCCTGTATCACAATCACCAACGACGATTTGTATCACACGCAAAACATCAACCTGTCCATCAAAATTGAATGCATGTCAGTACTCGTTTTCCAACGATATGATTTCAAACATTGTTACAAAACGATATAAGATTTTATGTCATGGTATTTCAAATCCAAAGTCCATAGGGTTTCCAAGTTATGATTCATCACACACTTATTGTGTTATAATGGCCAACAACTATTTATATATTCCTATAGTTCCAACCCTATGTTGTTTTAAAATTCACATTGTTATGTAGTTTAACATTGGGAAGCTTATATAGTTCCATGTTATGGTTTGTAGTTTGTAAATAATAAAAATATGACTTAGATTTAGTTGATAGGACAACTATAGTCACATTTTGACATAGTTTCATTTATTAGTCATTCTTACAATAATAGATACAAGCATCTTAAAAAGCTTATAAAGTATCACGACTAGTTAAACATTGTAAGGATATGGTTGGAATAGTCCATACATAGGAGATTTTAATATTACCTTTGCAACAATGGTTGTGATTATACAAAATCTTTTATCGAAGTTATCAAAATAAATAGTTTGTATAGTAGAAATTCGATGGATCTGATGATATATATTTAGCATGAAGACTAACTGAATGCTATGAGCTCTTACCATATTTTCACATTATAAATGTTTAATGATTTGTTGTACATTTGTTACGACAGTAATATAAACATAATTAATTATCTTAAGACAATGACAAAGCCAGTTACAAACAATGATAAAAACTATCAATTTGATGATGTTCACAGATAAAACATTGCTGAGTTGTAAGACAGTACTTGCAAATGGTAATTGTAGCTATAAATTCATACCTGTATGCTTTTGTGAGTCGCAACAGTTTCTAAACATTCTATTTTATTTACAACGTTGACTTTGAACTTTACCCGTACTTGAGTTTACGAAATCATGGAAACTCTTACCTGTCGTCTGCACATAGAACATTCAATTTGCTTTAGCATTACAGCTAAGTAAGCCCCAGGGTACCTCATAGGACACCCTTATGCATCAAAAGTCAAACTATTAGTATCATTGCAAAAGAAAAGTGTCGCATCATATTTCCGACCTGTTAGCTCATCTGTCATCATAATCATGTTTATTAGTTATGTGTTAAATCTGTCACTGATATATTGCTGCTAAATAGAAATTAAAGTATGTTTAGTACTAACAACTTTTCAATTACTACTGTCATAATCAATAATTATTACTTCCGAAATTATAATTATCTTAATTAATGATGTTATCAAAAATTTTAATTTTTTATGAAATTACGGGATGTTACAGGATCCAATTATCCAATTTCTCAGCATTAATCTCTCCATTGTAAACAGGTAAGTCAAACTTAATATCAAGCTTTAATTGAGGCACGTTAAAATTAACTTTTCGTTTTTTAGGTGAGGAATGTAAAGATCCATCAAGAAAAGATGGTGAAGATGGAGTTTTAGGAGGTTCCTCACCACCTCCTTCTTCTTTACCTTTAGCATGAGATGAATCACCTTGTTCACCCTTCTTCCGATCTTGATAAATCTCTTCCACCATAGTTTGCATCCTCATAAAATATTTAAGCAATTCTCTTTAAGATGGGATTGAAGAAGTCCCATCTTCTCCTTTTTCTGAAGACGTTCTTCCTCTTCTTGAACCAATCTCTGGACCAAATTCTTTAAGCTCTCCTTCACTTCATTGAAGCCTTGATCTTGTTAACATAAACAGACTCAAAATACAATGGTTAAGCTGCTTTGATACCAAACTTGATCTGAAAAATTCGGGATCTTTTTAACCATATAAATTGCATGTGAAATTTGCATGTTAAATATCATAAAAGGCTTATAAAAGATAACTTTTTAAATGCTTAAATAAACCACATAAGCAATAAACAAGTATGCAAACTAGAAAAATGTAGACAACGGATGATAACGAAGTTCAACCTTCTTGGGCTATGTCTCCGGGAAACTTCCAATGAGAAGGCCAATCTTATTAAGTCTTCAAAATATTGCATACATGACTTCTAGAAACACTTCTGAGTTCTTTCAGTCAAACCCAGAAACAGACTACACCACTGCGTTCCTCTTGAAACTCTGAGAAGAATGAGTATAAACTCGACCTGCTTTGGCTGAGGCCTCCTGGATTGGATGAGCTATTGGTAATTATAAGGTAATAAATTTATTCGTTAATTAAATTATGTGGGTCATATTTTGAGATATTGGTGGTCACATGGAAGCTACCAAGAGATAGATTTAATGAATCTTGTTGTTGCACAATGCACTAGATGCATAATACAGGTATGAATACAACAACAACATTTTGATTTAAAAGTTGTATTGTCCGTTGTGAAAGGAAGAGTCCATAAAACCCAACAAAGCGTTTACATTTATAAGTTATGTACAATTTCAATCTCTTGTGGGTCATGTTGTGTTGGCCAGCAATATGCAGTGTTGATCTACCTAAGAGAATGATGTGTATTTATTTTTGGTGTTTTTTTTAATCAAAAGTGGGTGGAAATTGTTAAAATTGCAGTTTAGATTGTTGAAATTGTATAATTGAGTGATTTATAAATAATCGATATCTCTGAATTCATTTTTGCAATAAAAAATACAATTTAAACAATCAAAATCCCGATTTAAACAAAAATAGTAAGGTCCTATTCAAACAAAAAATATTACTGAAGAAGTACAAATCCTCTATTGTTTAGTTACTCCTTCATCGAATGAAGGTAGTGGTCATTTATCTCCTGGGTATCTTTTATGAAAAGCTGGTGGTCATTGCCTGATCTGAAAACTTCAGGATATTTTTAACCATATAAATTGCATGTGAAATTTGCATGTTAAATATCATAAAAGGCTTATAAAAGATAACTTTCTAAATGCTTAAATAAACCACATAAGCAAATAAACAAGTATGCAAACCAGAAAAATGTAGACACCAGATGATAACCGTTGGAGTTCACCTTTCTTGGGCTACGTCTCCAGGCCACTTCCAATGAGAAGGCCGATATTATTAATTCTTCAAAGTCTTACATACATGAGTTCTGGAAACACTTATGATTTCTGTCAATCAAACCTAGAAATAGACTGCACCACTGCGTTCCTCTCGAAATTCTGAGAAGAATGAGTATAAACTTGACTTGGTTTGGCTGAGGCCTCCTCTAGAATGCAAATCGAGAACATACCCTTATGTTCTGTACAAATCTGTATGGATTCCACTTTGGAATATGTGCCTACCTTGGGATTCGTGCCCTGTACCCTCCTCGGGAACTGTGCCTTCAAACTGCACTATGTACCTTTGTTTTGTGGCTAAAAGGGGTGGATTATATGGTAGTTTGGGCAATGAAAGGAGAGTCCATGTGCCCCTTTTTGGCCCCAAACTTCGCCTTCAATTCTTAATTAATATACGCCATAATCCATCCAACGAATGGGATTTAGCCTAATGGAAAAGCATTGGTTTTGTGGGCACAGGTCTCGAGGTCAAACATGCAGGCATTTCCCCTTTTAAGGTGATTTGGTTGCAACGTTTGTTGTTGGTGGTGCTTCGTTGGACTGTTTGTTTGGTTGTTTGATGTGTTGGCATATAATTCATTGCTCTGTCAATTCTGTGGTTTGTTGGTCCCGTCGGTTTAGTTGATTGGGATGTGGATTCTTGTTTTGTTTTGTTGGATCCACCGTTGGAATATAATATGGTTCATATAACACATAATTTGGTGTCAGTGTTGACCATGGGGTCGAGGGCTATGCCCTCGACCCCATCCCTTTTTCCAAACAAACAATACATAAACCTTAATACAAGTTGATGCCCATATGGTTAAGAAACACCATCGGAAATCCTGGCTAGTAGAGTTTTTGGAGGCATTGGGCGGATAGGAGGTTGGGTGTTCGATCCTCCCCGACCCCATAATTTTTGATAAATTGTACAACTACTTGCCAATGGGGCTGCCACATGGCAGTCCCTGATTGGTCCACCTTAACACTACCAAGTCATCACCTTGACCAAGTGTCACCCTGTGGTGCTTCCATGTGGCACCTATGTTCACTGTACATTCCACTTGGCACCCTCTGGGTGTGCCATGTCCCCCCCTTTTTTTTCCATTTTTACATCATTTTTACCTCTTTTCCGAAATTTCCAAACTCAATAACTTTCACGTACGGAGGCCGTTTCATGTGAAATGAACATTGCCGAAAATCTCCTGACGAGATCTACCCATTTGTAAGATTCTTTTTACCTTTGGAATACTTTAATTTTGATCAATCCCGAAGATCCTCCTAGATCAAACCTTCCCACTGGGAAGCTTTTGGGCCACCAAAAGCATGGAATCATTCAGAAAACAGGTGAGGGTACAACTCCCTCACTCTTCCGGTCTCTAGACATTGTGCTTTACTTGGATGCATTCCTTTAAGCCCCGCATGAAGAAATTCCATGTCACCTCTTAGTGAATATTTGACCTTCTGAAGTTCATTGAGATATTCATTGACCTTTCTGAATTTCATTGAGATATTCAGGAGCAAACTCATCAAAAGAAGGTACTTGAACCTATACATATTGGTCCACAATCATAGGAGGATCATACAGTTTCAATTTTTCCACATTAACAATGGAATACATTTGCATATAAGGAGGCAAATCTAATCGAAAAGCATTATTACCAATTGATCCAAAATTGTAAAAGGTCCATCCCTGATTGGTTTCATCCTTCCACCTTCACCTTGGAGTCGGTATTTGCTGATATGAAGCCATACTCGATCACCAATTTAAAAATGATGATCCACCCGATGTTTGTAATGTATTTCTTTATACTTGGGTTGACTTGATTCCAATTGCTCTTGCACTGCTTGATGAATTAACTGGATCTGCTGAATAAACTTCAAAGATTTATCCGCATCAAGTTGACCATATCCCGCTGAATCTTTCCCATAAACAATGTCTAAGGGAGACTTTGGAAAATATCCAAAATATGTCTTGAATGGAGACCTTTCTGTTGAAGAGTGCATAGCTTTATTGTAGGCATGCTGAACATAATGCAACTGCTCGTCCCAAAGCTTGGTATGCTTGGAACAATATCCTCGGAGAAGATGTACTACTGTCCGGTTGACCACTTCAGTTTGTTCGTCGATTTGTAGATGAAATGTTGTGCTTTTATTTAACATCGTGTCTATAACTTCCCATAGAGATGACCAACATTTCCCAAGGAAGCAAGAATCTCGATCAGATATAATAGAAGTAGGTAGTCCAAAATGGACCCATAAATGTTGGAAGAACAAATGAGCAGTCAATACAGCTGTGATCTATTTTTTACAAGGAATTAGGATGCACATTTTATTGAATCTATCCACAACAACATATAAGTAATCATGTCCCTTTCTATAAATTGGTAACCCTCCTACAAAGTCCATTGAAACACTTTCCCATGGACGGGAAGGAACAAGAAGTGGCATGTACAAGCCTAACTTTTTTTTACTTGGCTTACTTGTTGCACATATAACACATCCTTTCCATACTTGGACATAGTATCATTCATCTGAGGCCAATAACAAAACTTTTTTAATTGTGCTACAGTTTTTCCTACACCAAAGTGCCCTGAAATGAGAGAAGTGCGAGCTTCTCTTATCACATGTACTCTTTCACTTTGTGGAATACATATTTTTCCAAGATGATACAACAACTTATCATGAACATGATAGTTCAATTCTTCATTTTGAGAGCCATGTATTAGTGATTCATATACTTCCTTATAGTCTTCATCCTTAGTATATTGTTCAACATAACTGGAATGTACCAAAGGACTTTGTTGAATTATAATAATAGAAGCATTTTTTGGAGGTCTTGATAACATATATGCAACTTTGTTCTGAATACATTTCTTATACTTAATGATCAAATGAAATTGTTGTAGAAAACCCATCCACCTGAAATGTCTTGATTGTTGTAGCTTAGTTTGAGATCGAATATATTGTATTGGTTGATGACCAATATGTATAATTGTTTCCTTACCCATTAGGTAATTTTTCCACTTCTTCACACTTTGTACTAATGCATACAATTCTTTATCATAGGTAGGATAGTTAATTATTGCTTTAGAAAAGGTTTCAGAATGATAGCATATTGGTTTTTTAAGTTGCATTAAGACTGCCCCCATGGAATAATCACTAGCATCAGTCTCTATCTCAAATGGTTGTTGTAGATCCAACATTGCAAGTACTGGATCTGTACTGATCTTTTCTTTTAGAGTGTCAAAGGATTTCTGTGCTTTTCATTCCCACTAAAAGACTTTGTTCATACGTGTCAAAGTATGTAATGGAGAAGTTATGAAGGAGAAGTTTGCAATAAACTTCCTCCAGTATTGTGCTTCTCCCAAAAAGCTCATTATCTCGGTTACATTAGTTGGCTTGGGCCAATTCACAATGACCACTACTTTAGAGGGATCAATTCTAAGTTCACCACCCCCTACAATGTAACCTAGATACACCAAATATGTCTTCCCAAACTCACATTTGGACATATTTAAGTACATTTTTTCCCTTACAAGTACATCCAAAAAAAATTTCACATGCTTGACATGTTCTTCCCAAGTACGACTGAAAATCAAAATATCATCTAAGTAGACTATGATGAAATCATCAATAAAGGGCTGAAAAAAATCATTCATCACCCTCATAAATGTTGCGGGTGCATTACAAATCCCAAAGAGAATTACCATCCATTCATACAATCCCTGTTTAGTTTTGAAACCAGTCTTCCATATATCATTATCATGGAGTCGAATTTGATGATAGCCACTTCATAAGTCTAACTTAGTGAAATAAGTTACATTCTTTAGTTGATATAAAATATCATCAATTCGAGGAAGAGGATACCTGTTCTTAATTGTGATTTTGTTTAGTGCCCTGTAATCAACACACATACGCAATGTGACATCCTTCTTTGGAACCAAAAAAATCGGTGGACCACACGGAGAGGAGCTTGGTCGAATTTCCCCTCTTTAAAGGAATTATTGAACCTTTTTCTTTATCTCTGCATTTTCAATTATTGAAGACCTGTACATGCCAATATTAGGAAGTGGTGCATCCTGCTGTAAGAGAATCTCATGTTGGATTTCTCTTTTTGGAGGTAATCCTTTAAGTTCTTGAAACAAGACATCATAATTAGTTACAACTTTATTCAAGTCATTTTTAAGTCTTGGATCCTTTAAACGATTCACTTTGACCAATATCCTTTTCTTTAACTATCATAAGAACACAATTCTTACTAGCATTTACTAGCCTCTTCATTTGACTTGCAAAAACTAATGAAATATTATTTTTTATGCGATGTGCACGAACAACATATTCAATACCATCTTTAATGAGCTGATACCTGTTATCTTCCCTGTAAAAGACAGCCTTCCTATCATAAAGATAAGAACTACTCAACACAATACCATAGATATCCAATGGAACCACATCCAGATCTACTTCATCAACAAATCCAGAAGTAATAGTAAACCTAAGTCTACACTGTTTTGTAACTTACAGTTGTGCATTATCACATAGCCATCCAAGAGGATAAGGTTTAAGGTGCAACTTAGTTTCCAAATGAATTTTTTTAACTATCTCTTTTGAAATAAGATTGTCTTGTGATCCACTATAAAAAATAATATCTATTTTTGTATGCTTAGAGATTACTCTTATATGAAATAGCTCAATTCTCTTTCTTTCATCAACAACCCGTTGACGCCTTGAAATAGAAGTAGAAGGATTTTTACCTTGAATTCTCGTATCAACAATCTTAGTCTCATCCACTGAGTCTGATCCCAAATCATGTTTGATGGATGTAGAAGTGGTCTTCTTGTTCTCCTTATTCTGAAACTTCTCAGGATTGAACTCCGGATGAATCCTCCAACATTTGGATGCATCATGACCCTTTTTCTGGCAATGTGAGCATGTAGGTTTATCTCCCTCTTTCTTCACTGTAGTTGTATGATTACCTTTCCCTTTACCTTTGAACTTGTTTCCATCAGGTTTGAAAGGTTTCTTTGAAAGGTTTTCATTTGTATTCTTCCCCTTGGACTCCATATGAGTCGCTTGAACACATGCGTCATCAAGGTTAGTTGGATTAAACATAAGTATCATATGACATAAATAACTATGTAATCCACCTATGAACTTTCGAAGAATTTCTTGAGTGTAGAGAGTTATACCAAGTATTAAATTTATTTTTCTGAATTCTTGTGTGTACTCTTGCACACTTTGTCCCTTACCTTGCCTCAAATTATGCCAATCCATCATGGGTTTCTACATGTAGCCCAATGGATAGAATTGCTTCTTCAATGTTGAAGTGAACTCATGCCAAGAGGAGATGATGTTGCCTTTTGAGGCAAGATCCTTTTGAGTTTTACTCTCCCACAATATGAGAGCAGTCCCTCCAAGTCGGAGAGAATCCAAATGAAGTTTTATGTTATCTTCAGTGAAATTTTGAATCCTACACTAAACCTCTATTTGACGGATCCAATTATCCAATTTCTCAGCATTAATCTCTCCGTTGTAAACAGGTAAGTCAAACTTAATATCAAGCTTTAATTGAGGCACATTAAAATTAACTTTTTGTTTTTCGGGTGAGGAATGTAAAGATCCATCAAGAAAAGATGGTGAAGATGGAGGATTTTAAGAAGGTTCCTCACCACCTCCTTCTTCTTTACCTTTAGCATGAGATGAACCACCTTGTTCACCCTTCTTCCGATCTTGATAAATCTCTTCCAGCATAGTTTGCATCCTCATAAAAGATTTAAGGAATTCTCTTTTAGATGGGATTGAAGAAGTCCCATCTTCTCCTTTTTATGAATCCATTCTTCCTCTTCTTGAACCAATCTCTGGATCAAATTATTCAAGCTCTCCTTCACCACGTTGAATCCTTGATCTTGTTAACATAAACAAACTCAAAATACAATGGTTAAGATGCTTTGATACCAAACTTGATCTGAAAACTTCAGGATATTTTTAACCATATAAATTGCATGTTAAATCTCATAAAAGGCTTATAAAAGATAACTTTTTAAATGCTTAAATAAAACACATAAGCAAATAAACAAGTATGCAAACTAGAAAAATGTAGACAATAGATGATAATGGAGTTCACCCTTCTTGGGCTATGTCTCCGGGAAAATTCCAATGAGAAGGCCAATCTTATTAAGTCTTCAAAATCTTACATACATGACTTCTGGAAACACTTATGAGTTCTGTCAGTCAAACCCAGAAATAGACTGCGCCACTGTGTTCCTCTTGAAATTCTGAGAAGAATGAGTATAAACTCGACTTGGTTTGGCTGAGGCCTCCTCTAGCACACAAATCGAGAACAGACCCTTTTGTGATGCACAGATCCCACCTCAGAATCTGTCCCTGTCCTGGGATTCGCACCATGTACCCTCCTCGGGAACTGGTCCTACAAACTGTGCTCTGTACCTTTGTTTTGTGGCTAAAATGGGTGGTTTATATGGTAGTTTGGGCGTTGAAAGGAGAGGCCACGCGTTCCTTTTTGGCCCCAAAATCCACCTTCAATTCTTAAGTAATATACGCCATAAGCCATCCAACAAATGGGCTTTGGCCTAATGGAAAAATGTTGGTTGTTGGGGGAAGAGGTCTCGAGGTCAAACCCGCGGGCCTATCCCCTTTTAACGTGATTTGGTTGCAACATTTGTTGGTCGTGGTGCTTCATTGGACCGTTTGTTTGGTTGTTTGATATGTTGGCATATAATGCGTTGCTACGTTAGTTTTGTGGTTTGTTGGTCCCATCGGTTTCGTTGATTGGGATGTGGATTGTGGTTTGTTGTGTTGGATTGACCGTTGGCATATAATATGGTTCATATAACACGTAATTTGGTCTTGGTGTTGGCCATGGGGACGAGGGCTACGCCCTCAGCCCCATCCCTTTTTCCAAAAAAACAATCCATAAACCTTAAATACAAGTTGACTCCCATACAGTTAAGAAACACTGTCGAAAATCCTGGCCAACATAGTTTGTGGAGGCGTTGGGCGGATAGGGGGTCGGGGGTTCGATCCTCCCTGACCCCATAATTTTTGATAAACTGTACAACTACTTTCCAATAGGTTTTCCACATGGCAGTCCTTGATTGGTCCACCTTAACACTGCCAAGTCATCACCTTGACCACGTGGAATCTTGTGGTGCTTCCACGTGGAACCTATGCTGACTACATATGCCACGCGACACCCTGTGGGTGTGCCACGTGCCCCCCCTTTTTTTGGCCATTTTTACATCATTTTTACCTTTTTTTTCTGAAATTTCCAAACCCAATAACTTTCATGTCCAGAGGCCGTTTCACGTGAAACAAATATTGTTGGAAAGCTCCTGATGAGCTCTACGCATCTGTAATCTTATTTTTACCTTTTGAAGACTTTCATTTTGATCAATCTTGAAGATCCTCCTCGATCATTGCCTCATGCCGTACGTCATGCATTGTTTCCTAGGATCCGATGGCCTCTAGTTTAGTTCAACCATTTGAATTAATGTCATCATTAACTTTGACTTAAAATATCATTACCTTCAACTTAATTTTTTTTTCATAATTGTCTAAAATTGCAAACTAACCTAAATGCAACAGTCTAAGCCGAGGGGAACGTGGTAAGTTAATGTGTGGTATCTATTGAGAGGAGTAGGTCCTGTATATGAGTTAAATTATTGGTTATAGGTGAGTTGGGAATCTAATTTAATAGAAAAATATGTTTCTTGATTCTTTATTAACAAATTTAAAATGAATCGTATTGTATTACAAAGGACAAAAGGTAAATATTTGTGATCACATATTTATTTTTATGCTTTGGATTTTTGGAAAAAGCTCTTCATATAAGTGTTAAAATATGCATCCCCGGATGCGGGTGACAACAGAGGACATGGCAGAACACAAATAGGTGAGATTGCCTCTGGCTCCCATGCACCCCTGCCCCATGGCACTAGTTGCCACGTACCCACCCCATCTGTCAACACTGAGCTCACTGGAGGTGCTCTTGATTCTGTGGAGGCCCTTCTTAACTGTGAAGCGACATCAAGTCACCAACCTCATTAACTCCTCATCCCTCGACATCCCCTCATGCAACATGTCTAGCATCAGCTCATGGATCTTCTGCATGTGAGACTCTATCAGCCTGCTAGCTGGCCTCACCATCTCCCACTCAAAATCCAGTCTCGGCCTTCACTGTCCTGCATCTTTGCTCGCTGTGTTCTGCTCCTGTGCTCTCACCACTCTGTTCCTAGTTTTCCTTGCGACTCTAGCATAATGGGAAAACCCAAAGGATCCAATACTGGCAAGAAGAAGGCAACCCAGAAAGGTAAGCAGGGCAAGACGGGATACAAGGAGGGAATCTCTACCCTTGTTCATTTTTTGATCAATAATTGGGAGGCCTGTCTCATCACAGAGACCCGACCCAATGCAGCACTAGGATCCTTACTGGGTGACAAATAATATGTCAGGGGATTTAATGGAGGACATGCTCACAAACTGGGCCTCTACCAGGCTTGCAACTCAGTCTCTCAGTGCCTCTTTGCCAAATATGGCTTCCATTTTGCATAATCTGGAGAGTGCCTTCAGCTGGGACTCTTATGCACCAGCGCGCCACCTCCGCTGTGATCTTGGTCCTAGAAGCATTGCTTCTAGATCCTCTCCTTTTCCTTCTGCAGCCAGAAAGGAAAATTTTTGGCCCTCGCCTCCAACCTTCGGCACCCAGGCTACCTCTCCTGGCTCCATGCACAGCTTCGGTACTCTGGACACTTCCCTTGGTCTTGTCTCTCTTGCCAGTGAGCGGAGCTGCAAGGTCACTCCACCTGGAAACATTGCCTCGTCGTCTGGTAGGGCCAACCCTCCGGGACTCTTGGTCTCCACTCCTAGCAAAGCTCAGAATCTCTTGGCTGGGTTCAACTCGGTTCAGTTCCGCAGCAGCACTCAGAAGGGTAAGGACCCTCCTCGCCTGTCCTTCCCCATCCCCTCCACTCTTGGGCCAATTCTTTCCAAACACACAAGAAATGAGATAGATGGTAGCTTCTCTGCATTCAGAAAGACATCCCCCCTACCCATCAAGCTGCCTGTGCGCGACACTCAGACCTTTGCAAGGAGCTCTCCTATTAAAATCACCATGCCTTCCGCTCGAGACGAGGACAACAACAACTGCTACATCTACCCCATTCTCGAAGAAATTCCCTCTAATGCCGAGGCGCCCAATATTGCTGGTTAGCATGGTTCTTTGCTGGTCTCTATCTTGTTGTTTTTGGGTTTTTGTTGACCATCAGACAGTCTGTTTGTATCTAGCCTTCATGGCTTCAATGTCGCACCCTGATATCAGGGTTTTTTTTATCTCTCTTGGTTTGTATAACCTCAACTATTACGTTTATGGTTCTCATAGGTGGATACTATCAAGACCACCTCAGTTTGTATTCTCTACTGTAATTTTACTACTTTCACCTTAATAGAATTTGCAGATATTACAAAAAAAAAAGCATTAACATAATCATAGAATAAAAAGTTTTGAAACCATCGTAACTCGTTCACATAAAGTATTGTAATGATATAATCTCCAATTTCTTGAGGTGTAATTTTCTTTTTATCTTAAATTTTTTACACGTTAAGAAAAAAAATTATCTTAAAAAAATGTTTATACCTCAAAAAATTGGATCCCTCTTGATGCTTAATAGATGTTGGTTTTAATTTTTCTTTTATTTTATGAGGAGACATGGATTTTTATTTAATTTTTTATAACTTATGTGCTTACATGGGAATGTAATGTGACAAACATGACAAACGTAACAACATCTCCCCCATATTCGGTTGTAAGTACTTAGCTACTCTCGATGCAATTATTAATTTTGAATTTATAAAAAAAATGAAAAAAATGAGATAATTGATTATTAAAACAAGAAAACTCTCTTTAATCTTTCAAAATTTTAAAATAAATTGAACTATATATTTTATTACTTTTTAAATAAAATTTTTATTAATATATTTCAGTAAATTTTAAATTAAAACACACACATATATAATTACTGAAAATAATTTGTGTAATTGAATGAATCTATATGTTTTATTTTTAGTCCCAACAAGGACTATAGGAATCGGCTTGCATTAATTAGTATTAATCCTCACAAAAACCAATGCATTTTAACCTAAGTTTTTTCACCTGCATTTTCCTATGATCAATCATGATATTGGAATCCTTATTTGGCCTTTTCCCGAGGTGATCGTAAGGTATGGTCTGCATGATTTTTCCTTCCGACATCTAACACTTCCAGCAGGAGCATGGAACGAGGACGCAACAACGCGTGGATATGTAGTAATACGAGCAGAGGAACGTGGTTTCCAAAAACATGGAATCATTGATCCGCACATGGCCAGGAAGCACGAGGGGGACAACATTTCAACTGAATGAGTCGGCTCTGTTATGGCGGAAGCTTAAGAAACAAAATGCGCAAAGTAGGAATACACTACACAGACAGAACAAATGTACACAGACAATATGCAGGAATGCGAACTGATTTATATTACTGGATATAAGTTCATCGATTGATTCTATGTTGTATATTACAATAGTTTACATGCTTATATAGAAAGTGTTGAGACACTTGGGTGCTTTTCTGTTACGTTCAGTTACAAAAGAAGTTAGAACAGTTCGACATTTCAACCGTTACAATCAACTGGAAGACAGAGAGACAGTTTGTCGAAGTTCGATAGTCGCAAGTCGCATGTCAACGCTGCATGTCGATGTCATGAAACTCTAAGGACGCGGAAATGGTTGAAGTCGCGAAGTTGTCGAAATTGTGTCTAAGTCAACATCCGAAAATAATTCCAATTGCGGTGTGGATCAATCCTCCTTCCTTAAGAAACAATGGTACCCATTGTTTGCTCATGAAGGTGAGGAAACTTGTCGGTCAGTTCAGTAGCAGAGTACCACTTTCCTTATGCTGGGATCTGTTCGGCTTTAGCAACCTGAAACAAGGGAATTGTGTTTTTCCTTGTATGGCGTACTTGTCGTCCCACAATGGTGTCATAAGGAAGAGGCTCCTAAACATCTAGATTGATGTCGTCGAGTTCTACTATCGGTAAGTCATTTTGTTCCAATAGTGGTGCATGGTATGGTCGAAGTAGATCCACATTGAATACTGGATGTAGACCCAGGCATGAGGGAATGCCAAGCTGGACAGAGTTTTCTCCAATCTGTTGAAGAATACTGTATGGACCATATCGCAAAGGTTTGAGCTTCTTGAATGGACCGGTGAAGTGTTCCTTCTTAAGATGTAACCAAAACTTATCCCCAATTTGGAATGAATGAGGAATACGATGCTTGTCATGTCGGGCCTTAGCTTTCTCGTTTGCTCATTGCAACATTTCCTGTGCTTGCTTCTGGATGTCATAGATTTAATCTCAAAACTTCAAGGCTTTATCAAATTCTCGCTGGCTGTGTCGAGGAGCTGATCAAGTCGATAGGTATTGAGGGTTGAAATCCGTAATAGATCTCAAATGGACTCTTTCTTGTAGAGTTGTGCTGAGCACGATTGTAACTGTGCTGTATATATTGAATACTTTCATCCCATGTGCGTTGATGCTTGTGGTTGTACATGTGAAGCAGTTGTACTACCAAGCGATTCACAACTTCTGTCTATCCGTCGGTATGAGGATGGAAATATCTCGACAATGAGAGTCGTGTGTCCATCTGTTTCCAAAGAGTCTTCCAAAATATGCTGACAAATCTGGCATCTCGGTCGGAAGTAATGGTTGTGGATAAACCAAAGTGTTTCCAAACATGTGTGAAGAAGAGTTAAGCAGTGTGCTGCGTTGTCGTGGTATTCTTACATGGTATGAGAATGGTCATCTTGTAAAATATATCGACTACTACTAATATCGTGTCGTGCTAATGTTTGGTAGTAGGATATCTCATCAAGTAGTCCATAGAAATAGATTCCCATGGTCGGCTAGGAATTGGCAGAGGTGTGTACAATCCCTGTCGTCTAATAGGTGGTTTAGCAATGGCACAAACCATGTATGATCAAATGTACTTGTTGACATCAGTTTTAAGTGTAGGCCAAAATAAATAATTCTGCAGAATAAAAAGTGTCCTGCGGTCTTGCTGTAGTGCGCATCCCAAATGAGCTAATGTAGATGCTCACCAGTCGGTACACAAAGTTGTCCAAGCTTGTATAGCAAGGTGTCTTGCAGGAAATAGTCGATGGTCGATGACTTGTCAGTCTAAAGTTGTCGGTAGACTGGTGAAAAGTCGATGTCTTCCTGATACAAATGATGCCAAGTAGTGGTGTCATATCCCTGCATACTCATCATTGTAAAAAGGAGAGTAATGGGAGGTTTGCTTAGACAATCGGTGACAACGTTAGCTTTACCTTTTCGATACTTAATCACCAACTGGAATTGTTGTAGGTAATTAATCCACTTAAGCTGTCGAGTTGTTTGAAGTTTTGACTAGGTCGGAGTGAACTGTAGAGGCTTATGGTCAGTGAGGATGACTATTTCCTTGCCAAGGATGCAATGCCTCCATTGCTTGAGAGCTTGCACAATGGCGTATAGTTCTTTTTCGTACATCAAATATCTTCTAACTATGTCATTAAAAGTTTCGGAATGAAAAGCGACTGGGTGACTAGACTGAGTGATCACTGTGCCCAAGGCATAGTCCTATGCGTCCATATCAATCTCAAAGCGCTGATGCAAATCAAGTAACACAAGTATTGATGCAGTGCGGAGCTTTTGCTTGAGCTGTTCAAAATATTCTTGTTGTGTCGGTGTCCATTTAAAGATAGTTTTTCCATTTCCCTTCGTCAACTGATTCAAGGGCCAGGCTATGTGACTGAAGCTGAGTATGAATCGTCGATAGAAATTTGCCAAACCAAGAAAAATTCTTAGTTCTTGAATGCTTTGAGGAATGGACCAATATTTGAGGATCTTTACTTTTTTTGGATCGACGTGAATGCATACACATTCAATTACATACCCCAAATATTTGATGTTGTTCATCGCAAACGTACACTTGTCCATGTTCAAGTAAAGTCAATGTTGTTGGAGAGTGTCGAGGGCTTGTCGAAGCTATCTAACATGTTCTTCCCATGATCGACTGAAAATCAATATGTTGTCAAGGTAGACAATGACCCATTTACCAATGAAAGGTCGTAGAATGTTTTCCATGTATTGCATGTAGGTTGTAGGTGCATTGGTTAAGCCGAAAGGCATGACTAACCATTCAAACAATCCTTCCTTGGTATTGAAAGAAATTTTCCACACATTTGAGGGCTTGATTGGAATCTGATGATATACTGACTTGAGGTCGAGCTTATTAAAGAATTTAGCACCTTTCAGACAGTTGATGAGCTCGTCTATCCGGGGCAGAGGGTAGCGATTCTTTACCAAAATTTTGTTGAGTTCCCTCTAGTCGATGCACATGTTCCAAGTCCCATCTTTCTTTGGAATGAGGATGACTGGACTTCCACAAGGAGAGGAGCTAGGTCAGATATGATCTTTGTCGATCAAATATTGGATTTGTCTGTGAATCTCTTCATTTTCAATAATGGGTATTCTGTAAATAGATGCATTAGGAAAAGAAGAACCAGGAACAAGTTCAATGGAGTGTTTTACTTGGCAATGTCGAGGTACTCCATTTGGATCTTAGAATAAACTCTAATACTCGTCGAGAACGTTGTCGATCAACTTCTTCTGTCGGGAGATGCTTTGGTCGGTGAGTTGAATCGTCGCTGCAGTATTCCTAGAATGTTGCGGTTTGATCATGATTAGCATGAACTTTTGAGCATGATTGATGAGATTCTTTGTCTGTTTAGCAGATATCATTGAAACCGTTGGTGTAGGTCATCACTCTGGAATGTTGTACCATTGATTCTGGATTTTAAAAATCACCTTTTGCAGTCGCGACTGATAAATTCCATGGTGATCCCATAGGTAAGGTTTCCAAAACAGGGCGTTGGCTATGGAGAGTGGTGCTACATCGCAGAGTACTTCATCTTCAAAAGGATTTATGAAGTAGGCGAGTTTACATTGTTGGGTGATCCGTAGTTCCTGTCCATCCTTCATCCAACCAATGTTGTAAGGCTGAGGATGCGGGGTTGTGACAAGACCTAGTTTCTTTACAAGATCTTCGGAAATGAAGTTCTCCTGGCTACCGTTGTCCACAATCAGATGTAATGGGTTGTACTGGACCCATATCCATGTATGGAACAGGCGCTCTCGTTCCTCCTCGTCGATGATAGTCGAGGTTGATGGAGTGGTCGATGTCGATGTCAGAAGGGTCACTTCATCTAGATCATATTTTTCCACCATCTTGTCAAATGCGTCGGATGTCGACATTTTCACAAAAAATGTCTTCTGATATTTGCATTCAGATGTATCATGCCAAGATGAGTGGTGGTAATTGCACCATTTCCCGTTGGGCGGTTGTTTGCTACGTTCATTTTTTTGAAAAGGCTTGTTGTCATGATCTGGATTTGTCGAAGTCTGCTAAGAATATTTTGACTTGTTGAGGTCGGCTGATGTCTTCTTATCGGATGGTCGTCCTGATGTTGGCTTTGTTACGAAGCATGCTTTTCCTTTCTACTTGGTTTCAAGTTTGTTGGTATAGTGGAATGCATTCGCAAGCATATTGACAGTAAGAAATTCCATCTCTTACTGAATATACTGGGACAATCCGCTGATGTACTTCAGAACAAGCAATTTCTCTTCTTCTTGGACGCCAAGTCTAGCCATGAGTCAATAGAACTCGTTGGTGTAACTTGTACTGATTGGTCTTTCCATTGCCTTAGTTGCTGCCACTTCTTATACTACTGCTCGAGGTACTTGGGAGGGTAAAATTCCTTTCAGATGTGTTCGATGAATTTATCCCATGTGTCGATGGGGTCTCCTCTTTTATCCATCTTTGTCGAGAGGTTCTCCCACCAGCAGTGCACAAATGTTGACATCTTCAAGGCTGCAATGGTGATCTTGTCAGCTTCTGAGAGTTGATTCACAAAGTAATCAGATTCCAATTATTGCACCCAATTGTCGACGGATTCCGCGTCAATCTTGCCTTCAAGATTCGGTATGTCCAAATTCATTTTCACTTTGAAGGGACTGATTTTATCGGAGTGAGTTCTCGTCGAAAATCCTTCGGATGTCGAAGCAAATCATGTAATAATTTCATTGAACTGGGCGAACATTTCAGTTCATTGTCAAGTGAGCGCTTGCTCAATAAGTTGTGCTGTCTCGTCGGTTGTATGTCTATCGTCCATTTCTTCTACCATTTCTGGAGGTAGTGTATGCTTGGATTGTTGAGATTGCAAGCATGTTTGAACATGCATAAGTCGGTAACTTCGCTGGAAGTGTCTATGCAGACTTAAGCATGAACA
Organism: Larix kaempferi; assembly: GCA_027924585.1. Classification (NCBI taxonomy): domain Eukaryota; kingdom Viridiplantae; phylum Streptophyta; class Pinopsida; order Pinales; family Pinaceae; genus Larix; species Larix kaempferi. The sequence continues at coordinate 3,757,399 of BSBM01000524.1, forward strand.
AAGTTGAGTGCTCTGATACTGATGATTCGCACGTGGCCATGAAGCACGAGGGGGACAACAGTTCGACTGAATGAGTCGGATCTATTATGGCGGAAGCTTAAGAAACAAAATGCACAAAGCAGGAATACACTACACAGACAAAACACAAATGTACACAGACAATATGCAAGAATGCGAATTGATTTCTATTACTGGATATAAGTTCATCGATTGATTATATGTTGTATATTACAATAGTTTACATGCTTATAAAGAAAGTGCTCAGACGCTTGGGTGCTTGCTCATTACGTTCAGTTACAAAAGAAGTTAGAACGGTTCGGCAGTTCAACCGTTACAGTCGACTGGAATACAGAGAGACAGTCTGTCGAAGTTCGATAGTCGCAAGTCGCAGATCGACGCTACATGTTGATGTCACGAAACTATGAGGTCGCGGAACAGGTCAAAGTCGAAACTTGTCGAAGTGAGCATTCGACAATAATGCCAACTGCGATGTGGATCAATCATTCCACGCTAGTATAGAAGGAAAACGTGGAGACCAGTATAGTTACATCCATAGTCTCCTAAAGGAGTTCTTGAGCCAGTGGTTGAACCATACTACTACTGCGAATGTGTGCATGTAAATAATAGTAACAAATTCAAGAGCCCATCACGGTGGCTCCTACAGAGAATATGCCCAAGGAAGCACTTTAAGTGTCCAACATAGAGAATAAGTAAATGGCGTTAAAGTCACTTGTCAAACCCTGCATGTTTATGGTTCTTGTTCACAAACCATGTAGATCCAGCCCACGTTATTCAACACTCTTAGAGCGCTGGTTTACTACTAACCTCTGGCTGGACAGATGAGAAAAACCACAGATGGAATGCCATTGTTTGCAACCACTCCGAATGGCAGTTGCTGGTATTTTTTCTACATGTTTATTTTTGTACTTATTTTTTGGTTTAATGAAAACGTTTAAAAAAATCCTTTTCCCATCAACATTTGATATAATTGTATATGCAGGGGTTAGCAACGGTGGAGAGAGGTAGCTCATCCGAGCTTACCCAGTTCCTCTTGTGTAAGTATTTGGTAGAACGCTCTTCCATTGCTGTATACTTATCGTAACCTACAACTTTCTAGCAGTGTTACATTCAGTCCACCTTGAGAAGAACATGCAGAGAGCGCCTTTGTTGTGTGAGGAGACTGTGTCGGTTTCAGAACCACGTGATAGATGAAGTGGCCTGGAAGCCGTTCTTAGAGAAGTTTTGTGTGTTTTTTTTTTTTAAGAATGAGGCCAAAATCCACAAGCAATGTATTCCCTCCACAGCGGAAGCGTTGGGGCTCTGAAAGGTTTATCTATGGTTGCACACAGTTTGTTATCTTCATTTTTGCTGAATCCCAGGAATTAGGCCTTTCCTCTGAAAGACGAAAATACGACAGTAGCACCGGAAAAAAGCAGAAATAGATAATACCTAAAACCAGCCCTAAGGCTCCAAGATACCGAAATACCATGATATGACTGTAGCGTCCGACAAAACTGGAAATCCTGAAGACCTAAAACTAGCCTAAGGCTCCATAATATGTAGAATATAGTGGTTGCAGGCTTTAACGCTCTTATTATGTGGTTGGAATAGCCAAGGGCCACACAAAACTATAACACATGCATCATTATATTCCCAGAATAGAAAATCTGCACCCATTTCCTTATAAAATATGAGTCCATCAAATAATTTAGCAAAAGAAAGACATACAAGGACTTTGCATTACACCTCTTAAATGCATAGGTGCAGCTACCAAACCAACAAAACACAATCTTTGGTCAACTATCTCTTATGTACAGCGGTATTTAAAATAAGAAAATCGATATTCTCCTCTCCAATAAATACCTTGATGTGAGATGGTCCTCTATTTTCCTTTTCCTCATTTATCACAGTGAAAATTGGTCGGTGACATTATCCTTGGCTAACTTGATACTTTGGAAATTTAATTACACAAGCTAATTTGGGAGGTAACACATGGTATACTAGTTAGATTTGGGAGGTAACACATGCCATATACTAGTTAGAGGGAAATATGTATGTAAATTATCATTTCATTAAGTTTGCATATACTTATTTCTCCATTCTATTTAATGTTGATTTGTTATTTGTCATTTTGATCCTTGACTCCATAGCCCACAAAATAAGGAACTTGTCCTCTTCGATTCCATCAAATTTATTTTGTAAACACTTAAACAATCTAAATCACTAATCTGATTTTCAGATATGCATTAATAAACGCATTACTGATTTGATTTAGGGGAATCCCACTAAGGAGGACAATCACCCAGGTGACAATATATGCAATAAATATATAACTCCTAAATATTGTATATCTACGTGATTTTCAGATATGCATTAATAAACGCATTACTGATTTGATTTAGGGGAATCCCACTAAGGAGGACAATCACCCAGGTGACAATATATGCAATAAATATATAACTCCTAAATATTGTATATCTACGTGAGATAGATAGAGTAGGTGAGAGAGACTCCAATCTCTGTAATCTATTTATTTGCGTTAGAACAGTAGAGTTGAGGAGCAGCCTCATGATTGAGGACCGGATCACTCCACTTCTCTCTGAAACTATACAATCTATACCCTTTATTTGGTTCTTGTTGATCAAGTATTTTAGTTATTATACTTCCTGGAGAACTGATTCGAACTGATTCTTCTGTATAATGTGGTTAGGAAGATCTCCTTTCCTTTTGATGCCTTATGTGGCAACAAGAAAAAAATGACCACTCTCTTAAGGAGAATCGACCGCACTCCTTCCAAAATTTATGTTATTTTTCAGTTGAATAATTGAGGAGCGGTATTTTCATATGAATCGACTCCATCCTCATTTATATTCATTGTATGGAGGAGGTGTAGTCCCTCCTTTGAAGATCGAATTCATCTTAATTTATATTACATATTTCTTCAATTCTTTGAATCTTTACCTTTTCCATGATGTCGCAACTTATACTGGATCAGATGATCTTCTTGACACCTAATCTGGTGAGTTTTTATGTTTGTGTTATAACTCCCATTTTGGCACATAAATATTTAGGGTTCTTGTCATATAATGTAACCCTAGTATTACATTATTTTAATAGGATTTGAACTTGTAATTGTGTGTAGTTACATATGTCATTTTCCGCATAAAAGCCAAGAGAGGGATCGACCTCTCAACAGAGTCGAATTCCCCCATCTTGTTATTGTTTAAATCTATGAGACACCAACATAGCAGCAGGATTACAATTTTGCAAAGAAGAGGCAGAGGTTTACTTTTTAACCATCTTAGTCTAGTCACTCTCCCACTGTTGTTGATATTATTTGTATCTACCTGCTTAGTTATACTTGTTACACTAATGTTGTAGAGGGAGTAGCTTCATAGAAGACCGACTCAATTCCTCTCCTAATAATATATTTACACAAAATCAAGTTCCAAGTATTTAATCATTGGAAGCTGAGCCAAGCTTTAAATACAAAAGACGAACTTCATCTTGTAATGAGCCTCGTCTTCTTATTGAAAACCGAGGTTCAATATTTGAAAGCCTCACTATAATATTTAAACCGTTGAATTATGGGTTATGTTTAGCCAAACAAGTAGAGCCCCAAGCTTGGGTTATAGCCGAGTTAGATCAAAATCTCCACCCAGGAGCATAAACTATATAACAAATGGATATATGAAATAAAAATTAGGATTTTTAGTAAGCTGCTAGTATACCTTGGTATTGAAATGGAAACGATAAACACCATTCCATTTATCCGGATCATGAAGCAATGTAATGTCTAGATCAGGTAACAACATTTAATCTCTTTCATATTTATGCTATTTCAACTCAAAAACCTTAAATAGTTGTCAGTTTCTCTTTAATATATTTTTGGTTCATGTTCAAAATACTGTATAAAGCTATTAATTATATATTTTATGGAACTTGGATAAAGCCCAAACATATAAACATTTAACACATTTAAAATTATTTCATTTTATTATTTTAATATATTTAAAATTATCATTCAACATATTTAAAATTATTTCAATTTATTGTTTTAACATATTTAAAATTATCATTTAACATATTTAAAATTATTTCAATTTATTATGTTAAGGCAAGGACTTGCTTAACTTCTATATATCTCTTGTTTTTAATAATTGAAATTTATACCATACTTTATAATAGTATCATTTTCTTTGTATTTATATAAAATAAAAAATTAACATTATGATTCATATTTATTTGAATTAAAAATAAAAATAGAATTATTTTAACATATTTAAAAATATTTCAATTTATTATGTAAAGGCAAGGACTTGCTTAACTTCTATATCCCTTGTTTTTAATAATTGAAATTTATATCATACCTTATCATACAATCATTTTCTCTTTATTTATATAAAATAAAAAATTAACATTATGATTCATATTTATTTGGATTAAAAATAAAAATAAAATTGATTAAACTAATAAGTTATATACATAAAAAGATGTTAAATATTAATATTTTTTATAAGCAAGTGTTTTACATTTTTTTACTAAATAACTCATACACTTAAGTTACTTAATTCTCTTATATATAGAATCAACTTATCTCATTATTATTTGTTTCTTATTCACATCAAAACAATTCATAAAGATAAAGGACAATTCAATAGGTGGTTCACACTTCAATGAACTAATAAGTCAATCACTCATGACAATTTAATCTAACAACTCATAGATACCCACCAAGTGACAACCATCTTCTATATTCACATTAAATGTTTACAAATGTTTATGTTATGATTGATCCTTACGAAAAATTTAAGATCATTTTTTTTAATATAGATAATTTTTATTTTTTCATAAATCCAAAAATTTTAGAATAAAGTTATTTCTAAAAATAATATAAAATATTTTAAAAATATGTTTATACTTCCAAAAAGATATTATTAAAAAATTATATAAATTATTTTAAAATATATTTATACTTTTAAAAAAATATTATTAAATTTTATTAATAATAAAAATTAGTAAAGTTTACTTAAGTTTTTACTTTTAAAGTAAATAAATTATTAGAAATTTATAACCAATTTATATTAAAATGAAGTGTATATGAAAATATTTTGAAAAAATGGCCCCACTTTTCAAATTAATTCCAATTATTGTGGAAAAAGTTTTTGGATGACACAAGCATACTAGGGTGAGGAAATTTTTAACAACATATTGCATCATATCAAATTTACATTCAAAGCATATCAATTTTACTTTGGTGATAGATAAAGAAGACAAATTGAATGTTTTATATACTTTAAAAAGGGATGAATGGAACATTAATGCATCATGTATACAAGAAGAAAATGCACGCCAACATATGTTTACATGGTAAGTTGCACTGTAACTAGCGAAGTACAAAGATAACGTGCCATAGAAAGGGACTTTTGATTGTTGGAGTTGGTAGCATGTTGTGCTTTTGAAATAATGTGGACCATGAAATGGAAGGACCATGTGATTGATAAGATGGGAGTGAGTGAAGAAGCTTTTGGAATTAAAAGTCATAATAGACTTTGCAATGTTGTTTGGTGGATGAAATTGAAGGAAGAGGGGACCGTATAATAACAATGACCACGCACAATCTACACGTTGGTCGTTACTTTATTAAGTGGAGCACCACACACATCTTTAGACAAATATCATCAATACTTTACTATTTCCACGTAAGGTTAAATTGATTGATTTGTATTGGGCTTAGGTCGTGCATGGTGTCCCTCTCATCATTGAATAAACTTTTCCTCTGAGAAATAATGGTATTTGATATGGGTGAGTTTTTGTTTCCAAAAATTGGTGCTTGATATGATGTACTCAAACTACACTTTACTAGTTGGAATTTCACACTTTCTTAGTTAGTTTACAGTTTTTCCAACTCAAATTGAATGGAATTAATAATCAAAATACCATTAATTATCCACATTTTAAAAATCAACTAATCAATAAAGATACACAATAAAAGTGAGTTTACAATTTGTTGAGTGAGTATCATAATGATAAAAACCAAATTTATTAAATATATCACTAAAATAAATTTTTGATATATCTCTATTAGATTAATAATTTATCTTATGTTTAATATGTATATGTTAATATTAGGTTGTATTGTAGTGCATATTGCAAAGAACCTTATAAAGGATATGGAACCAAATTTATTAAATACATCACTAAAATAAATTTTGGATATATCTATATTAGGTTAATATTCTATCGTATGTTTAATATGTATATGTAAATATTAGGTTGATTTGTTGTCTATATTTATATTGCAAAGAACCTTACAAAGGATATGTACAAGTGGTTGGAGAGAAAAAAGTTATATATATATATATATATATATATATATATATATATATATATATATATATATATATCTTTTACACATTTATAATTTTAGAATTGTAGTGTACAAAATGTATGTGTGTATATGTGTGATTATATTTTACATATTTATAATATTAGAATTGTAGTGTACAAAACATATGTGTGTATATTTGTGATTATATTTTACACATTTATAATATTAGAATTATAGTGTACAAAACATATGTGTGTATATGTGTGTGAGTTTTACACATTCATAGAATTGTAGTGTCTGAAATTTGTATTTGGGTATTCACATATATCTATTGATTAAGAGGTGTTTTGTGTGATGCACCTCTACATCATATGTATGTGTGATTTACCCAATGATGATAAAATGCCTCTTAACTATTTCTCCAATGTGATGGATTACCTTCTTATAGTCACTCTTAGCTTAGCTTAGATATGAGACCTTGTCGAGATGTTTAGCATTTGAGTTAGTTTCTTAGGTCCTCGCTCTCGTTTGGCCTCTTGCCTTTAGTAACCAGTTTGACTCATATTAACCCCTTGGGAACCCATTTAAGGAACTTCTCAACTTCATAGATTTAGTTGGGGATATAAGCCCCTCGATTAGGTCCATGTTCACTTAGGATACTTTAATTTGGGTCCAAATCCACTGCAACCTACTTGGGACTTACTATTTACAAAATCAATTTGAGCCAAATCCACCAAAACCTTACTTGAACCTTCCACAACGCATTTGAGGCCTTAAATGGTGATTTTTGGGCATAGCTCTCAACCTATTAATGTTTCTCTACACATCCTCTACTATATTTGCACCAATTTATATTTCGCGACGCACTTTTGTTGCAAAATAGTCGCATATTCGACTTAAGAAGGTTGGAATTTTCGTCGAATCTAATCTGTCCTTCTTTCGACGACCATTTATTCACACTATTCTTTCGACGTCAAATAATGGTCAGGTGGCAGATTAGAATGGTTTCACTATTTGTTGCGCGTACGACGAGATCAGGTCGAACTTGCGACAAAATATATGTCGTTTTTATGAGGAAAGGAGGCCACATGTCAATTAAAAATTGCCATGTGGAAAGTTAGAGTGGCTTCACTATTGATTGTGCTTACGAAAAGAGCGGTCGAACTTGTGACGAATTATACATCTCTCTAACAAGGGAAGGCCACGTAGTAGTTAAAAATTGCAACGTGGTAGGTTAAAGTGGCTTCACTATTCGTCGCTCTTATGATGGGAGCAGTCGAACTTGTGACATCAAATATGTTCACTTTTCGTTGCAGTGGGGACACTATCCATTGGTCTTGGGACAACTAGAGTGACGACGACCTTGCAACAAAACTGACGCAAACGATCGTTGGAAGTGCAACGACTCTAAAAATAAATAAATAAAATAAACACATTACATGCATACATATGTTGTCATTCTGACAACTCCAGATTTTATTCCTAATATAGCACACTACATCCAGATTTGGGATGTTTAGGGATGTGGTTTTGTGCACAATCTTACTCTTCATCCATGAAACCATTTTCGATATTTTAAATTTGGAGATCTGTAGAGATTGGTTGAAGAGACAAACTGAATCTTAAATATTTTGATCACTGGGTATATAAAATATGCAGGCATGTAAACATTTTAGGGCAAGGAATGCATCATCAAAATCATGGATTTTATCAAGATGAATATATAATGGAAGGAAGAGATATTGTGTGGAGGTATTTAACTGTATAGTTATTGATGAAGTCATGACATCTGTGGATGTTGTAACATATGCTCTTATCCAGAATACTATCCACGAATATTTTAGGTCTTATACAATGTTTGTTATTGCTAATCAAATTAATACTATTATTGATTGTGTCCACATACTAATTCTTGAAGTTGGAAGGATTTGGAATTTGATATTCCTAAGAATCTACTTTAAAGCATTGGAGCTACTAATGCACAATAGTTACAGAGTATATTTATGGGAGATCTAGATAGTAGAGAAGGTTTTGAGGCCATAGCATAATGATTAAAGAAATCATTGTTTCTTTTACATAGTGTGGTGTTGTCTTGTCTACGATCAATCTATAATCCCGACTGATGGAAATAAAGTCGAGTGTGACTAAGATCAACTCGATTGATACCAGCATTGAAGGTTACTTTCACATTGTTATGAAACTCACGGGATGTTGGATCGTGGTTTCAACTCTGTCAAAAGATAAAGTTTGGCAGAGTAAATTTTTATGAAAATCAAGAGCCTAACTATATGATTGGAAGTGATTTTTTCCTTCTAGAATCTCTGTTAACCAAATGGGCCTTCAAACTAATCCATTATTGAATCGATTCGTGGTTTCAACTCTGTCAAAAGATAAAGTTTGGCAGAGTAAATTTTTATGAAAATCAAGAGCCTAACTATATGATTGGAAGTGATTTTTTCCTTCTAGAATCTCTGTTAACCAAATGGGCCTTCAAACTAATCCATTATTGAATCGATTTGGTACTAAGAATCCAGGTAGAAGTGTTGAAGAAGAATCAATCCGAATGTTAGAATGTCCGCTTGATATGAGCATAGATATTTGGCTCTTACACTTGAAAATATAAACATAAATTGTAGGAAGGTTTACATCTAAACCCTATAGGCATATATCCACATAAATTTTTAGATTTTATTAAATGTAAAGTCATAGTTCACATGTATTACTCTCTACAACCACTTGAGTCGGACATATAAAGACATAGTTCACATGTATTACTCTCTACAACCAGTTGAATCGGACATAATAACCTACATGAAGCTGCAAAACCCACCGCACAAGCTTCGTCATGGATTTTTTTTCTCCCATACAAGTACACCATAATATATGCATCCTCATGCCCATTGTCATGCTCACTATCACCATCACCATCCCCATGCTCATTATCACTATCCCCATGGTCGTTTTCGCCATCACCATGCCACCATGAAAACCACCACCGTGCTCTTCTTACCCATGTTGTCACCATCACCATCCCCTTTTTCACCATAAGATTCTCATCCTTAGAAATATAGCCTACCCTAGAAGCACAAATATAACCTTATCAACCTAATCCATAACAATAGAAACCTAAACCATGCCAAAAAACCTAGTCATAATCCTAATATATATGCATGCCAAAAAAAATAAAAGCAACCTAATCCTAGTATATGCATGCCAAAAAAACTTCATATATTCATGTGCATCCACTTGTATCTAAACCATTGTGCTACAAATATGCACAAGAGTCCAAGAAACCATAATTTGTATTCTAAACCACTAGCCTAGAAACCCTAGAGGGAAGCCTAGAAACCCTATTTTGTAGCCTACACCCTAATTTGAATTCTAAACCTTAGAAACCCTGGTTTGTAGCCTCGAGCCTACTTTGTGTTCAAAATCCTAGAAACCCTAGTTTGTAGCCACTAACTATCGTTGACCCATCCCTAATATCAATTATTCATTGTCATTGTTTCCCAAATTGGACCTTCACCATACATTAGTGAATCGATATGTGATTTCTTTGTGTGAGGGATTTCTTTAGGTGTTTAACTTGTGTGGAAATACCCCATTTTAGTTGAACAAGTGAACTCTCACAAATATTCCTACCATGGAAATGAATCATCAATGCATGATATTCCATAACCACTTCATCCATCTTAATGTTGTCATCAAAAAACACTTCGTCCATCTTAATGTCATCATCAAAAAACATTCTAAACCTACAATCTTGGTGTAAGAGTGCCCCTTTTAAATCAAGTTTGAGTCCTTATTTTGGCGATATAACTTAACCGCTTTAACCATTTCAAAATCCATCAAACATACCACTCATAAAGGATATTATTATTATAGTCCCTCTTAATACTTTTCGTGGTGTATGAATATATATATATATATATATATATATATATATATATATATATTGGATCGTTCTCCAATATCCTTTTAATAAAAGGCCATCTAATCAATACTCTATCTCCTTCTCTCATAGGGGGGTGTTTATATATATATATATATATATATATATATATATATATATATATAAACCAAAAGGTTAAAGTATTAGTAGAATTTCTTCATAGATAGGTATGTAGAGTCTTTGCTTTTAGCTCCCAATACTAACGCAACATCTAGTTTAAGATGAACCTATGACTTACTCTCATGGCTTTTAGCCATCAAATTCTCTCTCTTCCCTAAAGGGTTTAGTTACTTATCGTTGAAGTAAAATCATGTCATTTGTAACATTTAAGATAATGACATAACAATAATCCTAAGTACCACTGGTAGGGCCTTGGCCTTGAGCTCCTCACCAGGGTCATATACATAGTTTCAATATACATTTATCAAAAATAATAATACTAAGGATCAAAATAGGAGGGATGTTACACATTCTGAGACACATTCTACTTTGGACATGGATCAAAGAGCGTCTGCTAAGGATGCTTGAACTGTGAAGGAGTACCTACTGATGGGTGCTCACACCTCTATGTTGGTGATATAGAGATCACTTTTGAAGGTGTTGCTACAAGCCAAAGTTCCATTGACCATGGAGATGAATACCTTGTAGTAGTTTGAGAAGAACCAATATCAACTTCCACATCACCACTTCAAATTCATGAAGTTGGTCCAAGCAAAAAGGAAGAAGAAGAGGAGGTTCATTTGCAAGAACCTCATTTTATTGCAGGGTCTTTGAGGATGGATTAAAAGAAGATTCAAGAGGCCTTGAATAATCTCCATGACACACATGCACTGGTTTAAAAGTTTTGTTGGTGTGTGGAGGAGAAATCTTTCCCTGAAGACATGGAGAAAATTCAGAAGGAAATGATGGACACCAAAGGTAATTTTTTGAGTTTGCTTTCTGATAGATATTATTGGTTTGTATCATGGAATAACCTTGAAGTATGAAGAAGAGAATGAAAATCTCTCAAATGAGTTGGAGTCCACCCAAAATACACTCCAAAAATATATGGTGCAGATTGAGCAACTTCAAGAGAGGTTGCAAAGGTCCTTTACACCCTCCTACATATCAGACAATCATTCAATGGTTGAAAGAAATTATGTTACAAAGGAGGAACCTCATGTGATGGTGGAACATGAGTTACATGTTGATATGCATGTGCTTGAATAGGATACATTCAAACAAGAAGGAAGCCAAGCACTTGTTCTTTTTCAGAGTGACTATGAGCTCCCTCATGGTGAGAATTGCAGAGCCTTGGAGGAGGGACATGATCTCACAATAGTTGTACTATCCAATGATGGAGAATATGCATTCAAAATTTTGATGGGTAAGAGTTGCAAAGAGGTAAGGTTGGTTCACATTTCTTTACCCCTTACTTATTTTCAGCCACATCAATTGGGGATGAAAATTGGGTGAAAGGTTTCTTTTTGTTGGTGCCACACGAGGAGCAGGAGGCTCCCACATTTTTTTGTGATGGATTGATGAAATCACCAACTCCCTTTCAAGAGAAGAAGAGTAATTTACTTGCATCCTTTGATTTCTCCCTCATCCACTTGAACCATTTGAGTGGAACCAGTGTCAGAAAGTTGAGCCATTGGAGTTATGCACTTGGGTAGCCTCAAGCTTTCCTTTTGGACGATTCAGTTGGATTTTTTGTTCATCCATTGATTGGGTGAGTAGACACATGTTGGATTTGAGCAACCCCAAGGGTGAAATTTTTACTTGCATTTGTAGAGACCTCGTGAACACACCATTTTTCCTTTGTAAACAGTTGCATGGGCATCCATGGTTCTTTGATGATTCCTTCTTATGTCATTTGAGCATGAGTCCTAATGATGTGCACTTTCATGCCTTGTTGAAGAGACTTAATTTGATTTGGCCTTAAATTCTAAAGTTGCATTCTTCTTGGGAGACTTCCAAAAAAAATTGTTTTGTAGTAGAAGTGATAAACTTCCACCAGTGTATTTTGATTTTTCCATCCTTCATGATGATATACTCTTCTTGTTGATCATGATGTTTGGAAGGATGCATACAAGGAAGTGGGATCCAGTAATTCTATTACCTGACGGTATGGGTTGGATCGCACTCCTATTTGTTGGAGTGTAATACAAGCAATGGGATCCTGACATTGCTTTGTTTCAGCTCACTTGGAGCATCCGTTCGATTGTTGTTTTGAGAGATAAAACCAACCTTCAGTTGTTTGAGTTCATCTTTGCAGAGCAGTGTTCCAATTTACTATGTGGGATACCTTTCGAGAGATGGATTCAATTTTCACATGCTTGGTGTTCATGACATTTCATAATAGAAATTTCACACCATGCATGTATCATGATCATTTGGGACCCTGGGAACATTTTTGGTTTCATTGGTTTCAATTTTGGGGGAAACAAGCACTATGGGAGATTGAGTCACCACTTTAGAAGGTGATTGTAATTAGAGTAGTGCAGCAGCAAGCATGGTGGTTCCTCTTTGAAATTTTCTTGCAATCTTGAAAACTCAAAGTTTAGCAACTCAGTGGAAACTCCAAAGAATTATACAGTGAGCAAAAGAGTTGAAAGTTCAGAAAAGGTTTCCAAAATATGAACAAGGTAAATATTAATTATGCAAATTTTGTTTCGAGGGATTTAATTAATCTTTTGGTGTTTAGTAGTGATGTCACCAGAGATATCAATATGAAAAAAAAAATCCGCATCTCTTTACTTTTTGGAAACACACAATTGCAGTACATGAGTGCCACTACTCAAATTGCAGCTAAGGAAAATTGGTTGTTATGTAAATTCAAACTCTGTGTTGCAAGGAAGTGTCCTAAGAAATTTCAATCATGGATTGATGGAAGGAGTTAAGTTGGAAAGCTTAGTGCAAGTATGAAGGTTCAACTGATTTTTGGAATAGGTTGGGAGCAAAGTTTTGGAAGGAAAGAACATTCTTCAATATCCATGTTTGAAATTGCATCAGGACAAGCAATATTGGGTGGGGAGGACTGTAATGTCCCTAATTAAATAATTTTCAGATAAACAATTAAGTTGGCCTATCCAATTCCTAAGGGTTATGTGGGAAAATTAAAATATTGATATTTAACCCCAAGGCCTATATTTTCTCATGGAAATTCATAATTCTAAATTGATGGTGGAAAATAGGACAATAAATTATGGAAAATTCATTAATTACTCCAAAATGAATTGGCATCGGGTACAAGTTGGACTTGGGGGCGCATAAGTGGATATGTGGGGTCCACATGAGGGAATTCATCATTTACACATCGTACCATCCTCAAATTAAAATTTGCAGGGATAAGTAACTCCCATGGGGAAGGTTAAAAGTCACAAGGATATTTTTATTCAATGCCAGATTCTATGACAACCCTATGACACCTTATGACACTTATGACATATTCTCTTACAACTATTATGATAGTATGACAGATTCTATGAAATTTATGACATGTAAGAGCTAAAAATAGACCCTAATAGGTTGCATGAGGTGTGTGGGGCCCAAGGAAGCTTCATGAAGGATTCCAAGTAGAAATTCATGAAGGAGATCAAGCAAAATCAAGACAAGTGTCACTTGGGTTATTGTAACAATCGATATTAACACTAATTCGAGATAATGAACCAAGAGGATGGAAATTCGAGTTTCTTGGAGGGAAAGGAGGCCAAGGAGGTTATTAAAAGAGGATAAATTCGAATTGGGTTAGATTTTGGTCATTTTCCATTTGCATGTTTTCAATTTGGGAGAGATTTATCTTGTCCTTGCATGGTGGATGTCCATCTCCCCTGCCATTGAACCAATTTTGAAGGTGAAATATACCTGTCCAAGTTGGTTGGAGGAGAGGGAATTCAGACATATTATCAGAGCTTAATGAAGTTGTTTTTCTGCAAGTTCAATTCCCTCTACAGTTTGAGTTCATCTCTCATGTCTTTCTCCACTATCTCTTCTCACAATCTTCTCTCAATGTCCATGTTTATTTGTTGATGGCACACTCATAGTTGTATAAAATTTGTGGATAATTATTTTATGAATCCATTGTGATTATATATGATGTATAACATTGTATTGAGCTGCACCTTTGAGCCATAGCTCTAAATTCCTTGTATTTTATGTAAACATTGCACGCAAACCATCAATTCGAGCTAGTTTCCCCTCTACTTTCATATGGACTTATTGGAGTAATTTTATATCTATTTGTATCCAAATTTATATGATATTTTGTTGATTTTTTTTATCATACTATTATTTAATGATGATTACCAATTTACTATATTCAAGCCCCTTTTGTTTTTTATTAATGATTGTGAAGCAAGTTCCATGTCCATTGTTAACTTTTCCAAGCAATTTATATGTCTCACAACATTATGTTTTATGGGAGTGATATAAGATTATAGAACCTTTATTAATGATTAATTTTGGTTTCCATTTATTTCCTTCATCAAATAAAATTATATTTTCAGAAATTAGGAAAGTTTGTACAGTGTTTGGGAAGCCAAAAAGGTCATTGACTAGTGGGGATTTAACCCTAGAATTCATTAGTGTTTTTCCCCTTCTCTCCTTCTTGATAAATGCAAGACATAAATGTATTTAATGAATGTATAAGTGTATAATATATTCATTATTATTTCCTAATACCCCTCAATCCACTCCATATATAATTCAAAATCATTTGTATGCATTTGGAGTAGTTTGGGTTCACTAGTCCAAAGTTCAAAATTGGCCAAATTTGAGTAGACTTGAAAAACATGTCAAAAGGAGTTTTCTAATTTAAAAATTGAGTGTTTTAGGTATTTTAGGATGTTCTAAATCCAATAGGGACATTCTAGAATAAATTTGGAAATTTCTGGAGGTATTTGGAACAAGACAAACAAAGACTAGTTTTCTAGTTTTCCTAGTTGTGAAACTAGACAAAGTATTGAAGGACGATGTATGTGAAATGTTTGTAAAAATTCCTCAAACATAAAATTTTAAGAATCCACATATATCATCTTTTCAATCCAATCGGAAGCTCCATATCACTTTCCTAGAGCTGCCTCAGTTGTCTCATAACCATGGAATCAATGTGAAAGTCATTGTCAATGAGGATTTTGAGAAAGAATGCTTCCAGTGTTTAAAGTTTTAAGCCTCTATTGAAATATTTTTTATAGTGTGCCTAATGTTTCCAAAAAGGGACATTACAATATACATCTATTTAAGTGTCACTATTTTTTTAGCAACATTCATCAACATGTTGCATGCATGTTAAAATGATGCTAGGGTTTTCCTGCTTTCTGTTTGCTAGGTGTTGTGGATGCCCATTTTCCTATGCCATTTTCACCTTATACCTTCCCATGGAACTTCAGGGTTCTCTCTATAAATGTTCCATTGTTAATACATTTTATTCCTCCTATGGGTGTATGCATGGGGTGCACTGGGTGTTACTACGTATAATGTTTGCTCATCCAATAAGAATTTTTTATTATTGCTTACCTATATTGATACCCTATGTTGTGTTTTCCCTAATGTTTCTTTTTTTTATGCAATGTATCCATTTATATTATCCCTTTATTATAAAATATAAATAATGCATGGTAACATGTCACTGATTGCGCTATGCACATCCTCTCTATTTGTGTGGTTTTTGGCATGAGCCAGTTATTATGTGTAAAAGGAACTATGCTCACTGTGTATTTTCATGCCCGCGCCAGTATGTGTGTTTTGTTTATAGAATCTTCGTCGATGCATTGGGTTAAAACGTTGGTGCCATTGTGCAAGTAGTGGAGCATTTATCCCTTTATTTTTTTGCCTCCTCTTCTATATGATTGAAAGTATGCCAATGATTTCACTTTCTATATGTCTTTCTTAGTGCCTCCAAATTATATTTTATATTAAACCCTTAATCCACATGACCCCAATCCATATGAAGATCATTTTTGGGGGAAATCCTTTCCTTTTGTTTTTATAAAGTAATAGTGTAGGCTCCCTTTCATGAGATTCATGTTAGGCATTGGTTTTTTGAAATTTATTCATTTTGGATCCATGTCTTCCTAAAGTAATGACATTAAATTATAATTTTTTTGAACCATTTTGCTCGTTGAAGGAAAGAGTACATCCCAAGGCCACTTGTTATTTCCAAAAAAACAAATCCTAAGAATGAAGCAACGTATGCTAATCACAATTTTTGGGGTTTCCAAGGATCTTAGGCTTATCCCATGACATAGAAGGGCTCCTTTTCAAGAGTGGAAAAATTATCTTTTGCACTAAATGGCATGAGATAAAATCCATTAGAGAGGCTTAGAGATAAAGGAAAAATGATTTCATGGAACTTTATTTGTGAATAAAATGATATGATAATAGTGAGGGTAGATTTTACAATAGAAAAAATCATCGAGAGAGATTTTTCTCCTAAGCTTCGTTAACGAGGTTATGAGAATATGTGGTTTAGCGAGGTTATGAGAATATGTGGTTTAGCGAGGAGGAATATCTACTACTAAGGATTTCACAACCCCTTAGTAGGTGTTTTTTTCACTTATTTGTTTAGAAATCATACGATGCATTTCCAATACTTGAAACTTATGGAGTGTCTTATATTCATATGTACTAATGTGGTTGGTGGGAATAAATGCCCTCCCTACATTAAAATTCATATATTATGTTATTAAATATTTTAGTATACTTAGGTGTTGTCTCAATCTAGATGCATTGGTACCCTATCTTATCTCTAGTGCACTAGTTTAGTTATATGAACATTTAAATTTAGTGTGTCATGATGTATTGGTAACTGTATATCCATTTAATTCATCATTAAATTTATAATTTTTTCAAATACAAAAATCTTTGTAATATTTTAAAGGAGAAAATGAATTTTAAATTGCAATGCCAAAATGTGTTTTATGTTATAACACACCAATGAATTATGTCATATTAATATTTAATTTTGTAGCATAAATATATAGATTCTAAACGAAAAAAAATAGGTTTACAAGCAATCTAGAGAAAAATACAAAAGAGAAGACATTAGATTTACATTTACAAGCAATCTAGAGAAAAATACGAAAGAGAGACATTATATTTCTCAATAACACATCAAACTGTTATATTACATCTTGGTTACCTAAATTCTAAGAGAAAATCAATGTAGGACGATCCATGAGGTGCTATTTAATTTTAATTTTAGATTGTAAAACTAAATTTAAAAATATTATAATACTCTAAAAATGCAAGATTCGGTTTAAGTTTTTGTTTTCGAATATTGATTGGAGTATCGAATAAAGTTACGCAATCTTCTTTCATTTTGTTTTCTGCACTTGTTCTAGGTTTTTCCAGATCAAGCTTTTTCTTCGGATCGACTAGTGCTCTTTCCCTTTTTAAACGTTCATATTTGAATTTCTGAATTGTGGAAATGGATGGAGAAATCCGAAGAGGAGGAGAAGGACATACTCGAGCATGGAGTAGCAGGAGGATTGTTATTAGCCAAAATAGCACTTTTTCATTCATGACTACATTGACTTGTCGGTCACAAAAAAGGACATTATGGATGGAAGAGCCTATTTGATCACAGATACTTTGGCCTAGACTTTTCAATGTTCTCCTAAAAAAAAACTATTTTTTGTGACAAATTATGGGACTTAATTGCGACTCTACTTGTATTGGAGAAAACTCACTATGGCTTGGAGTGTACCACAACAGATAGATGACTACCAGAAATCAACTCAATTCCCATAACTATGCTATATAAATGACAATGCTAAGATAATGAAGAAGATAACCAACCTCAATCCAAACGTTTGATGTAGATCCCCGTTGGAGCTTTTCAATCCATGCACTTGAATCTGTAAATTAGTCTTGACAGCCAATATACAACAAGTACATATAATATATAAATGACATTAACAACATCAATAGCAATGGCCCATGATATAGCAAGTAAATGCAACCCAATGTAAGATAAACAACATTTACAACATTAATGGACGGGAATATGAGTATTTGTATTAATAAACAAGAAGTACAAAGTGATACGACCTCTTGCCGGTAACCAATCTGAACCAAGATCTGGATCAATCCACTTGTGCCTCCACCACTTCAATCCTCTATGAATGAAAAACTCAAACTAGATAGGAGTTTGGAAGGTGAACATAAAGGGTTCACAACTACGAGAATCAATGAGTGTAGACTCAAGATAGGGAAAAAATCCACTAGAGTTCTCGTGCTCTTCTTTTCTCCTCCCGTCCATAAGCCATATGTGCTCAATATATAGTCCTCTCAAAGGTAGGTGAAAGGACACATCGAAATGTTACTCGGACAAATGGAGAGCCAGAGGTCACCCAATGACCGCTTTTTGGGAGTAAAAAGTAATAAACTAGTGATTTTTACCATTTTACTTGATACCCACGGGCTATAGGGATGCAACTCACGGGTACGCATGCTATAGTGATGCAACATGCAGGTAGGAATAAAAATAGGGCAAAATAGTATCTCTGAAGGATATAAGTGGATCTGAGTCAGTGAAATGGATCCTACGGGCCAAAGAATGCTGATGCTCATAGGGTGGAAGATTACGTTGTAACAAATGCCCCCTAATTTGTGAGGTCAGAGACTGATGCTACGATGGCCGAAATACATTATAAAACTTAGAAGTGGAGTGATGGAGACATAAGTGGAAAGAGCAACTCACTTGTCATAATACAATAGTATCCCTGAATACATGTCGGTAATACAACAATATGATATAATGGCCATGAATAAGCAGTACATAGTGAATACATGTCATAAGTGATCATAGCCATGATCCCTCTACAGTAAGATATGGTCTCTTGCTGGAAAGGAAACAACTGGTGCAAACTGGAGGTACAAAATGCTGATATCTGAGAGGTGATATCTCATATGTAAAGTCAAAGTCATAAGTAGCATACTGAATGCCACTATCTCCTGGGGTCTTCTACACAAGTCTTCGATGGTGCAAGTCCCATCAAGTGAATAAAAGGAGTTGGGGTCGAACCTGATGAGACATCGTCTGATTACTAGTCAATGATGTATACCGTTAATAGACGTGAGATAACCCACCAATAATGAAAATGGGCATCAAGGCACAGAGTACAATCATCAGAGTGTGAATAAATGGGTTGAAGTCGAACACTAGGATGAATCCATCGATCAGGGGACATTGATGTATTCCTAAAACTGTCGATGGTGAGAGAACCTGCCACTAATGACTGCAAGCCTCAAGGTACTCAATCGAACTCTAAGCCTCAAGTCCCATAATAAATGGGTTGAAGTTGATGCAACGAGACTCGCTGGAAGGAGGGAATTAAGGCATCCCCCATCAACCAGAACGAGGTACCAGCTATGCTAAAAGATTTGGAAGAACTCAGGTAAAACGGACTGACTCAATAAGGATGGCCGACATGCAATAGTCAAGAGATCTGAGGAGTGGCCAACACTGGTTCAGGACTTCCTTTGAACAAGAGCATGAGCAGATGGATAGACTCAGGCAGCATAGACTTGACATAAACTGTGCAATGTAGGAGGCATTACAAAGGGCTCCATAATGATTGGAAGATTAAACAATCGGTGGAGAAAATTGAGAAACAAGTACAGCTCCTAAGGTCCAACTATAGTCCTGACTCATAATGTACGGAGTGGAATGAATGCTCTATTCAAAGGCGACACAACAGTTACCAACAGGAAATAGTGACCATAATCCTGTCTGGCTTTTTGGAATATTTGATTTTTTGGTCTTTTTCATATTTGGAAAAGCTTGAAAAAGAATAAAATTGCTTATAGTACAACAGGCGAGGGAACGAGTGTCAAATAGTGAGCAGACTAGTTCCAAGCAGTGGAACATACCTATGATCAATGCAAGTAAGTGCATGCAGGATGTGGACACTCGGGGGGGTGTTCCCTCAGGGTCAAAAGCTGATCAAATTGTGAAAGGGAAAATATATAAGCTCTGCAGGGCTCAATAGGGAAAGAGTGTTGAGGCACCAGGTTAACAATTGAGTAAGCGGGAGCTGGCACAAGGCTCAAGCGGCAAGCAGGATGATGCAATGCAATCACAACATGATATAACTGAGGGGAGTCCTTAAGGGAGATGGCCAACATAAGACAAAGTAGAGTATAAGTCTTTATCGCAATGTCATGGCGGAACTACAAAGGACTCCCAATCCTAACAACAAACAATGGCATGGGCACCAGAATGCACAAAGGGTTCTAACTAGGGTGCCCATGTTTGAAAAAGCCCTACCGCCACATAATGACACTTCTATAGCAGTGTGAAGGTTCTGTGTCTGTTATGGAGCGGGGTCGCACCTAGGGTTTATGAAAATGGTCAATAGGTCGAATGCATAATGCATGCGAAAAATGGCATCTAACCTATATGCCAGGTGTGAAACGTACCTGTCGTAGGTGTGAAATGGTTCAAAACAACTTTTGCTAAGGAAATCTGATTAAAAAACACTAATCCATGACACGATATTAGCTCATAACGGCTCAAAATGGTAAAAACTATAGATAAGTGGGTCCAGAAAATTATAAATAGTAATAAAATTTTACATTTTTCAATTCATTTTTACTATTCACCATATTTGGAGTTTTTGGTTAGTTTTCACCTGAAAGTTCAGGTGCTGATTCTGGGAGCTACAAGTGACCGTTCATCGAACCGTCTGGAGCAAGTTGTTAGTCACTTCCATACCTTTCATTTCAATGCTTTCCTTTTAGTTTTCAGCGGTGGGATTTTTAGTTTGGCCAAGCCCTAGATGGCTTCGACGCTACCCGCGGGCTATAACTATGAGGGTCGCGGGTAGAGCACAAAATGCACAGTCAAAAAATAGACTGGCCCTGGGTACCTGCACCTGTATACAAATTAGCCCATAGGTACGGCTGTGAAGAAATTTTTACACAAGGAACTGATCAAAACTTGTTTGTTTCTCAATCCAGGATGGTTCTAGAGTGGAGGGAGAGAGAGCATGACCAAGGTTATGAGGCCGTGCACAATGATGTGCAAGCACAACAGGCACTGCAAGCATGTGGGTTGTACAAGTTTTGGAGTATAGGGGGTTTAAGGGCCCAAAACCTATTACTCCATCACCTAATAGACTACTGGGATGTGGACGCACAGAACTTCATCATCAATGGTAAAACCCTGACACTGGAAGTGGAAGATATCTACTTCATTACCAGTTTATCCCGTAGAGTTGAGGTGGCCAGTCTTTGGTCTCGGACCATGGGTGGTGGGATCACTGTTCAGAACTACATAGCACGGTATTGTCCTGCAAACACACGAGCGGTGGGAAGTCAAGTGCATGTCAACACCATAGTAGATTTGAGTACAAAGATTATTGTGGCTACCTTGGTGTGGATCACTGGATCCAAAGCTCTGCACCAGGCATCTAGGCCGGTGATGTTCTATGCATCACAATGCATGCAACCAATGGTATTCGACTAGTGTACTACATTGCTGGTGTCTATGAAGACACAATTGACAAAACGCAAAGAGGGGAAGGCCAAAAACTTCGGGTATGGTGGTATCCTATGCAGCTTCTTCTTTGAGAGGGTTCTAAGGCTTAGTCCAAGGGTGGATGTCCCTCCTCACAGTCTCCATGATCTAGCCCTGACCCGGTGGGCTGAGATCTTGACATGACATGGTGGTGGCCGTCTGGCGTCACCATATACTGAGGAGTTCTTCCGCTAGTGGAATCGATAGGTGATCGCTATAGAGGACTATCCCTATGCGGGGATAAACTTCAGACAGGATCTGGACATGCTGCTCCCACCAGGCGTAGCATTCAGAGACATCGGTGAGTACTCTTTTGGTTTTGTGTTTGTTAAATTTTTATGGATTTTTTATTATAGTTGAAAATGCAAAAATCTTTTTGGTGGTAGTATCAAGTGCTAAAGTTTGACTGTTTGCTCACAGACAAATGCCTAGTGAGACCCAAGGGATTCCCGAGACATGGTCATTGGGGTAGAGGTGATGAGGCAGGAGATGCTATAGCAGGGCACACTTTACAGACATTACGGCACAACATATCACGGATGGTTTCCTGGGTACCACTGATAGAGGTGGCCCGACTACCTGAGGCCATGCAGCGCCAAGTAGTGGGTGTTCCTGGTGAGTGGGTGCGGCTACTGCAGCGGGTAGCCAATGCAATACAGTATTTCTACAAGACACATCCCATCGAGGCGGCAGCTAGGCCTCCTCGAAGGGAATAGATATCCCAAGATCTCATTTTTTGTATCGATATGTATATTTTGAGGGCTACAGGCTCCAGTTTTGTATGACATACCATTTTGGACATATTTATATATATAAAAACTTTGGTTCTCGGTTCTACTATATGTGTGTATGTACAAATGTATGAATGTATTTGTATTTATGTGCTTCATGATGAATGTGACAAATGCCAATCTAATACATAGTTAGTGTATGCATCAGATATATGATTAACACTTATCGAAACATGTATGTATGTAATTGAAACAAAATATCGTTCCAAGAATCTTACCCTCAGGAATTTTCGTAATAGTATAGGATCTTGCACACGGTACTGCCCATTCAGTTGAGACACAACTAGTTGTGAATCCATGCGGACTTCTAAAGACTGGACACCATGGGAAATGACATCCTGAAGTAGCTCAATGACGGCACTATACTCAGCCACATTGTTAGATGTAGGACCAAGACAAGCACCTCCTAAGGACACAACTAGGTGGCCAGGTGAGAAGATAACCCAGGAAGCAGAAGCAAGCTACTGCGTATGATGGCTAGCACCATCCGCGAATCCTAAGAACATAGGAAACTCTGCTGACATCTATCAATCAAACGGAAGCTAATCAGCAGACCCGAAAACCAAAAGAAATATAAACTATGTACAGAAACAACTATACAATAGTATACAAAAGTATCAGCCTGAACCAGAGGTTCAAGCGTAATACCGCTTGAGGTAGAGCCCATTTCTAGGCTCCTTCAAGACAGTCCCCTCATAGTCTTCTAATTCATAGGCTCCTTTTTCCAGGACACACCTCACGATGTAAGGACCGTACCACATGGGGTTGAACTTGCCTGCCCCCAGGGGTTCTTTAGCTTGGTCATATAAGAGGACCAAGTCACCTTCAGCATACTGCCAGGGACGGACAGACCTATCATATTGAACCTTAACACGATGTTTGTTGGCATCTATGGCCATAGCGGAATCTCGACGCGGCTCGTCAAGTTGCTCAAGGTGGATTAAACATTGCTCAAGACCCATCGTATCAGGGAGGAGCTCTATGGCTAGTTTAAGTGAAGGTATCTCGCATTCAATCGGTAAAAGTGACTCCACACCATGAACTAGCTGAAACGGTGAGAACCCGGTGGCAGTCTTGACTGCGGTTCGATACGCCCACAAAGCAGGATATAACATGATGTGCCAATTAGTCTTGCTTTGTTGGATGGTACGTTGGAGAATGGTCTTCAAAGACTTATTGACTGCTTCCCCTTGACTATTCGCTTGGGGATAATAAGAAGATGAGTGTTCTTGATGAAACCCAAGCTTGAGGGACAAATCCTCCATCATCTTGTTTTGAAAGTGACTTCCAAGGTCAGTGACAATCTCTTTCGGAATACCGAACCGAGTTATTATTTGATTGAATACGAAGTGAGCTGCTGTAGCACCATCGGCTTTAAGGGTAGGCATGGCCTCAACCCATTTGGAAAAATAGTCCACGGCCACTATGATATGGTGATGCCCCCCAGCCGAATCCGGATTGCAATCCATGAAATCCACCCCCCACTTGGTGAAGGGACCGACAGTGACGAACGGATGAAGGGGCGCTGGATGCGAGTGTATGTTCCGAGAAAACATCTGGCAAGGGTGACATCTCTTCACAGCATTAACGCAATCCTTAAAGATGGAAGGCCATAAATAACTAGCTCGCATAATATGTTGGGTTGTAGCAAGCCCGGATAAGTGACCGCCGCACGCCCCAGCATGGAAATCATTAAGCACCCGCTCCGCTTATTCGTGAGTTAAGCAACGACGGAGGATAGAATCCTTTCCTCGGTGATACAAAGTGTCACCGACAATAGTATAATCTTTAGCGTGATGTTTCACACGCCGTCGCTCATCTTGTGAATAGTGCGGAGGAAACTTCAAAGTTTGGAGATATACAATGACATCCCCATACCAAGGGTCCTCTGACAAGATAAGAAATAAGTGCTCATCCAAAAAGGAATCTTCATGAATGACATCCTCATCAAGTCTCAGAAGGTCCGACATAAGCTCAACAAACAGCAATGATTTCACCGACTTTGCCGAAGCAAAATCGAGATCAAATTCCTGAAGGATAACAATCCATTTATTATACTTCCCCCCGATAAGTTTTTGTGATAGTACGAACTGAAACGGATTGATATGTGTGACAAATATGGTGGTCCTAAGCAAAATGTAATGTCGTAACCATTGGAATGAATGAACAGTCGCAAGTGCCAGCTTTTCCACATAAGTATATCTTAGCTCAGCGTCTACTAGATTTCAACTAAGGTAATAGATGACATGCTCGACAAGTGCATCATCCACCTAAACCAAGACCATGCCAATCGTCTCTTGAGACGCGGCCATAAAGGATTAAATATCATGCGAAATCTGGTGGACTAAGCATAGGGGCCGATACCAAAGATTTCTTAAGGGCGTCGAAAGACTGCTGGGCTCGCTCATCCCAGATAAAAGGTGTGTCCTTCTTCAATAAGCGCGTGAAACCTTTGGTAAGATTAGCATAATTAACTACGAAACTACGTAGAAAAGTGGCTTTCCCTTGGAGGCTCTGAAGTTGTAACAAATTACGCGGAGGAGGCAACTGAAGTATTGCCTCAACTTTGAGACGATCGACTCTAATACCCTCTTTCGAAACTATGAATCCCAGAAGGCGACCTGTCCTTACAACAAAGATGCATTTGTTAGGATTCAATCGAATATTGTATCGTATACATTGTTCAGGAATCATGCGAAGGTGCTTGGGGTGGTCCATTCTCTTGCGAGAATGGCCAGCAAGATCATCCAAGAAAACCTCCATAATCTTTTTAAGATCGTGAAAAGTGTAGGTCATGGCACGCTAAAACGTAGCTGCGGAATTTTTAAGGCCGAAGGGAATTTTTCGATATGCAAATGTTCCCCAAGGACAAATAAAATCTGTCTTATGTTGATCCTCGGGTTTGATCTGAATCTGGTTATAGCCGGAAAATCCATCCATGAAGGAAAAAATCTCACTCCCGGCGCAAGCATCCAAGATTTGATCTATGAATGGTGTGGGGAAGTTGTCTTTCGGACATGCACGGTTCAAATCCCTAAAGTCGGTACATACATGGATCGTTCACTGCTTCTTATCCACAGGAACGGGGTTTCACACCCATTCGGTAAGGGGAACGGGGTAGATTAAACCAGCTCTGAGCAGTTTCTCCACCTCTGCCTTGATAGCGGTTGCCTTTCTAGGGTTCACAGCACATAAGCATTGTCGAACTGGTTTAACGTTGGGATATGTTCTAATCTCATGTTCAACAATGTAGGGATCTATTCTTGGCATCTCCTCATATGACCAGGCGAAAGCTTCCCGGAGTTCTGTAAACAATTCAGTGTAAATAGCAATCTCCTCAGGAGTGCAATCGTTACTGATGTAAACATTCTCAACTACTCCAGGAGTACGAGAGATATTAATCGACATAGTTGGGGAAATATTAGCCATATTCCCTTCCATGAAAACATCAAGTGACTCCAAAAGAGCCACAGGGTGATCAACCAGCTCTTCTAGAGTCGTCCTAAACTCTTCTCGTTCGGTGAGCTTGAGTTTGGGAAGGAAATAAGAGCGATGGTGCATATCTTCCCAAGGTCTCTCACTACCACACATGGCCTCCATAATAGATTCATCGGAAGGCAAAGAATCATCGAGGCAATCATGGGAACAAGACGATTTGGCTGCCCAAACTAGCAGCGTAACAAGATCTTCCTCAACTGTCTGGGAAGAAGAGAGATCTGGTTCTGCAGTGGCTTGTTGAATATGCTAGTAAGCAAGCTCAGCTACAGACAGTGGCATAGACATCCCGACATGTGAAATGTTTCCAGACATGGAACTCGTGGATGGTAAAGTCCATGGATCATCAAAATAAGAATTCCGGAATGACATATTACATGAAGGAGGAGACGCATCGTCAGTAATGGTTCCAATAAAATTCACAGGTGCGGGAAAATCATAAGTTCCCATCAATGAAGGGTACATGCCAACACCCATGTTCCCAGTTGTCGACTGAGAATGAGTAACCTGCGAGACTATGGATCCCATGGATTCTATGGAAGAGGAGTTAACGTAATCTAGCTGATTGATGGTCACACTCTTGCCTTCGTGAGGAAAGCAGATAACTCTGAATACAGTGGACGCGACAGCTTTCATGGCATACATTCAATTTCGTCCCAGTAAAAGGTTGTAGTCGATGGGTGCATCAACCACCTTGACTTCAATAGGAACATACTTACCTCCCAAGGAGACAACAAGGGAAGGGATAATTCCATGTGGCTGAAATGAACGACCGTCGAATGCAGTGAGCATGGTTCTAGATGCGAGTAGGGGGGGAGAGCCAAGAGCTTTCCAACAAGCTAACGACATTACTGATGCAGAAGC
Organism: Larix kaempferi; assembly: GCA_027924585.1. NCBI lineage: Eukaryota > Viridiplantae > Streptophyta > Pinopsida > Pinales > Pinaceae > Larix > Larix kaempferi. Next base: position 3,784,335 of record BSBM01000524.1, read on the forward strand.
ACATTTGTCAACCATAGTACATTTGACAAAACTCTGAAGGCACACCACCTGGATTTGAAAAGCCACGTGGTAGGGTAAGCGAGGTTGGACATCAGTAGTATCGAACTTGATAACAGTGGGACTTCCCCCATCCTAAACTCCTAACGCACTCAAAAGAGCATGCTTCTGAGAAGGACAGGCTTGCAAAACTTCAAGAGCCAACATGGCACACGGAGTTTGGCCCAAATCTTCTACGATGGAGTAGTTATGGGTGGCTTGAGCATTAGGATTATGCATAGAGCACTTAAGAACACCTTTCGGTATCCATGGCATAATAGAGGGCTTCTCGATATGCAAGGAATTGTCAGGAGGAGGGGGAGGCTCACTCCCCAAATTGGGTTGTGGTGCATCATAATCACGCTGACAAGTGGCAACACTAACCTCTGACTGAACCATGTTCACACATCCATAACCACTAGTATTGGAAGAAGACGTTGCTGTCTCATTAGGTCCATAATCGGTGGTGGGAGCATGCGAAGCCATGTTTTGGTGATGAGTTAGGGGATCCTTCAACATAGCTAGGCTCTATGCCAAGTGCTTCGATGCTTCTTCAATACGAGGACATAAGTGAGTAAGGTGGTCTTCCCCACAAAGCTTGCAAGGAAATTTCACCTTGCGCCTAGGTTTACGATCCTCACCAGCATTTCCGCCTTCCCAAGTAGGGTTGGCATTATCCTTACGGGGGGTATTGCGATTTCTATTGTTATTCCCATTGTTTCCACCCTTATGATTATTTCTCCCCTTTTTCTCACCACCAGGTTGCTGGTTACCTGACTGATTTGTCATTTGCACACTGTGTACATTGGACGATGGGGTGGAAGTGGACAAGGTGTGAACCTATCCGGGAGTAGACTGGTTTAGTGACAAATTCTGCATTTGATTAGATACCAAATCTACAGGGTGAGTGCTTGCAAATCCAACGATGCCATTGGCATGCGGTCCAGGAACTGACGTGGGCTCATGATGTGTACGCGGTGCATCAGGGATGATGTCATACAAAATGCCATACTGAGAGTATAATAAGTCTAACTGTTGGACTTTCAAGATAGCTTGTTCCTCAGTCACAATGCCGGACATTGAAACATCCTTAGCAATGTATGGGAGTAGATACTTGAGGAACCATTCCAACTAGAACTCTGGAGGAATGTTGTCTTTCACTAACCTCTTCCTCTGACGCCACTCTTGAACGTGGTCAAAAATATGTGTGGCCTTATTCTGACAGAAGGTAGATGAAAGTTTAGTGCCAGTATCATAGCGAACCGGTAATTGGAAATGATCTAAGAAAACCAAAGCGATCTCATTAAAACCCCTATAGGTGTTTCCAGGAAACTCCACATACCACTTCGCGGCTGCCCCTACGAGGGTGCGTTGAAATAGTTGTAATCTAATGGAATCATGATTCAAAGATTTGGAGGAGCACCAAAGGTGAAACGTTGTGACATGATCTCCCGGGTCCTCACCACCTTTCCCCTCAAACTTCAGAATGTCCGAAGGAAGCTTGGTAGGGATCGGGGCCAAGTAGGGTCATGACACATCGGATCATTCGTGAGCTTCGAAAGATCTAGAAAATTCAAGCATGCAAGGAACGGGAGATGAGCCTAGAAAGCTTGATTATAAGCCTCCATAAAAGGTTTGTTAAACAGAATTGTGTCATAAGATGGACCAAAAGCTTGACCATGAGGATTAAACTACTGATAATGAGGACCTGACGGACCATAAGCTTGCCCATGGCCATAGGATTGATAACCTCCTCCTGCCTGACCCATTTGAGAGTAAGCAGGTATATGCATGTTTTGGGCACCATATTGGGGTGGTGGGTTATACTGGTGGCCAACACTGACTGTGTTGTAGTAAGGGTTTCCACCATGAGTATGGGGCATGTATGTACTATTCATAGCAGGAACCATGTTGTAATGACCATAATGGTATGGCATGTGCCCACCCCCATCATTAGGATTAGCTTGAGCAGTCGCGTGGTGACCAGAAGCATGAGAAGTATTCCCAACTCCAATATTGTTGTGACTAGTAGCAGGGATGGTGGCGTGATGTCCATGTGGATAGGAGATATTCCCACCCCCTACATTGGCATTACTAGTGGCGGTAGTGGACGCAAAAGTATGTGGTATGTGTCCACCCCCGTGGTTGGGAGGAACATTATCATCTGTAAAAGTAGTCCTAGGTTGACGAGTAGCGGCACGTGTATTAGGTGGTGGATGGCGGGTCGTGTTTCGAACAACGTTCCTATTAGGTTGGGAAATCCTAGGAGGTGGTCGTCTTCCAACATTAGCATTGTTAGGAGGAACATGACCAGTCCCCATACTATGTGTGTGGGTGGACGATGTAGTGTCCCCGGCAAGGGTAGTGCCCCCAGTGGGTATAGTATGGCTAACACCATGACTAGTGCCAGTGTGACTACCAAACATAGTGGAAGGTTCGACGGTACTATGACTAGGTATACCAAAAGAGAGTGTTGTTGGGTTGATCATAGGGCTAGTGTCATCATGTAACTCTGGCATCCCGTGTCTATAACTGCGTGGAAACGAAGGAATGAACGTGTCATCCTGTTCTTCGTCCTCGGGTAAGGTTGGAATTTAGTAAAGATAATTATCCATATTCGAAGGATCAAATGGATCTCGTTCAAGTGGATTAGGCCAAATAGAACCAGGTTGAGTCTCAAGTGGATCACCTCCCCACTCCTCACGAGGAGTATGGGGATCGGAAGTGTGGTCAAATCTACCCGATGGAGTTGAAGGTTTTTCCTTAGTATCAAAATGTGTAGCAGTCATGACGTCTTGGACGTAAGTCTCATAAGAATCCGAAGACTCAGAGGGATCCCTTCGGTGTCCTCTAGCAACAAGGCATGAAACCTCGGCTGGCTTTAAACCAGCCAACCGACGGGATCGGCAGAGAGTAGGGCTCCACACCACGATATCTCCGAAGAGAATATATAATCAAAATGTCCCCTAAAGGCCAACTATCGATCAAAAATAGTAAATCAAAAGCACACACCTAGAGAAACTACAACCAAAAGCAGACAAATAGAGTGGCTAAATGAGCTCCCGACACTAGAGCCGGTATGTCTCGCCTAGGAGAGGCTTGAGACTCCCAAACTAAAGCCAGAGGTAATAGAATCAGTTATAGAGACACCCAGGCTTCACTGTGTGTACAAGGTCAAGTCCACTACACAAACACAACTGTGTTGTCCAATCCCTATCTAACTTAGGACACAAACAATATAACCACTGCAAGTACCCTGTGCGATACCTAGGTAAGGCAACTATGGTCACCGCAATATAACTAATGCTCAGGGGGACAGTCGCAGGTGGGATCGATCGTATGGGAAGGGTAGCTGAGCCTGAAACTCAATGAGGGTCAAATCCCCCAAGAGTCCCCAGATATGAACAAATCCTAGAAATATCTCCCACGTTCAGCCAGTATCAGAGGGATATCCCTTCAACCAACCTCCCGTGACCTCGTGCTTAACTCTAGCTTGAGTAGAGATTCCTGAGAACACCGATCTTTTGCATAATTAAGGTAAATATTAATTATGCAAATTTTGGGATATCAGAGGGATATCCCTTCAACCAACCTCCCGTGACCTCGTGCATAATTAAGGTAAATATTAATTATGCAAATTTTGTTTTGAGGGATTTAATTAATCTTTTGGTGTTTAGTAGTGATGTCACCAGAGATATCAATATGAAAAAAAAAATCCGCATCTCTTTACTTTTTGGAAACACACAATTGCAGTACATGAGTGCCACTACTCAAATTGCAGCTAAGAAAAATTGGTTGTTATGTAAATTCAAACTCTGTGTTGCAAGGAAGTGTCCTAAGAAATTTCAATCATGGATTGATGGAAGGAGTTAAGTTGGAAAGCTCAGTGCAAGTATGAAGGTTCAACTAATTTTTGGAATAGGTTGGAAGCAAAGTTTTGGAAGGAAAGAACATTCTTCAACATCCATGTTTAAAATTGCATCAGGACAAGCAATATTGGGTGGGGAGGACTGTAATGTCTCTAATTAAATAATTTTCAGATAAACAATTAAGTTGGCCTATCCAATTCCTAAGGGTTATGTGGGAAAATTAAAATATTGATATTTAACCCCAAGGCCTATATTTTCTCATGGAAATTCATAATTCTAAATTGATGGTGGAAAATAGGACAATAAATTATGGAAAATTCATTAATTGCTCCAAAATGAATTGGCATGGGGTACAAGTTGGACTTGGGGGTACATAAGTGGATATGTGGGGTACACATGAGGGAATTCATCATTTACACATGGTACCATCCTCAAATTAAAATTTGCAGGGATAAGTAACTCTCATGGGGAAGGTTAAAAGTCACAAGGATATTTTTATTCAATGACAGATTCTATGACAACCCTATGACACCTTATGACACTTATGACATATTCTCTTACAACTATTATGATAGTATGACAGATTCTATGAAATTTATGACATGTAAGAGCTAAAAATAGACCCTAATAGGTCGCATGAGGTGTGTGGGGCCCAAGGAAGCTTCATGAAGGATTCCATGTAGAAATTCATGAAGGAGATCAAGCAAAATCAAGACAAGTGTCACTTGGGTTAATGTAGCAACCGATATTAACACTAATTCGAGATAATGAACCAAGAGGATGGAAATTCAAGTTTCTTGGAGGGAAAGGAGGCCAAGGAGGTTATTAAAAGAGGATAAATTCGAATTGGGTTAGATTTTGGTCATTTTCCATTTGCATGTTTTCAATTTGGGAGAGATTTATCTTGTCCTTGCACGGTGGATGTCCATCTCCCCTACCATTGAACCAATTTTGAAGGTGAAATATACCTGTCCAAGTTGGTTGGAGGAGAGGGAATTCAGACATATTATTAGATCTTAATGAAGTTTTTTTTTCTGCAGGTTCAATTCCCTCTACAATTTGAGTTCATCTCTCATGTCTCTCTCCACTATCTCTTCTCACAATCTTCTCTCAATGTCCATGTTTATTTGTTGATGGTGCACTCATAGTTGTATAAACTTTGTGGATAATTATTTTATGAATCCATTGTGATTATATATTATGTATAACACTATATTGAGCTGCACCTTTGAGCCATAGCTCTAAATTCCTTGTATTTTATGTAAACATTGCATCCAAACCATCAATTCGAGCTAGTTTCCCCTCTACTTTCATATGGACTTATTGGAGTAATTTTATATCTATTTGTATCCAAATTTCTATGATATTTTGTTGATTTTTTTATCATGCTATTATTTAATGATGATTACCAATTTACTATATGCAGGCCCCTTTTGTTTTTTATTAATGATTGTGAAGCAAGTTCCATGTCCATTGTTAACTTTTCCAAGCAATTTATATGTCTCACAACATTATGTTTTATGGGAGTGATATAAGATTATAGAACCTTTATTAATGATTCATTTTGGTTTCCATTGATTTCCTTCATCAAATAAAATTATATTTTTAGAAATTAGGAAAGTTCGTACAGTGTTTGGGAAGCCAAAAAGGTCATTGACTAGTGGGGATTTAACCCTAGAATTCATTAGTGTTTTTCCCCTTCTCTCCTTCTTGATAAATGCAAGACATAAATGTATTTAATGAATGTATAAGTGTATAATATATTCATTAGTATTTCCTAATACCCCTCAATCCACTCCATATATAATTCAAAATCATTTGGATGCATTTGGAGCAGTTTGGGTTCACTAGTCCAAAGTTCAAAATTGGCCAAATTTGAGTAGACTTGAAAAACATGTCAAAAGGAGTTTTCTGATTTAAAAATTGAGTGTTTTAGGTCTCTTAGGATGTGCTAAATCCAATAGGGATATTCTAGAATAAATTTGGAAATTTCTGTAGGTATTTGGAACAAGACAAACAAAGACTAGTTTTCTAGTTTTCCTAGTTGTGAAACTAGACAAAGTATTGAAGGACGATGTATGTGAAGTGTTTGTAAAAATTCCTCAAACATAAAATCTTAATAATCCACATATATCATCTTTTCAATCCAATCAGAAGCTCCATATCACTTTCCTAGAGCTGCTTCAGTTGTCTCATAACCATGGAATCAATGTGAAATTCATTGTCAATGAGGATTTTGAGAAAGAATGCTTCCAGTGTTTAAAGTTTTAAGCCTCTATTGAAATATTTTTTATAGTGTGCCTAATGTTTCCAAAAAGGGACATTACAATATACATCTATTTAAGTGTCACTATTTTTTTAGCAACATTCATCAACATGTTGCATGCATGTTAAAATTATGCTAGGGTTTTCCTGCTTTCTATTTGCTAGGTGTTGTGGATGCCCATTTTCCTATGCCATTTTCACCTTATACCTTCCCATGGAACTTGAGGGTTCTCCCTATAAATGTTCCATTGTTAATACATTTTATTCCTCCTATGGGTGTATGCATGGGGTGCACTGGGCGTTACTTCGTATAATGTTTGCTCATCCAATAAGAATTTTTTATTATTGCTTACCTATATTGATACCCTATGTTGTGTTTTCCCTAATGTTTCTTTTTTTTTATGCAATGTATCCATTTATATTATCCCTTTATTATAAAATATAAATAATGCATGGTAACATGTCACTGATTTCACTATGCACATCCCCTTTATTTGTGTGATCTTTGGCATGAGCCAATTATTATGTGTAAAAGGAATTGTGCTCATTGTGCATTTTCATGCCCGCGCCAATATGTGTGTTTTGTTTATAGAATCTTCGTCGATGCATTGGGTTAAAATGTTGGTGCCATTGTGCAAGTAGTGGAGCATTTATCCCTTTATTTTGTTGCCTCCTCTTCTATATGATTGAAAGTATGCCAATGATTTCACTTTCTATATGTGTTTCTTAGTGCCTCCAAATTATATTTTATATTAAACCCTTAATCCACATGACCCCAATCCATACGAAGATCATTTTTGGGGGAAAGCCTTTCCTTTTGTTTTTATAAAGTAATAGTGTAGGCTCCCTTTCATGAGATTCATGTTAGGCATTGGTTTTTTGAAATTTATTCATTTTGGATCCATGTCTTCCTAAAGTAATGACATTAAATTATAATTTTTTTGAACCATTTTGCTCATTGAAGGAAACAGTACATCCCAAGGCCACTTGTAATTTCCAAAAAAACAAATCCTAAGAATGAAGCAACATATGCTAATCACAATTTTTGGGGTTTCCAAGGATCTTAGGCTTATCCCATGACATAGAAGGGCTCCTTTTCAAGAGTGGAAAAAATATCTTTTGCACTAAATGGCATGAGATAAAATCCATTAGAGAGGCTTAGAGAAAAAGGAAAAATGATTTCATGGAACTTTATTTGTGAATAAAATGATATGATAATAGTTAGGGTAGATTTTACAACAGAAAAAATCATCGAGAGAGATTTTTCTCCTAAGCTTCGTTAATGAGGTTATGAGAATATGTGGTTTAGTGAGGAGGAATATCTACTACTAAGGATTTCACAACCCCTTAGTCGGTGTTTTTTTCACTTGTTTGTTTAGAAATCATACGATGCATTTTCAATACTTGAAACTTATGGAGTGTCTTAATGTGGTTGGTGGGAATAAATGCCCTCCCTACATTAAAATTCATATATTATGTTATTAAATATTTTAGTATACTTAGGTGTTGTCTCACTCTAGATGCATTGGTACCCTATCTTATCTCTAGTGCACTAGTTTAGTTATATGAACATTTAAATTTAGTGTGTCATGATGTATTGGTAACTGTATATCCATTTAATTCATCATTAAATTTATAATTTTTTCAAATACAAAAATCTTTGTAATATTTTAAAGGAGAAAATGAATTTTAAATTGCAATGCCAAAATGTGTTTTATGTTATAACACACCAATGAATTATGTCATATTAATATTTAATTTTGTAGCATAAATATATAGATTCTAAACGAAAAAAAATAGGTTTACAAGCAATCTAGAGAAAAATACAAAAGAGAAGACATTAGATTTACATTTACAAGCAATCTAGAGAAAAATACGAAAGAGACACATTATATTTCTCAATAACACATCAAACTGTTATATTACATTTTGGTTACCTAAATGCTAAGAGAAAATCAATGTAGGACGATCCATGAGGTGCTATTTAATTTTAATTTTAGATTGTAAAACTAAATTTAAAAATATTATAATACTCTATAAATGCAATATTCGGTTTAATTTTTTGTTTTCGAATATTGATTGGAGTATTGAATAAAGTTACACAATCTTCTTTCATTTTGTTTTCTGCACTTGTTCTAGGTTTTTCCAGACCAAGCTTTTTCTCTGGATCGACTGGTGCTCTTTCCCTTTTTAAACGTTCATATTTGAATTTCTTAATTGTGGAAATGGCTGGAGAAATACGAAGAGGAGGAGAAGGACATACTCGAGCATGGAGTAGTAGGAGGATTGTTATCAGCCAAAATGGCACTTCTCCGTTCATAACTACATTGACTTGTCTGTCACAAAAAAGGACATTATGGATGGAAGAGCCTATTTGATCATAGATGCTTTGGCCTAGACTTTGCAATGTTCTCCTAAAAAAAAGCTATTTTTTGTGACAAATTATGGGACTTAATTGCGACTCTACTTGTATTGGAGAAAACTCACTATGGCTTGGGGTGTACCAGAACAGATAGATGACTACCAGAAATCAACTCAATTCCCAGAACTATGCTATATAAATGACAATGCTAAGATAAGGAAGAAGATAACCAACCTCGATCCAAACGTTTGATGTAGATCCCCGTTGGAGCTTTTCAATCCATGCACTTGAATCTGTAAATTAGTCTTGACAGCCAATATACAACAAGTACATATAATATATAAACGGCATTAAAATCATCAATAGAAATGGCCCATGATATAGCAAGTAAATGCAACCCAATGTAAGATAAACAGCATTTACAAAATTAATGGACGAGAATATGAGTATTTGTATTAATAAACAAGAAGTACAAAGTGATACGACCTCTTGCCGGCAACCAATCTTAACCAAGATCTGGATCAATCCACTTGTGCCTCCACCACTTCAATCCTCGATGAATGGCAAACTCAAACTAGATAGGAGTTTGGAAGGTGAACATAAAGGGTTCACAACTACAAGGATCAATGAGTGTAGACTCAAGATAGGGAAAAAATCCACTAGAGTTCTCTTGCTCTTCTTTTCTCCTCCCGTCCATAAGCCATATGTGCTCAATATATAGTCCTCTCAAAGGTAGGTGAAAGGACACATCGAGACATTACTCGGGCAGATGGAGAGCCAAAGGTCACCCAATGACCGGTTTTTGGGATTAAAAAGTAATAAACTAGTGATTTTTACCATTTTACTTGATACCCGCGGGCTATAGTGATTCAACTCGCGGGTATGCATGCTATAGTGATGCAACGTGCAGGTAGGAATAAAAATAGGGAAAAATAGTATTTCTGAAGGATATAAGTGGATCTGAGTCAATGAAATGGATCCTACAGGCCAAAGAATGTTGATGCTCACAGGGTGGAAGATTATGTTGTAACAAATTCCCCCTAATGTGTGAGGTCAGAGACTGATGGTACGATGTCCGAAATACATTATAAAACTTAGAAGTGGAGTGATGGAGACACAAGTGGAAAGAGCAACTCACTCGTCATAATACAATAGTATCCCTGAATACATGTCAGTAATACAACAATATGATATAATGGCCATGAATAGGCAGTACATAGTGAATACATGTCATAAGTGATCATAGCCATGATCCCTATACAGTAAGATATGGTCTCCTACTGGAAAGGAAACAACTGGTGCAAACTGGAGGTACAAACTGCTGATACCTGAGAGGTGATATCTCATATGTAAAGTCAAAGTCATAAGTAGCATACTGAATGCCACTATCGCTTGGGATCTTCTACACAAGTCTTTGACGGTGCAAGTCCCATCAAGTGAATAAAAGGAGTTGGGGTCGAACCTGATGAGACATCGTTTGATTATCGGTCAATGATGTATAACGTTAACAGACGTGAGATAACCCACCAATAATGAAAATGGGCATCAAGGCACAGAGTACAATCATTGGAGTGTGAATAAATGGGTTGAAGTCGAACACTAGGATGAATCCATCAATCAGGGGACATTGATGTATTCCCAAAACTGTCGATGGCGAGAGAACCTGCCACTAATGACTGCAAGCCTCAAGGTACTCAACCAAACTCTAAGGCTCAAGTCCCAGAATAAATGGGTTGAAGTCGATGCAACGAGACTCGCTGGAAGGAGGGCATAAGGCATCCCCCATCAACCAGCACGAGGTACCAGCTATGCTGAAAGATTTGGAAGAACTCAGGTAAAACGGACTGACTCAATAAGGATGGCCGACATGCAATAGTCAAGAGATCTGAGGAGTGGCTGACACTGGTTCAGGACTTCCTTTGAACAAGAGCATGAGCAGATGGATAGACTCAGGCAGCATAGACTTGACATAAACTGTGCAATATAGGAGGCATTACAGAGGGCTCCATAATGATTGGAAGATTAACCAATCGGTGGAGAAAACTGAGAAACAAGTACAGCTCCTAAGGTCCAACTATAGTCTCAACTCATAATGTGCGGAGTGGAATGAATGCTCTGTTCAAAGGCTACACAACAGCTTCCAACAAGAAATAGTGACCATAATCCTGTCCGGCTTTTTGGAATATTTGATTTTTTGGTCTTTTTCATATTTGGAAAAGCTTGAAAAAGAATAAAATTGCTTATAGTACAACAGGCGAGGGAACGAGTGTCAAATAGCGAGCAGACTAGTTCCAAGCAGTGGAACATACCTATGATCAATGCAAGGAAGTGCATGCAGGATGTGGACACTCAGGGGGATGTTCCCTCAGGGTCAAAAGGTGATCAAATTGTGAAAGGAAAAATATATAAGCTCTGCAGGGCTCGACAGGGAAAGAGTGTTGAGGCACCAGGTTAACAATTGAGTAAGCGGGAGTTGGCACAAGGCTCAAGTGGCAAGCAGGATGATGCAATGCAATCACAACATGATATAACTGAGGGGAGTCCTTAAGGGAGATGGCCAGCATAAGATAAAGTAGAGTATGAGTCTTTATCGCAATGTCAAGGTGGAACTACGAAGGACTCCCAATCCTAAGGACAAACAACGGCATGGGCACTAGAATGCACAAAGGGGTTCTAACTAGGGTACCCATGTTCGAAAAATCCCTACCGCCACATAACGACACTTCTATAGCAGTGTGAAGGTTCCGTGTTAATTACTGAGTGGGGTCGCACCTAGGGTTTATGAAAATGGTCAATAGGTCAAATGCATAATGCATGCAAAAAATGGCATCTAACCTATATGCTAGGTGTGAAACGTACCTACCGTAGGTGTGAAATGGTTCAGAACAACTTTTGTTGAGGAAATATGATTAAAAAACACTACTCCATGACACGATATTAGTTCATAACGGCTCAAAATGGTAAAAACTATAGACAAGTGGGTCCAGAAAATTATAAATAGTAATAAAATTTTACATTTTTCAATTCATTTTTACTATTCACCATATTTGTAGTTTTTGGTTAGTTTTCACCTGAAAGTTCAGTTGCTGATTCTGGGAGCTACAAGCGACCGTTCATCGAACCATCTGGAGCAGGTTGGTAGTCACTTCCATACCTTTCATTTCAATGCTTTCCTTTTGAGTTTTCAGCGGTGGGATTTTTAGTTTGGCCAAACCGTAGATGGCTTCGATGCTACCCACGGGCTATAACTATGTGGGTCACAGGTAGGACACAAAATGCGCAGTCAAAAAATATACTAGCCAGGAGTACCCGCACCTATATACAAATTAGCCTGCAGGTATGGCTATGAAGAAATTTTTTCACAAGGAACTGATCAAAACTTGTTTGTTTCTCAATCCAGGATGGTTCTAGAGTGGAGGGAGAGAGAGCATGACCAATTTGATGAGGCCATGCGCAATGATGTGCAAGCACAGCAGGCACTGCAAGCATGTGGGTTGTACAAGTTCTGGAGTATAGGGGGTTTAAGGGCCCAAAACCTATTACTCCGTCACTTGATATAATACTAGGATGTGGACGCACAGAACTTCATCCTCAATGGGAAAACCCTGACACTGGAAGTGGAAGATATCTACTTCATTACCAGTTTATCCCATAGAGGTGAGGTGGCCAGTCTTCGGTCTCGGAACGTGGTGGGAGCATGCGAAGCCATGTTTTGGTGATGAGGTAGGGGATCCTTCAACATAGATAGGCTCTATGCCAAGTGCTTCGATGCTTCTTCAATACGAGGACATAAGTGAGTAAGGTGGTCTTCCCCACAAAGCTTGCAAGGAAATTTCACCTTACGCCTAGGTTTACGATCTTCACCAGCCTTTCCGCCTTCCCAAGGAGGGTTGGCATTATCCTTACGGGGGCTATTGTGATTGCTATAGTTATTCCAATTGTTTTCACCCTTGCAATTATTTCTCCCCTTTTTCTTACCACCAGGTTGCTGGTTACCTGACTGATTTGTCATTTGCACACTGTGTACATCGGACAATGGGGTGGAAGTGGACAAGGTGTGAACCTGTCCGGGAGTAGACTGGTTTAGTGACAAATTCTGCATTTGATTAGCTACCAAATCTACAGGGTGAGTGCTTGTTGATCCAACGATGCCATCGGCATGCGGTCCAGGAACTGACGTGGGCTCATGACGTGTACGCGGTGCGTCAGGGATGATGTCATACAAAATGCTAGAATGAGAGTATAATAAGTCTAACTGTTGGACTTTCAAGATAGCTTGTTCCTCAGTTACAATGTCGGACATCAAAACATCCTTAGAAATGTATGGGAGTAAAGACTTGAGGAACCATTCCAACTAGAACTCTAGAGGAATGTTGGCTTTCACTAACCTCTTCCGTCGATGCCACTCTTGAACGTGGTCAGAAATATGTGTGGCCTTATTCTGACGGAAGGTAGATGAAAGTTCAGTTCCAGTATCATAGCGAACCGGTAATTGGAAATGATCTAAGAAAACCAAAGCAATCTCATTAAAACCCCTATAGGTGTTTCTAGGAAACTCCACATACCACTTTGTGGCTGCCCCCATGAGGGTGCGTTGAAATAGTCGTAATCTAATGGAATCATGATTCAAAGAGTTGGAGGAGCACCAAAGGTGAAACGTTGTGACATGATCTCTCGGGTCCTCACCACCCTTCCCCTCAAACTTTGTAATGTCTGAAGGAAGCTTGGTAGGTACCGGGGGCCAAGTAGAGTCATGACACACTGGATCATTCGTGACCTTCGAAAGATCTAGAAAATTCAAGCGTGTAAGGAACGGGAGCTGAGCCTAGAAAGCTTGATTATAAGCCCCCATAAAAGGTTGGTTAAACGGAATTGTGTTATAAGATGGACCAAAAGCTTGACCATGAGGATTAAACTACTGATAAGGAGGACCTGACGGACCATAAGCTTGCCCATGGCCATAGGATTGATAACCTCCTCCTGCCTGACCCATTTGAGAGTAAGCAGGTATATGTGTGTTTTGGGCACCATATTGGGGTGGTGGGTTATACTGGTGGCCAACACTGACTGTGTTGTAGTAAGGGTTGCCACCATAAGTATGGGGCATGTATGTACTATTCATAGTGGGAACCATGTTGTAATGACCATAATGGTATGGTATGTTCCCACCCCCAGCATTAGGATTAGCTTGAGCAGTCGCGTGGTGACCAGAAGCATGAAAAGTATTCCCAACTCCAATATTGTTGTGACTAGTAGTAGGGATGGTGGCGTGATGTCCATGTGGATAGGAGATATTCCCACCCCCTACATTAGAATTACTAGTGGCGGTAGTGGACGCAAAAGTATGCGGTATGTGTCCACCCCTGTGGTTGGGAGGAACATTATCATCCGTAAAAGTAGTCCTGGGTTGACGAGTAGCGGCACATGTATTAGGTGGTGGATGGCGGGTCGTGTTTCGAACAACATTCCTATTAGGTTGGTAAATCCTAGGAGGTGGTTGTCTTCCAACATTAGCATTGTTAGGAGGAACATGACCAGTCCCCATACTATGTGTGTGGGTGGACAACGTAGTGCCCCAAGCGAGAGTAGTGCCCCTAGTGGGTATAGTATGGCTAACACCATGACTAGTGCCAGTGTGACTACCAAACATAGTGGAAGGTTCGACGGTACTATGACTAGGTATACCAAAAGAGAGTGTTGTCGGGTTGATCGTAGGGCCAGTGTCATCATGTAACTCTAGCAACCCGTGTCTATAACTGCGTGGAAACGAAGGAATGAATGTGTCGTTTTGTTCTTCGTCCTCGGGTAAGGTTGGAATTCCGTAAAGATAATTATCCATATTCGAAGGATCAAATGGATCTCATTCAAGTGGATTAGGCCAAATAGAACCAGGATGAGTATCAGGTGGATCACCTCCCCACTCCTCACGAGGATTATGGGGATCAGAAGTGTGGTCAACTCTACCCGATGGAGTTGAAGGTTTTTCCTCAGTATCAGAATGTGTAGTAGTCATGACGTCTTGGACGTAAGTCTCATAAGAATCCGAAGACTCAGAGGGAGCCCTTTGGCGTCCTCTAGCAACAAGGCGTGAAACCTCTGTTGGCTTTAAACCAGCCAACCGATGGGACCGGCAGAGAGTAGGGCTCCACGCCACGATATCTCCGGAGAGAATATATAATCAAAACGTCCCCTAAAGGCCAACTATCAATCAAAAATAGTAAATCAAAAGCACACAGTTAGAGAAACTACAACCAAGAGTAGACAAACAGAGTGGATAAATGAGCTCTCAGCACTAGAGCCGGTATGTCTCACCTAGGATAGGCTTGAGACTCTCAAACTAAAGCTGGAGGTAACAAAATCAGTTATAGAGACACCCAGGCTTCACTGTGTGTATAGGGTCAAGTCCACTACACAAACACAACTGTGTTGTCCAATCCCTATCTAACTCAGGACACAAACAGTATAACCACTGCAAGTACCCTGTGCGATACCTAGGTAAGGAAACTATGGTCACCGCAATATAACTGATGCTCAGGGGGACAGTCGCAAGTGGGATCCGTCGTATGGGCAGGGTAGCTGAGCCCGAAACTCAATGAGGGTCAAATCCCCCAAGAGTCCCCAGATATGAACAAATCCTAGAAATATCTCCCACATCTGGCCGGTATCAGAGGGATATCCCTTCAACCAACCTCCCGTGACCTCGTGCTTAACTCTGGCTTGAGTAGAGCTTCTTGAGAACACCGATCTATACCATGGATTCCTCCACTCCCTGGTCAGACACCTAATGTTTCATCTAGTAGTCTTTGATTGTTAACTCACAATGATCTATTCCAAGACTCTAAACCTATGCTAGTTGGTGTACCCTATAAATAAAATTAGTCTAATCAATTTTAAGATTAAGCATTAATTTTAATGGTTGTGATTACTCAAGGGATATGATCGTGAAACTAGTGATGTGTAAGACTCAATGGTATGCAAAATCGTCAAATCCTAGACTCATCTATCCAATGAAAACAATGCCCCTAATATGCACAATCAAACCAACGATTCCGAAATAAATATGCAATCTTTTATATTTCTTTCAATGCCCAATCAGAATCTAAATGAAGGAAGAAAGCACTCAATGCAAGATGCAATACATAAAAGCAATTTTTTCTTTTGTCTTTTCTCTTATAAACGAAAGGAAAATGCAAAAACTATGTAAGACAAACAGGCATATACCAAACAGTAAGACTCAGCCAAAGGAATGAGCTTAAAAGGAAAAAACCAACAAGGCTAAATCCAAAGATGGGTAAAAGACCAACAAGGCTCAACCAAGAGAAACAAAGAGTTCTGGTCACAACCAAGGCATGGAACAGTCAAGAAACAGGCCAACAAAGACTCGGGATCAACCAAAACCAACCCAGAAACAACCAAAGGTCATAAATCAACCAAAGCCGGAGTTGTACGCTACTATCGAAGGAATACCTGCGGGCACCCGCGAGCAGGAGAGTAAATAAAGGAGGGTGTATGTGGGTAGAGCTAAGCTAGCCCACAGGTGAGGAGAGGTAAAATGGAAAACAGAGAGTCCAATGGCTAAAAAAAATAAGTTTTCTATAGTGTATCTCAACGGCAGATAAGTGACACAGAGCTTCGACAAACAGCAACTCTAATGATGGACTAATGCTCAAAAAATCCCTAAGACAGATGTTTTCCCCAGTGGAGTCGCCATTTCTGTATTGGAGAAAACTCACTATGGCTTGGGGTGTACCACAACAGACAGATGACTACCGGAAATCAACTCAATTCCCATAACTATGCTATATAAATGACAATGCTAAGATAAGGAAGAAGATAACCAACCTCGATCCAAACGTTTGATGTAGATCCTCGTTGGAGCTTTTCAATCCATGCACTTGAATCTGCAAATTAGTCTTGACAGCCAATATACAACAAGTACATATAATATATAAACTACATTAACATCATCAATAGCAATGGCCCATGAGATAGCAAGTAAATGCAACCCAATGTAAAATAAACAACATTTACAACATTAATGGACGAGAATATGAGTATTTCTATTAATAAACAAGAAGAAGTACAAAGTGATACGACCTCTTTCCGACAACCAATCTGAACCAAGATCTGGATCAATCCACTTGTGTCTCCACCACTTCAATCCTCCATGAATGGAAAACTCAAACTAGATAGGAGTTTTGAAGGTGAACATAAAGGGTTCACAACTACAAGGATCAATGAGTGTAGACTCAAGATAGGGCAAAAATCCACTAGAGTTATCTTGCTCTTCTTTTCTCCTCCCGTCCATAAGCCATATGTGCTCAATATATAGTCCTCTCAAAGGTAGATGAAAGGACACATCGAAACGTTACTCGGGAATATGGAGAGCCAAAGGTCACCCAATGACCACTTTTTAGGAGTAAAAAGTAATAAACTAGTGATTTTTACCATTTTAATTGATACCCGCAGGCTATAGTGATGCAACTCGCGAGTACGCATGCTATAGTGATGCAACATGCAGGTAGGAATAAAAATAGGGGAAAATAGTATCTCTGAAAGATATAAGTGGATCTGAGTCAGTGAAATGGATCCTACAGGCCAAAGAATGTTGATGCTCACAGGGTGGAAGATTACGTTGTAATACTACTATTAGCCATCTCACGGGTCACCCGTGACAGTCTATATAGACAACCGGCGGGTATCACCCTAGAAGTTGTATCCGTGTGTTGCTAGAAATTACACTCGCAATTCATTCGCTAGTTGTTAAGAGAGAAAATCGTGGGTATCTCTAAATCATGAGAAAAAATATTTAAAGATGATTAGGGATTAGTTAAGGGAAGTTATTCTAACTACCCTCATCTCCCCAACCAATTCCCTTTCGAGTCTATCCTACTAGCCTTTCTATAAATACAAGGGGAAGGACTTGAGAAAAAAGAACCAATTTTTTATAAGGAAATGCTGGAGAAAATTCTACTGAAGGAAGAGGAGCATAAACCCAGGGTCAGGTTTAAAAGGTGCCAGTTGCAGTACAAAACTTCTTGTAATGCTAATAATACAAAACTTCCTTTCCTATAAAAATTTGTCCATGGTATAAATGTATGTCTTCGAATATTCTATGTTTTTAATATATGACTTTCTTATAAAGCATTCATTGTATTTGGATCATAAGCTTTGAGAAAGGTATGTGTTTTATTGCAGGTGATCTCTCTGGAGCAGTGAAGCAGAAGTCTGAAGTTTGAAAGCTTGGATTGAACGCCAGTCATTCAGGTATTTAATTTAAACTTTATATGTAAGTTATTTTCATTAAAAGAATGGTTTATTGTTGTACCTATGTACTTTCCTATCTATGTAACTAAATTACATGTACGTTGATGATCTCTTGAATTCCCTATCATAGGTAGTTTTACCGCACAGCAGAATTGGCGACTCCGTTGGGGAATTCCTATTGTTGATCTAGGAATCCTACACTGTTTTTCTTCAGTTTTATTGTTCCTCTTATTTTCTTGAAGAATTATAGGTTGTCTATACCTTTCTTGGTCACTCAGAATTAGTCTTTTTAGAGTTTTCTTTCATTTTTTGATTTTTTTCAAGGCATACCCACAACTTGTACATAATTATAGTCGTAGCTTTTTCCCTACACCCCTGAGTTTCTTACTTGTAAACCCGCGGGCCACCCGCAAAATGTTTTCACAGATAGTCATGGTTTTTTCCCGAGTTTTTTACTTTAGGGTTACGGTTTGATTTTTTGGTTTGTCCTTAGTTGATGAAAGCCTTCTTTTTTATTCTTTTGACTTTTTATACTTGTCTAAGGGTTTATACTGAGGTTTTGAGCTCTTCTTGAGATTTATTCTTGGTTTTAGTTGGTTTTCTTGTTTGAACTGACCTAGGTATTTCAAATCCACTTTATGTTTGGTTGGCACTTTGAGTATCTCCTTTATTCTCACCGGTTTGAGTTCATTACTACTTTTAAGTTAATACTTTCTTGTTTTATTTTTGGTTCATATGATATGAACGAACACCCTTTTTCTCATGTTTCTTGTACCAAATGTAAACAAAAGGTCTAGTTTTTTTAAAGATGGAAATTCTATAAGAGTTTTTTGTTTTGAATCCTTCAGGGGCGATGGATTGCTATGGAATATTCATTGTGGTATAAAAAAATTTATCTCTTATTTGATGGGTTATATTATGTGTAACTTCCTTCTTCATGGTATTTATGATTGTGGTTAGGTATATTAACTATACCATCCATTACTTCTTCTTTTTTTTAAACTAGGTGGTCCATTTTATTAGCAATGTGAAATAAAGATATAATCGATCTCATTGTATCCTACCCCAAGGGAAATTAGGTTTACAATGGGTCAAAAATAATGTCGATGTTGTTCAATAGCTCCACAAAAAATATAGTGATGTTTCGAGTTGTTCTACATTAATATGAACTTATATCTATATTATAAACATAACAAAAAAGAGGAACTCAGTCCAACAAGCTAATAAAGGAAATATTACTGCTATTACTTAATCTAATTGAGTTTAAATTTGTCCTATTGATTATCATAAATTAAGAGAAAATAAGATATTAGAATTGAGATCAAATTTATAACACATAGTCTTTAGGTTTGTGAGGAACCTGTAACAATTAATTGATAAAAGGAATGATACATTAGAACACAAAATATTTTTATTGATCGCGGGCCACTTCAAGGGGGCAACCTCCTTTGAGAAAGCTCAATACAAATAACTTCTCGGTGCCTTCATTAGCCTCAACACATAATTATATACTAAGTTTATGCACCAATACTATGGATCAATACCATGGAACACATAATACTGCGAGATGACTTACAAAGCATATGCATCCAATACTATGGATCAATATGAAGGAACATATAATACTATGGGCTAATACAAACTAAGAATGAATACCATGGAACACATAATACTAAGGGATTACTTACAAAGAATATGCCTCCAACAACAATATACTAACAAAGTAAAGAGAAGGGTTGACAAAGGTTCCTAACATTCCCTCCCGCTTAGGAAAATCTTTGTCCTCAAATCTTTAGATGTGGAAATTGATGTTGAATCTGAAGGAGTGGTTCCCATGTAGCATCCTTTGGTTGCAATCCGTGCCATTGAATTAATACCCTTGTGATACATCAAGAGAGAAGCTGGCGAGTGCGCCTATTGAGGATGGCCTCCGGCTCCAAAAGGATGGATACTTCATTATCCAGTTTTGGTAAAATAGTTTGTCCTATGATGTTGGTGCCAAGAAATTTCGTCAAACAAGAGACATGAAATACTGGATGAATGCAAGAAGAAGGAGGAAGTTCCAATTTATAAGAAACATACCCAATATTCTGAAGAACCTTATAGGTCCCATAGAAATTTGGAACGAGCTTATGACACCCTTTGAGTTTCAGGGAGGATTGTTGAAGAAAAACCATATCGCCTGCTTGAAAAGTGCACTCAGAATGGTGCTGATCAATTTGTTGTTGCATTCAAATTTGTGCCATGTGATTCAAGATTGTCCTGCAAAATGCGAAGAATCTGATCGCGTTTTCAAAGAACTGAGTCAATTTCCTGAATTGGTGAACTGTTGAGGGTGTATGGAAGAAGAACTAGCGGTGCCTAACCATAGATTTATTCATATGGAGTCATTTTAGATGCATAATTGTACCATTGGATCCCTTCAAGGAAATCCATAGAAATATCTGTCCAAATTCGTGTAGGGATGGGAAAGGGTTCGAGCAATCCTGGAAGGAGTCTCATTTCACCCTTATTGACCTGGTAATTATCACATACAGCCACTATCTTTTGAATTATCCTTTTCATTCCCTGCCAAAAGAAGTTACACTGTGCCCACTCATACGTTTTGAGGAACCTAGAGTTCCCTGTTGATGGAGAAGCATGGAGTTCATAGAAGACATAGCCATGTTGAATAGATTGCAACCAATTTTGAATAGGCATAGAAATAGTTGAAAGAGAAACTTGGGCATCAAATGTGCAAGAAAGAGCATCCGCCATTAGATTGTCCTTACGCTTCTTGTAAGTGATCTCATAGGAATAACCCATGAGTTTTCTAACCCATTTCAGTTGTGCTGGGGAGGAGACTCGTTGTTCCAGGAAATTTTTCAGACTCTGGTGATCAATCTTGATGTAGAAATAATTCCCTAATAGGTATGGTTTCCACTTTTGTACTGCATGCAAAATAGCCATCATTTCCTTCTCAGATGTAGATGTGGCTAAATTCTTACCGGAAAGGTCTCTTAAAGGCAGCAATACCACTGGTTCAGCAAAGACACCTGCATATCTATCCAAAATGTGTTGTATATCCAAGGGAGTAGTGGAGACCGTTGATGGGTGCATCTGAATGGAATGGAGCTAAGCAATGATACCATGTGAATTCTTCTTAAGGATATTTTCCAAGTGATGGGAACTGATGATGTGGAGAGACCTTGGTTGTAAGCCCGTAAATGTGTTTTTTTTCCCATTGACTAAAAACTGCATCCAAATTTCAGCAAAATCCCATCAGATGGGGACAAGTGTGCATAACCATTGAGTGCCCAAAACCACATCACATCCTCCTAAGGACAAGGAAAACATAAGAGAGCGCAAGTTATAGTCTTCCATAGAGATACACACATTGCGACGCTTCCCCTTGCAAGGTAAGGTTCCCTCATTGGCAATCATGACTTCAAAGTTGGAGCAAGGATGGACAAAACAATCATCCTGTTTAGCAATCCAAGGGTCAATGAAGTTATGAGTGCTACCAGAATCAATGAGCATTGTAAGAGGGAGCTTCTTGAAGTAACCCCTGACCCGAATTGTTTATGGGGTGGTGACACTGGCTAAAGCATGGAGAGATATCTCTGTGTGGTCGTCCGAAGACGGAGGGTGAACATGAGGCTGTTGAATGTCGACCCGATCATCTATTGTATATGTAGCTTCTTCACCAAGTTCAGAGGAAGGTGGAGAATCCACATCCAAGAGATAGAGATTTTGCTCAACACATCTATGTCCCTGAGTGAATTTCTCATCACAATTATAACAAAGCCCTTTTTATCTATGTGGTCGCATCTCTACTTCAGAAAAAATGGTTGATAGGAGTTGGTCGAGGAGTTGGCGTGATGGGAGGTCATTGGGAAACCATATTTCTGAATGGAACAAAAGTGGATTTGGAGTGCTGTTGGGTTGTGATCTTATACTCTTCCAACTTATCCAACCCTAGGACTTCCATCATTGTGTTGGGACAGAACATCTAACCTCTAAGCGGATTTCATCCTTGAGACCACTGATAAAACAAATCATGTAGAATTCATCAGACAATCCTTCTGTGTGATTGGCCTATTTCTCAAATTTTGTCTAATACTCTCTCACAGTGCCAATTTGGCGAAGTTTAGTGAGTTCTCCTGTGAAGTCGTCAAAAGAACTAGGACCAAATCGTTGCAAAAGGAGTTGGCAAAAATCTATCCAATTTGGCTCGTCATGAGCTTTGATCTACCAACGGTACCATTGAAGGGCTTCCTATTCCAAATGAAAATATGCAAGTGGAACTTTGTGGACATCAAAAGTATTATGCCGACTGAAATATTGTTCTTCCCAGTATATCCATCTAGTCAGATCATTAACATTGAAGCAAGGCAAATCAAGCTTTGGCCCACGAAAATTACTGGAAGAAGAGAACCCAGTGTTTGCAGAAGATTTTGGTTGTCGTTTATTGTTCAGGGATGAATGTTGAAGATGGAGGTTGAGAAATTTTTCATCAAGAGCTTGGAGTTTGGTTTTGAGGGTTGCGAGTTCTTCATCCATGATTTGTGCTTCTGCGCAGGTGACAACCATAACCAGGAGCATTTTTTTTTCTTGGTGAATGGGTAGAAAAAAAACAGAAGCTTATTTAGTAAAGAAAAATTTGGAGTTGGGAAAAACTCTGATGGGTAATTTGGGTTTGACTAGGTTTTGGACACTCTCGAATGGACAGGGAAGCCGAAAATGAGGATTTCAGAAGCAGGGTGAAAGAATCGGAAAATTTGTTAAAGAGGGACAAAGAAGCAGAAATAGGAAAGGAACACTGTGGAAAAATTTGAAGGCAATTGGGTGAAAATCAAAGAAGTTATGGAAAACCCTAAAAATAGAAAAATGTGGGATTTCTGGCTTCGAGAAGTGGAATTTGGGATAGGGCCCATAGGAATGAAATATATAGAATGGGATTGCAGGGGTGTCAATGAAGTTTCAAGGGAAACAGAGTTAAAATAAAGAAGATATGGCGAAAAAACATAATTTTAGAATGGATTTGCAATGGCGTGGAAGTGATCGGAATGGATCTGCAACGACGCGAAAGTGATCGGAATGGATCTGCAATGACGTGGAAGAGATCGGAATGGATTTGCAATGACACGAAAGTGATCGGAAACAGTTCTGGATAGATGCAATATGTGATTCATCAGCTGGAAATATATATGGACCTCAGGTATGCACGGCTTCCTAAAGGATCAGGGGATTCACTCAGCCACCAATGTTATCTAACAACTTGCGTATTGGGGCAGTACCCCCCACTACACGACTCAGGTAAAACTGATAACCGCTTTGCCACAAATGACATCTCTTGGTTTACCTCATGGGTGGGAACTAGTCAATCAGGTAGGGGTCATTTCCCTTTTCACTAGTAGGTCCTCTCAATGGGCCAACTACTTCGAGGTTCCTGTGGTACTCCTCACAATGAGTTTTAGGGATTATGCCCAAGTACTTCCCACATTTAAGTATATAGGGATTATTCCTAGATCTGAACCTCCAATTGATAGGAACAAATATAGATGTGATTTTTTTTTTGGAAAATATTCCACCCAACGAGCCCAAGAAAGTTCTATGATACCATATGTGAGGAACCTGCTACAATTAATTGATAAAGGGAAGGATATATTATAACAAAAAATATTTTTATTGATCGTGCGCCACTTCAAGGGGGGAACCTCTTTTGAGCAAGCACAATACAAATAACTTCTCAGTGCCTTCATTGGCCTCAACACGTACTTATATACTAAGTCTATGCGCCAATACCATGGAACATATAATACTACGAGATGACTTACGAATCATATGCGTCCAATACTATGGATAAATACCATGGAAGAGATAATACTATGGGCTAATACAAACTAAGCATCAATACCATGGAACATATAATACTACGGGACGACTTACAAAACATATGCATCCAACAATAATATACTAACAAAGTAAAGAGAAAGGTTGACACAGGTTCCTAACAAGGTTCATATTGCAATCCACATATATAAATGATGAGTTGGCCTTAGTGGGTGTATTTGAAACTAAGGTCTAATATTCATGCTTCTATTTTATTCTTCTTTCATCCCACTACCTGAATGTCCCACAAAAATCTTAGTCAAACTTCATATTTTTTATCTAGGAAATCCAATTTGTCAAGTATGGATTTCTATTGAAATAATACCTATTTAATGACCTATGGAACAATAGATTTTGTTTTCCAATAAAAATAAATTGTTGAAAATACTTAGTCTCTCCATTTTATGAGAAGCTTGGATCTAGAATCCACTTCAAAAGAAAAAATTCAATTTCCCTTGAAAGTATGTTGTCATGCTTCTCTCGAACGTTTTCTCTATTTTCTACATGTTAGATCTAATATGAGGAGGAAACATCATGTGATACTACAAAGATTCATTCTTGGCCTCTAATTCTTCTTTGTTAGGCCCATTGGAGGGGATCCTTTTTCCCAAGTTCCTCTTATGTATGCATCTTTAACTATGTTGAGAAAATTATTTGTCTCCAAATAGCCCCTTCCCCTTTGTCTATCCCACTGCTCATTCTCTCAAATAGAGGCTTATTGTTCCCAAGGGCATGGGGTGCATATAGAAAAGTGAAAGAATAGATAACAATAGTAGGTATAAACCCTAGTTCCTTATACTCATAGGTTGTTAGTGATCCCCACCCTCTTTTGTATCTTTGTTACATGCTACTTTGCTATCAGAGGAGACAATTATGGATCCCTCTAATATAAATATGTGGCATCCAACCACAAATATTTTGGAGTAAATTACAGGAACATATATGAATATCCATCAACAAACATCGACATATCCATTTTTAGAGGTCTTTATCGTAACTTATTTTAAAATATTGATTGAAACATATTAGTACTTGAATTCCTTTCCTCTCCTGCATATACATATAATATACATTAGTAATGTCATCACTACAGATTCTCATTACAACAAATTTGGATTTTAGGGGGGGTTGTCTTCCACCCCCAAAATTCACTTTTGGGAGCGTTTTTGGCTTTGGATTCGGTCTTTACAACCCCCCCCCCCCAATAGCACCGATGCTAAAAGTTTTGAATTTAAGAGGCAGTTTTGGAAGAGATCAAAACCGCCCCTAAAATTCACTTTTAGGGGTGGTTCTAACCCCCCCCCCTACAAGTGAATTTTGAGGGAGGTTCTAAACCCCCCTCATAAACACCTATGGGGGCGTTTTCGAAACCCCCCTAAAAGTCCTTATTACAAACCTTTGGGGGTGGCTACAAACCCCTCTCATAGGTGCCTATGGGGGCGGTTCTTAAACCCCCCCTAAAACTTCATATTACAAACCTTTGGGGACAGTATTGAATAAAACCATCCCCAATAGAAATGACGCTAAAAGTTTGGAATTTTAAGGGCAGTTTTGGAAGAGATCAAAACCGACTCTAAAAGTGACTTTGGGGGAGTTTCTCCTCCTGCCCTCCCAAAAAAGTGACTTTTAGGGGCAGTTGTAAACCCCCCTTGTAGACACCTATGGGGGCAGTTCAGAACCCCCTCTAAAATTCCTTATTACAAACCTTTGGGGGTGGTTACAAACCCCCCTCGTAGGTACCTACAAGGGTGGTTCTAAACCCCCCTTGTTGTAACATACAAGGGCAATTTCGAACCCTCCTTATAGTGACATATGAAGGTGGCTTAGATCCCCCCTCATAGTGACATATGAAGGAGGTTTAAAACCCCCCTCGTAGCAACATACAAAGACGGTTTGAAACCTCCTCTATAGCCATAATAAATCATAATAAAATATATTTTATTAAAAATACCAATATTGCAATATCAATAGGGCATGAGGGAATCGAACCACCAACCTCTTGCTTGTAAGGTGGGTGCTCTTCCATTGAGCTAGAACCCTTTCAGAATTGGGGAGGGGAGAATATGAACACCCAGATTGCATCATTTTTAATTCTAAGAAAAGACAATAACATCCAAAGATAACCATGCTTAAAATCCAATTTATTTTTCAAAACACATTGATAAGCACAAAAATATACCATAATAATCCTAGAGCTCCTTCTAACTTTTGGAACTATTTGAAGAGAACCCAAAGATGTCTAACCACAAAAATATACATAAGTAATTTCACATAGGCTATATGTTGGTAAAGAAATTGGGATTTAAGTCCCTCGTTTACAGATAATTAGCATTGATCATATACTAGATCCACATGGTATACTTCAAAATTGCTAAACACCATAACCATAAAAGCATTACAAGATTATACTAATCCAATGAAAATGAAAGAAAATGCAAGAAATCATAAAATTGTTAATGAACTCACCTTCACTCAGTACTTATACTGGGGTAAAGATGGATCTAAGCTAGTTGTTTTTTACTAGTAGTTGTATTTGACCTCTCCATACAGTGCAGTATGATTCAATAAAATGTTTTGAGAAGGTAGCCATGAACTTGCTAATTCCTGTCTATAAAATCCAAATGTCCTCCAAAGTTGCAGAAGTTACTATAGGGATTGGAGTGTATTCTTTTGGTGGAGGTGGTGGAGGTGGTGGAGGTGGTGGAGGAGAAGCTTCCTTTGAAGGAGCATTTTCAATGGTAGCTCCCTGCCCCGAGGGTGTGTACTTGAATTTTGCAATGTCATCCTCATCTTCCACCATAATTTCTATAACCTGATTCAAAACCAGTACAATAAAACCTTCCATATTTTGAATAACACCTACCAGTTCACAATACACAAACTGTTAAAATATCTAGATGCACCAACACATTCACACATTGATGTAACAATTAGAACTCCTTTGCCAACCGTAGGATGAGAAGAAGACTTCTTAATGATTTTGAGTATACCTTCCCAACTTTAATTTCCTTTGATCTGTCACCATGGACATTTTTTCCAAATAGCCATCCTCCATACTCTCCATATCGCAGTTTCTTTATCCCAAAACCATTTCTTAACAATCAACATTCTTCAACAACATTACGAAATAAGCAAGGAAATGAAACTAGTTGACCTTAGGAGTTTCTTTGAAAGAAGAAAGAACATAAAAAAAGTAGTAAAGAATGCCTACAATTTCAATTTCACAAAGTAAATCCCCAACTGAAACTTTATATCCCTATTTCTTTTTCCACTTAGCAATACTATCCTACAGAATGTAGATTATCAGTATCCTAGGTGCCAATGATCATAAATTTCAAATGCTCACTTCATAATTG
Source organism: Larix kaempferi (assembly GCA_027924585.1). NCBI lineage: Eukaryota > Viridiplantae > Streptophyta > Pinopsida > Pinales > Pinaceae > Larix > Larix kaempferi. The sequence goes on from BSBM01000524.1 coordinate 3,811,364, forward strand.
GGCAATGTTAACAAAGGAAAATGGTACGAATTTGGAAGATATTGAAAGATGCATGGACCTTTTATTAACAAAGGAAAATGCTCACTCCTAGATGTGGCATCAAAATTCACCTCTAACATTGTTAGAGAAAGTGAAGGCATTCCAATCTCCTGATGCAAAGGAAGCCCTGCAAGAATTGTTATACAGTCCATTTTCTTAGGATACTGCCCGTAACTCTTCTATAAATATTAACATCACCTACTACCATTTTGCTTGTTAAGATAAAGACTCAAGTAATATAGCACCATAGATGACAAAGCCTCAAGATTTTGCAAAATCCAATTTACCTTGAGTACCATCCTTGGAATGAGGGGAAGCGTGCCTCACATGTTTCCCCAGGATGTGTATTTCAAAATATGTCATTGTAGTACAGTGACTAACTACTAGAATTAGAGAAGCAAGGAAAAATCAAAGCAACATCTCAAAAGAAGTAGGTTGCAACTAAATAAAAAGTATGAATATCCACAGCAGGTGAAGATATGCATATCCATTTTTTCTCCATACTTTTTTAGTCATCTATCTCAAGATTATAGTTCATTGCTGGATGAAAATTCAAATATCATAGCCCTCCCAAGAATTATTAGATTGACTATCAACATTCTCCTTACAGTTCAATGTTTCCACCACTTGAAAATATGGATATTTTTAATTTTGAGGGAATATTTGTTGGTTGTTTGTGAAGGTAAATGTGTTTTCTAATGCTCCAGATATTATTAACCAGCAAGGTTTATGCTATGCAGGTATGGCATTGTGATATTGAAAAAAATCCATGTTTCCATAGTATACCCAAAAGTTATGAACGTTTTGATGACTTATGATGGGACTTGTTATAACAAATAGTCCATGCCCAATGATATCAAAATATTGTATTCATGAAAAAGAAAGATGAGGGTTTCATATAAATATGGCAGCCTCCCAAATTAGTCTTCCCAAGAAAAATGTGAAATCTATTGTTGAGAAACTAGATGAGGATAGGTCACTAAAAGAACCTCCAATTTGTATCTTTTCATAATGCAATTTGGGTATCTCTCATCTTAAGCATTCTTGTGATAATATTCCATTGAAGATAAGGTGTCCTAACATTTCTGCTCAGAAAGTACTAGGTGAAGATGTTTCAGAAGTGATAAAGGTATCTGCTTATCAATGTACTCCAAAATAATTTCAAGAGAAACTGATGTCATGGAGATGGAACAATGTTAAAGAGGACAAGGATATGGAAACAACAAAATGTGAACTGAAACATGTAGTGCATATCAAACAAAACCTGCCAAAAGAAGCTAAGAATATTTTGGGTGAGGAGTCTTCTAAAAATTGTCAAAGTAGCATGACAACATAGAAAGGACAAGGGTTATAAGACACAACATAATTAATTTCAAAGTCATTTCACTCTCCTAAAAACAGGGACATAGGAGAGATACTTCGGGAAAGAGATCTAAATTTTGGAGAAGAGGACTGGCCTAATTTTCCATTGTGGTGTAGTAGCAGTGAAGGAGAGGCCAAAGGGGACATGAACTTTCACTCACCATATAGAAGAGAGACACCCTCATCCTTATCAGCTTTGGAACTGTCGAATTTCTCCTATAGAAGTGAAGCTATCTCTTTTTGTGGAAGGGAGAATGAGATGTTACCTTCCCTTTATTCTTCTCTGGGTTCAATAAATGCTTCTATTTTTAGTCCCATATTTATGTGCAAGTCATATTGACCAACTATGCATTTACAAAAACAAGATATATTTACAGATGTCTTAAGTCATGGTTACAAAGAAATATTTACGGCACATCCTCAAACCAAGCCATACAGCCAATATCAATTTTGTGAGTACCTAAAAGTTCCAGAAGGAATGATGGTAATGCTAGGATGTTCATAAGTAGGCAAAATCAATGAAATTGCATCCCTTTTAAAATACAAAGAAATTTCACCTTCAACTAGTACAAATCTTGAATCTTGCCATTTTCCAATGACATGAGTCACTAATGGAAAAGAACAATTCCAGGACACCTAATGAACTAGGTGCTAGTCTAAGGTTTTTATTTTATTCAAAAGAATGTCTTGGAGGTCATGATGCAACTGAAGTATTATTAGCTAAAATTTTCACTCCAAAGATAAATTCAGATATCTTAGAGGACGGAAATGATGCAGCATCCCAACTCATATTGAGAACAGAGGCTCTTAAAGAGAATGGAAATATCTGAATTGATGATGGTTCTAATAATTTTACTATTACGGATACAGATAGTTTCTATAATAAGGTGGGACATCATGGCTCCATAGCCAAGAGTACTTCAGTTCTTGATTTTCCTATACAGAGAGAAAGTTCATATGTTTCTGTGTCACTAGGAAGCTTCCTACCTATTGTAGATAGAGATGATAATATGTGTATTCATGAAACTTCATCTACATATTCTGTGGATACTGGAAATACCACGGCTTCAAAGAGTCTTCAATTCACTGTTCAAAGCACAAATGATCAAGGGACACAGTTTTCTTCAATTGAGGAAACATTTCTCAGATCAAACTTAGCCTCATATATTGATCCTCAATGTCGTAAAACGCATGTTGATGTACCATTTAAATCAATGGCATCTACTATCCATCTATAACATGAAAAACTAAACAAAAAAGTTAGTTCAATTCATGCACCAAGAAACTATGTTAATAGAAAATCGAAGAGTTTCAGTTTCAGTAGATTCCCAGATCACCTAATACAAACTAGAGAATCCCCCTTTGCAATTGATGGTTGTAAATTTTGTGGGAACATTATAGCTAGCCATGTAGGGTGCTTAAACCATACAATAAAACATCCTGAAACATATCTTGCAGGAAGCTCCTCTCGTGGAACATTGGAAGTCTCTTCATTGCATCCTTTACATGATAATACTAGTGTCTGGATTCCAGAAAGAGCCAACATGAAAATAGTTCAAGGAAGTCATTATCTATTTTCCTATGGATATATTCATCCCAGATCAAAAGGATTTAGGAAGGCAGTGATTCCATGCAATCATCGGTTGAATATGGATTTAGATAATGGAGTCTTGAGAAAGCCACTCTCACCTATCCCAAAGAGAAGTGGCGGTTCTTTTATCTGGAAACATGAACAAATTCCCGAAAAGCTACCTATATCTACACTAGAGACAGAACATAGTCATCTGATTGCATCAACTTCAACTTCTCATCCTTTGATTTCACAGGGTCTTCTTCATTGTTCATGAAAGGATGGATTTCCATATTATACCTTTTCCTTGAACGAGTTTGAAAGGGAACTTGTAGCCAAGAAATGGAAACTCAACAACCATGACAGGAAATATTTTGACTGGTTGTACACATTTCATTCTGGTCCGGATAACAAAACAATTTTAAATCTTCTTAAAAAAACATGAGTAAATGGGTAGCCCCACCAAGAAAGGATGAGCATATTCTTGCCCTTGTGGGACACATGAGAGTTTCCAGTTTATTGTGCGCTCAGATTAACAATTTTGGTAGCTTAAAAATCATGGTGGAAACTAAATTTGTTCTATTTGGTGTAAACATTGAACACATCTAAAAGAGACCTGCAAGACAAACAAATTCAATAGAGAAGGGCATTATTTTTCCTGATCAGTTGGACCACAAGAGAATTCAAAACGGAAGTTGTGGTGATTCATGCTCTACATCAATAACATCATCGACTCAAGTTGCCAACAATCTTAGTTTTGCTCCAAGCTACATGGCCTAACCTAACCATGCCATCAAGAAGAAAATGTCGCAAGAATTAACGTACTTGAGTCAACCTTCACAACAAAGTTTCATTGAATTCTTTGAATCCAGTCCTATATATCAATCTGTAGATGGAATTGAAGCTTGTGTGGAAAACTGGGGTAATTGGGGTATCTTAGATGCTAAACTTTGTCTATCTCATCCATTTTCTCCCCATATGGAATTAACAACTATAGTGATCATAACAATATCACTTGGTGTGCTTTAGACTCCACAACCCTAAGACAAGGCATTGATCTTCCCAAAATCCACCATATTAACTTTCAAAAATCCAAAAAAAGCATTACATTCCATAAATCGGATTTTGAGATCTGTGTTTAAAGGACATATTTATGGTCTCATTCTAGGGTTTACCCCTGGCTGGAAAAGCACTAACCTTAATAGTGGAGAATGGCCACCGAGGTGATAGTGGATGGTGTCCTTCGGTTGTCTCTCTCTTGAAATTGGATATTTTTTCAAGCGTTAGTTGAAAGGTAAATAGAGAGGACATATATTTTCCAATCCAACTCTATCAGATGGATGTGTTAATGGATGTTACAGGCTCATATGATTTCTCGATTCAAACAATCATCTCGGTGGAACATAGGATAGACTCCACTGCTTCCTCTTTGTTCAAATTGGATCTCTCACATTTGAAATCTCTTGACTTATGAGACTTGGTTCATTGAGTGTGGAATGTTTCTCCTCGTCCACTTGGGGATAAAAGTTGGCTTCTCTGGTGGAAAGTTGCAATTTGTCAGATGTTCAAGTTTATGAGAGGATAGGGGAGAATGATAGTCTGCAAGCATCATTGTGAGTTGTGAACCACTAGCACTAGCACATTTGAGGAATTTTGCCACGGTTTTGCATTGATATTTCCACGTTTTGTCGTCTCAATTGCGACGATCATGGGCACAATTTTGTATGGAACCTGTTTCGTGGATATAACGACGAACATGGAAAGTTGTTGCAATAGAGATGAAAATTGGTCACCACGTGTCTTCTATAAGGTGGTCTTGAAAATTATTTTTTTATTCATTTTCTACAAACCGTCTCTCTATCAAAGAAAATGCATCCCTATAACGACACAAATATGTCGAAAAAACATGGCACAAAAAATTTCTTCCATGAAAAACTGTCTCTCTATCGACGGTTGTTCGTCAAATAGACCAAAAAAGGGCAGAGGATGTAATCGTTTTGCTATACCTGCGACGATGTTTCGGCACAACTATCGACGAACATTCATCGAACAGACCAAAAGAAGGAAGGTGCATTTCCATGGTTTTGCTATACCTTCGATGAAATTTCGTCTATATATCGACGATACCTGGAAGTTTAAAAATAAAAAATAAAAAACCCTGAACATTTTCTACATCCAAAGAAGTTTGATCCACGGTTTTGCTATACATTCGACGAAATTTAGTCTATATATCGACGATACCTGGAAGTTTAAAAAAAAAAATTAAAAACCGTGAACATTTTCTACATCCAAAGAAGTTTGATCCACGGTTTTGCTATACCTTCAGTGAAATTTTGTCTATATATTGACGATACCTGGAAGTTTAAAAAAAAAAAAAATTTAAACTATGAACATTTTCTACATCCAAAGAAGTTTGATGTTTGAAGATTATTTATGCTCATAACCTGAAAAATGATGCATGACTTTCATGGATTAGGGATTTTACTATTCCCATAATCATAGGACTATTGTCTTATAGGGAAAAATGCCATTTTTCAGCTGTCAAATTCAATCCATAATTGCTTCTTGTGCACCCGAAATTGAGAAAAGGTTACTACTTGATGGTTTGTGGCCATCAAGAATTCCATTTCAAGGCCAATTTGGGGTTGAGAAATGTTTGGAAAATCCCTAGTTGTTCCCAGACCTGAAAAAATAACCCTCTTCATCACTATTTATGTGCCCATATTTGTGAAAGATGCTACTTGTTGCCACTGTCCATGCCCAGAGTCACTTCAAAACTGCCCAGATTTCATTTTTTGATACTTAGACTTCCTTAAAAAATATTACAGACTTTATTCTAGGGTTGTTTATGCACATGAGACTACTTAGAATATCTCTTTAATGTATGAAATATGTCATAGATCACTCATAAATCTACAGAATAGTCCCATATCAGCTCAAAATCCTCAGATTGATCTCTGAAAAGCTTAGTGCATACCCTATGCAAATGGGGGGATAAAACCACTCATATAAATAGATGAAGGAGAGGGTCTTCCCAAGCAACACACCACATCACAAATTCGTTTGTATGTCTTATTGGGAGTGCTCTCTTTGTAATGCACTAGGTTTCATGAGGAAACCCTCATGGAGCATATTGGACTTATTCTATAACCTAATGTTGGTCCTATTTTGCCATTTTTTTCTCTAACCACTTTTTTTTTTGAATGGAACCAATAGTATGTATGTTTGTGTAATATACTATCATCCATAGAACTAAGAAGGTCTACTTTTTGTTGTAACTTTATCCTCTAGATTTGGTAATGAATTCATTAGACTATCTTGACAAATCTCATTTGCTCTAGGTAGATATTATCCCAAACAATTGTCTATGGACCATTCAATAAATATTGCAGATAAGAGAACACCCCATGAACAAATTGTGAATATTTCATTCAGGTTTACCTCCTTTGATTTACTTAAGGATAAAATAAGCATGGAAAATCCCAATGACTGCTGCAAAGAATAAGTCTGATATTGACCTTCAGAAGATGCCAAAATTTGTGAGGAGGGTTTGGAAAGTGATAACAACAATCCTTCAAGCATTGATGAAAAGCAGTGTGTGTGGTATCTCATATTGCCACTTGTGAACTTGCAACCATGGGAAATGGTTTGCTAGTTGAGAGACCCATTCCAAATTGCAGATTGGGTGTGGAAAATGATGTCTTATGAGTATAACCTAAATGTCCAAGCCAGGTGACATTATATTAGTGAATTTTGGCATTGGACACGAGCTTATCATCTTTTATGAGAACAAAGATGATTAAATGAAATTGATGGTGATTTTATCATGGTTTTAGAATTTTCAAGTGCAAAAGAAGAGAAAGAAAAAATATATTGATCTAGTATATCTCCTTTGATTGATCTAATTGTAAAGTCAATGGAGAAATTCTTTACAAAAACATTATATATTATAGCTAAGGGTTTGGAGTTGGAAGTGCCCTCAGAATCCAAATGTTGTGTTAACTCAAGTGTTGACATGCATAACTTTTTTTTTTTAAATGGAAAATAAAAGGGACTAGCTAGGTGCTTCTAAGCAAGATTGAAATACTATTCTCCAAGGTTTTGTTGAGTTTTTTCATTATGGTCAATATTTTTGTTCCTTTAACACTTCAAAAGAAAAATATCTTTGTGAGGGAATCTTCGAAATTAGGAATGCATAATGTATATCTGAAATTGAAATGGAGACCTCATTGGATGTGACAAAATCAAATAGTAAGAACTCCAAGCATAATATATGTAAATGTCTCAATTTATTGTCGTTTATTTTCGTTCATACCTAGCCATCCAAGATGTCTCAATTCAAACCTAAACTTGTCACTTACAACATTATCATGAGAGCATGCAATTTTTCTCCTTGCCATGCAAGATTTTTTATGGAAGAAATAGAAATGCATGGCATATAGCCATCTCTTATTAGTAGGTCCATCCTCTCTAATGCATATGTAAATGTGGGTTATGTACAAGTGTATTTGCAAAGTGTCAAAAAGATGCGCGAAGCCAGTACTAAGCCTAATGGCGGCAAATACACATTTTTTATCAAGACATGCATTAAGAATATAAATCTGAAATGGCCTTCCTTTGTTTTGAAAAAATGAAGAAACAATAGTTGCAATAAAATGTGGTGGCATACAATGCATTCTTGAGTGCCTGGAATTCGTTTGAAGAAGGGGTCCATAGGTTCCTTGCTCTGTGCTTGCTCTACAATCCTATATGAAGATCTCTCTCAAAGACATGGGATCCTAGAAGCTAGTGCCAAAACCCTATAAGCTAATGCATTGGACAAGTTTCATATTGAATGGATATTCCAACTCACTCCAAGAGTATCCAAGTGTTTCATGTGTCCTATTTGAACAAGGTTGTGGGGACAAATTATTGAGTTTGAAACAACTTCCAAGAATTTGTTAGGTGGATATGATTGTTGACTTCTTATAGATCCCACTTACGCAGGTTTTGAAGCATTGTAACAAAATTCCTTGAGTGGACAGAATTCTTCATTTGATCTTCTTTAGGATTATATGTATAATTTTTGAGTGGGGATCTCATTCACTTTTGTATAATATGCATGTTTTCACCATGTCAGAGTTCACTAAGACTTTTTTCTTAGTGTGTGATGAGTATGGTCATGACCTAAGAGTGGCATTTCAACACAATGGATGCCTATTATCCTTCACTAGTAAGCATCAATTAAAAAATAGAAACCAAAATTCAAAATGTTGATTATGATCCCCAAACATAAAATAATGGCATATTTGATGCATTTCAAGACGAATCTTCTAAACACTAAAATAAATGGAGAGCTTGCAGAAATCAGAAGGAGAAAACCATGTCAAAACCCACTTTAAAAAACTCATCAAAACCCTTACCTTATCATTGTCCTTTCGCCAGATCCATTTGCCCATACAACTTGATAAGAGTTGTCCACGAGATGCATTTCCATCACCAAGACCCGCATAAATCATCAAAGACAGAATTTTTATATGAGTAAATAATATATAAGCAAATAAACAGTCATTTAAATCCTACTACAAAGTTCTGTAGAAATCAATGAAGCGTGAAATGTTAAATTTATTAACAATATTTTATGAAATATACATGCATTTAAAAATTTACAACCATCTTTAATACATAGGAATAAAAGAGTATTTATACCTTATTGAGCTCCTCTCTGTTTCGAGAACAGTTTTATATTCTCTACTTAACAGGGCCAACGACGTGAAGGTGGAAGCTCATATGGCCCCTCCCCCCCTCACATCGCTCTCACTTCCCCATACCCAATAAATGATGTTGTTTACATAGAAAACATATAAAAATTCGTGCATAACTAGGCTAGTCATAAAAACATAAAAACATTGAAGCATAATGAGGTAATTCATATAAACAATGTTTTAGACTAACAACATCAATATACATCCAAATACAAGTCATGAATTTATACATCTACTTTTTCTTTGATTTCTATTTTTCTGCATTGTAATAACTGAATATTAGGTTATCACAATCATCATTTGGTGGAATATCTACAAAGCCATGTCCTTATAGTGTTTGTGTTTCCATGCCCTCATGTATCATACTTCTTGTATGTCGCTGAGTAGGGCGTGGAGGCAATTCTAAAGGGGCGTAAACTACAACAACACAAATGGGCATATCGATATGTTGAAATATTATTGAAATTAATAGCTCATTATTTTGATTAACATCACAATATTGCTCTTTACCTGTCTGTGTAGCTACGACAACTGGTGTGTTAATTGTTTTTCTACTTGGTTCCTCTTGCAGTTCACCCTCCTGAGCTACATGGTCTTTCATTGAAAGAAGAAAAATTATAAGTATACGTCAGGAAATAAATATCTATAATCACAGTAGATATTTCTATTTCCAAAGAACACATACCAGAATGGCTACTCTGCTCCCCACTATCATGGGACGTGCACACCCCAACATCAACTGGTACGTATTGAGTACCACTAGATTCACTGCTGCGGTTGCACTGTTTCTTAAAAGAAAACATAAATATTTAGTTTAGGGTGATATAATCAAAACTCAATAGACTTTAATAGTATAGTGCAATTATGTCCTTATTCATTTTGTAAAATTAGTCATAGCAGATCTAATGAACAATTAAATCAATCACAACAGATGAACATAGAAAATATGGTGCAAAACTATGCAAAACATGCAGCAGTGCTCAATTTCCCAATAAGGGTGAATAATTACAATACAATACAATATCTGTCAATGAGCAATTCGAATTGACTAAGTAGGCCATTCGAATCACTGAATGGAGTAGCTTGACTCCAACTAGGAGTCCTCATCATCAATCGGTGGTGGTCATCAATGCACAAGAACCAGTCATCCAGGTGTCAATCTGAGTCTAACTGAGTGTAATAAGTGTAACTGAAGTGTGTAGCACTGATTAAGGAGAGGGAGGCTCAGTGGGGGCGCATGGGAGGCTAACTGAAGTTATAACAAGTCATCTAGTCAATCTGGAGGTCCAACAGAAGTGAAACAGTCAGTCGGGAGTGAAACTAGCCTCAAATCAGGGAGAATCGGAGCTAACTGAGTGTAACTGAAGTGGAACTGCAGTGGTAGGTGAACAAGTGCGCCCTTCTCTGGCAGTAGGTGAGAAGTGGGCGCATTTCAGCCTAGGAGGTCTAAAACTCTGTAGTAAGTGGCTCCCGGGTGCTAGAATGAGGTGGCTAAGGTGCTGGAGGCATCAAACTGGTGACTGGGATGCATGCAAGTGCATGCAGGTGCATGCAAACCCTAGATTCTGCATGCAAACCCTAATTGCATGCAAGATCCTGAAAAATATGATGTGGATATCCAAACACCCCCCCTCAAGCTAGACTATGATGTGCCAACAAAAATAATGTGGGGCCCTAGTAACTAATACCAAAGGTCACCCCAATACAATAATCCAAAAAATGCTGAAAATAAACTAAGTGAGGAAAGAGGGAAAACCCAGTGGGAAGAAAGCCCCCCCTCAAGCTAAAGCATAATAATGAATCAATCTGTCTCCACCATGATGGAACTCACCCCCAACAGTGAATGGAGGTAAGAGAACTTCTTCTCAGTGAAGCTCTTAGTGAAGATGTCTGCAATTTGCTCATCAGTAGGGCAATATTGCAGAATGATGGTGCGGTCATGCACCAACTGTCGAATGTAATGCATATGAATCTCAATGTGTTTGGTCCTCTGCCGCTGAACTGGATCTGTGGAGATCTTGATAGCACTTTGATTGTCACAAAATAGGACAGTCGAAGTAGTGCCACCAAAACCAAACTCGGAAAGAATACCCTGCAACCAAACTGCCTGAATGCAGGCATTGACTGCCCCTCGATACTCTGCCTCTGCTGAAGAAAGTGCAATGGCTGCTTGCTTTTTGCTGGACCAGCAAATAGCACCATGACCAATCATGAAAACATAACCGGAAGTGGACTTCCGATCAATACTGTCACCTGCCCAATCTGAATCAGTAAAACCAATGAAATCTAGCTCGGAATCTGCAACATAATGTATGCCAAACTGTCTCGTACCTTGCACATAATGCAAGATCTGCTTGGCTGCTCGCCAATGAAGCTCATGTGGCTGCTGCATATATCTTGACACAGCACTCACGGCATATGAGATATCAAGCCGTGAGTGTGTCAAATAAAGTAGTGAACCAATCAACTGTCGATACATACTGCAATCTGCAAGCGGTGTGGAATCTCCCTCCTCAAGACTAATTCCTGAGAGGAATGGGAATGGGGATGCCTTACATTCAGCCATATTAAACTTCAATAACAGGTCGGAAGCATATTTTTGTTGAGATATAGTGATCCCATCAAAATTTTGAGCTATCTCCAAGCCCAAAAAATGACTCAGCAAGCCCAAATCGCTCATGTCAAAAGCTAGATTTAAGGCAGATTTTAGCTTGTTTATTGAAGTAAGTGTGCTACCAGTAATGAGCAGATCATCAACATAAAGTACAATAACCAACAAATTACCTTTAACTTGCTTAAGATACACATTCAGATCAGATTTGCACCTTTGGAAATTCTGAGAAAGAAGGAAGGAGTCCATCTTTGCGTACCAAGCTCTTGGGGCCTGTTTTAACCCGTACAAAGATTTCTTCAATCTACAAACCAGTGATGGATCTGATGTGTAACCCTCTGGCTGCTGCATATAGACCTCTTTAGCAAGGTCTCCATGTAAAAATGCACTCTTCACATCCATGTGGTGCACTTCCCAGTGCTTCGATGCGGCAATAGCTAAAACAAGGCGGATGGAATCCATCTTTGCAACCGATGCAAAGGTCTCAGTGTAGTCCACTCCTTGGACTTGGGAAAAACCTTTTGCCACCAACCTTGCTTTATATTTTCTGATAGTGCCATCAGCAGCAACTTTAGTACGGTAGACCCATTTACACTTCACTAATTTTCTTCCAGGTGGAAGAGAAACTAGCTCCCATGTGTTGTTCTTTTGAAGAGAACTGTACTCTTCGTCCATGGCACTTTTCCATCTCGGATCTCGATGAGCTGAATAGTATGATGTAGGATCTGAACCAGCCATCAAATAACAAATCTCAGGAAGAAATGGATCAGCAATAGAAAGAGCCATACCTGCTCTTTGAAAGTCTCCTCTTGTTCGTCTCGGATCAGCAGGATTTCCAAGATTCGAACCAGCAGAATGTAGAGTGTTTTGGGCCCACTTTGGTAACTGAGGAGGATCATAATGGTCGGATTCCGAACCTGATATGTCATCATCATCATATGCTGCTACAATATCAGAAATATTAGAACTCATACCTTCATTATCGCTGCTCGGATCTTCTTCTGGTGAAGGCGGTGAATCGGCAGTCTTCTCCTCGACTAGTTGCAATTCTTGAAGCGGTTCTTCAAATTGCACACTGCGCTCTATGAATATCTTTTTAGATATGATATCCATGAGTTTATATGCTTTTGATTATTCCCCATATCCTATCAATATGCACTCGATACTTTGTGGATCCAAAGCTCGTCTCTTTTCAGAAGGAATTCTAGCCCATGCAGTAGAGCCAAAAACTCTCAAATTTGACACATCCGGTTTGTGACCAAAGAATGCTTCGAAAGGAGTCATACCTTTCACGGATGAATGTGGAACATGGTTCTGTATATATGCAGCAACATTGATTGCTTCAGCCCAAATATTTGCAGCCAAACCTTTCGATTCAATCATGCATGTAGCCATCTCTTTCAGTGACCGATTTTTCCTTTCTGCTACACCGTTCTGCTGGGGTGTGTAGGGAACTGTATGTTGGATCTTAATTCTGCTTTGGGCACAAAGTTGCAGAAACTCGGACTTGATATATTCCCCACCATTATCATATATAAGAGCTTTGATCTTGCTCTCAGTGGTGGTCTCAACAGAAGCCTTAAAATCCTTGAATTTTCCAAGCACTTCTGACTTGTTTTTGAGAAAGAATACCCATGTAAAGCGGGAAAAATCATCAATAAATGTCAAAACATACCTTGAACCATTTAATGACATATGGGGCAGTGGACCACTGATATCATAATGGATCAATCCCAAAATAGTAGAAGCTCTGCTAGCTTTGCCGCGGTCGAATCTGTGCTCGGGGTGCTTCCCAATGATGCAACCAGTGCATATTCCCTTCGAGGAACGGAGTTGTGGAAGCCCATCTACCATGGATTTGTTTGATAACAGCAGAAAATACTTGTAATTAAGATGTCCAAATCTTTCATGCCAAAGCCTACTAACCTCATTACCATGTGTGCGAAGAGCGGTGGGCTTTGCAAGCGGAATAAAGTGTGAAAACTCATAGCATTTTGCAGTGTGATTTGCCTTTCCGACTGCAACTAGTCTTCCACTTTTGATATCAGAAATTTCAAATGTATTAGGGCTGAATGTAACTTGCTTTGGTTCACTAGTATGTGTCATTTGATACATAGAAAGGAGATTTGAAGCCAAGGAAGGCACATAGAGAACATTCTGAAAGCTTCCATGTTCTACATGAATCGTACCTTTGCCCTTTGAAGAAATTTTTGAGTCATCTCCCAAATGGATGGGGATAGAGCTATTTGGATCGAATGAGGAAAAAGAATCAATATTTGCAGCCATGTGATTTGATGCACCCGAATCTATCAAGAGAGTAGTGGGCTTCGAAACCGTTGCCATGAGTGCTTGTCCTCTTTCATGATCATCATTCCTATCCTTCTTCCTTGCACCGTCAGGAAGGGTTATGTTGTTCTTTTCCAAAAGGAGGGCCATTTGATCTATAGTCTTCTTCATACATGAACTTTCGGGATGAAAGCCACGGTTACAATAAGTACATTTAGATTTTTGGTTACCTTCTTTGCCCTTTTGCTTGAACTTCGAACTGGATGGTGCATCCGTTTGCTTGCCTTTGTATTTTTGCTTGTGAGGCTCGAATTTGGGCTTCTCCTTCTCTTGCTTTCCTTTACCATTCGAGATATTGGGTCCTTGAACATATAGGGCTGAATCTTTGGAGCTTATGGACCCCATTTGAATCAACTTGTCATGCTCTTTTGTGATGGACTCAATGAAGGCATTCAAGGTAGGCATCTTCCAATTCGGGGTAGTTAGCCGACCGGAATTGAAAGTAGAGACAAATACCGAATAATCTTTCCCAAGCTTGCTTAGAATGGAGAGGATCAATTGTTTATCCTCTTTGATAACTCCACTATTCTTCAATTGCAAGTTCAAGTTCTTGAATTTTGTGAAGAATTCATTGATGGTCTCGAAATTCTCAGGATTAAGGCCAATCAATTCATTCTCTAATTGAAAAGCCCTAAGCTCATCCTGCTTGCCAAATAGTGTTTCAAGTTGCTCCCATATGGCTTTTGGAGTCTTCAATCCGCTGAGATGGAAGTGAAGATCTTTGGAGATGGAGAGACAAAGAAGACCATAAGCTTCATCAAGCTTGTTGTAGTGTTTGGTTCGATCTGACACATTGTTTGGCTCCAATTCAAGACCAAGAGTGACTCGGTAGTAACCTTTTGAACGTAATATGATCTCCATATCATCTTTCCAATCAAAATAATTGAATGGGGTGAGGATAGGCTTTGAAGAAGAGTATTCCATTGCTAGGAGCGAGTCAAACTGATGTAGATGAGCTTGCATGCAGAGTGTAGCGAATGCAAAAGAGGAGTTTGCATGCACAGTGTAGCGAATGCAAAAGAGGAGCTTGATAACCTGCAAATCACAATCAAACCAAGAACCGTAAGGTCGAACAATCCACCCTTTTAGAGTTGCATCACACCTGGGATTGGAGATCAAACAATGTTGAATGGGTCCAATGTATCAGATCCAGGAATTATGTGGAAACTCAAGCTTCTGGAGTGGTATTGGAAGTATTTTTAAGCTTTGCATGCACAGGAGCGAATGCCCTTGAGATATCTCATGCCAAAACTTTTTGCAATTTGAGCAATTCAGTCAAATCTTCTTGTACAAACACCTGTAGAAAAGAGATCTTGTCCCTGCAATGGCTCTGATACCATGTAAAATTAGTCACAGCAGATCTAATGAACAAGTAAATCAATCACAACAGATGAACATAGAAAATATGGTGCAAAACTGTGCAAAACATGCAGCAGTGCTCAATTTCCCAATAAGGGTGAATAATTACAATACAATACAATATCTGTCAATGAGCAATTCGAATTGACTAAGTAGGCCATTCGAATCACTGAATGGAGTAGCTTGACTCCAACTAGGAGTCCTCATCATCAATCGGTGGTGGTCATCAATGCACAAGAACCAGTCATCCAGGTGTCAATCTGAGTCTAACTGAGTGTAATAAGTGTAACTGAAGTGTGTAGCACTGATTAAGGAGAGGGAGGCTCAGTGGGGGCACATGGGAGGCTAACTGAAGTCAGAACAAGTCATCTAGTCAATCTGGAGGTCCAACGGAAGTGAAACAGTCAGTCGGGAGTGAAACTAGCCTCAAATCAGGGAGAATCGGAGCTAACTGAGTGTAACTGAAGTGGAATTGCAGTGGTAGGTGAACAAGTGCGCCCTTCTCTGGAAGTAGGTGAGAAGTGGGTGCCTTTCAGCCTAGGAGGGCTAAAACTCTGTAGTAAGTGGCTCCCGGGTGCTAGAATGAGGTGGCTAAGGTGCTGGAGGCATCAAACTGGTGACTGGGATGCATGCAAGTGTATGCAGGTGCATGCAAACCCTAGATTCTGCATGCAAACCCTAATTGCATGCAAGATCCTGAAAAAGATGATGTGGATATCCAAACACATTTTATTTACCTGCATTTGCATCATTGGGGAGATTGGATTCTGCCCCAAGCTTTTCTGATATTCAATCACACTTTTAAAACCATACTTGAAACCAAGCTTTAGGTCTTCCTCGGTGGCAGCAAATTGGAAAGTATTTCCCTGCAATGCATAACACATTTAAAATTTCCAGTATCAAAAACAGATATTTGTTCACTACTGTCAAATAAATATTCACCAGAGTTAATCATTTAATTCTTACAATTCGGGCTCTTAGTTTTCTATAGCCACCCTGGCCCAACCTATGCTTCCCGTGATTTTCCACTCTAGCCTTGGTTGCTTTGGAGGTGTCAGGTAGCCTATATATGAAAATTTTGAAAAACGTTAGATATGATAATTCTTACTTAAAACAAAAAAGAAAAAAACAAATGAGCATATTTCACTAAAAAGATGATATGTGTTGTACCTTGCTTTTCCAAGCCGTGGTTGTTTTCCTTGTCCTTTTAGAAATTTCTCCTTTGCATCCTCTATGAGTGCCTTCCACTCTTTCTCTAGAACCATGGGAGGGCACTCATGCTTTAGGTCAAGTTGCAATTTATCCCTATATTGGGCCTTGGTATATTTTAAATTCTTGTCGGCTAACTTTGCAACCACTTTCTTGTTGAATGTATTGCCAAACAAGTTTACCATGTGATATATCAATTCATCTCTCTTTACACTATCTTGGCTATTCCACTGTGTGCGAATGGTGGGGCCAAACAGCTCCAATGCTTTGTCATTCAAATTCCTGTAGAAAACATTGTTTCCTGCATAAACGTGTAATCCATTAATTTATAATAATTTCAACGTATGTCCATTTAAATTTCATGATTAAAATGAATAAATTAATTAATAAATACCTGCAATATTTTGAATCTTGATCGGAACATAAGCGCCATCCACCAGAAAGGTGAGATCTAGTGAACTAGTTCTTTTAACTCGTGCTGCTCCAGGAAAATTTTCCTGGTCATCTATAGTACGTTCATCTCCGGAGTCATGTGGAGGCCTAGGCTCTGTCTAATCATGCTCTAGCATGTCATGCTAATCAAAATCGGTGCCCTCATCAATGGACTCAAGGACAACCATAAGAGTGTCAAAAATCCTCATTGGTACATTGCTTTCTCGATGTTTTTGCTACACTGGAGCATCACTGCTACCTATACCTGTCTCGAAAGTTTCTCTAGTCATGGGTTGTAAAAATAATACAAACAAAAAAATTTACTTTATTAGATCACTTGGAAAAATAGGAAACATAATATCAGATATGAAATCATGTCATAGCTTAAAACAATATGTGAAGATGCCACTTACCCCATAAGATTTAATTTGTTCTTTCAACTCTTCAATTCTTGCCCTGTTCTCCTGTGTCATGGGCCTTATGCAAGCCAAGGAAAGCATTTCTATGTTTTCCATTTTTAGGGCCTTCCTTATAGTTTCCATTGGGTCCGTGGAATAGTAAATTTCATCCTCAAGCGCCTCATCACCCAAATCAAGTGCATTGGACAAAATTCATCAAACAATAAAATTAAGCAAAATAATTTTAACATTATTCAAACACGGTTATTGTAATGAAATTTAGTTACTATTAAGAACTAACACTTACCTAATGCAATGTTGTGGCCAGTGACTTTGTTGGATGTTTAAATGTTCTTGAGGTTTTCTAGAAAGACCCAGGTTCTGTGTGGTTCAAGGAACCAACAAAACCCCTTTTCACTGGCCCTTTTGACAATAGCCTACAAATAGGCTAAGGTCTCACCCAAGGCGAAGTAATGGGGGGGGATGTGGAATCAGATTTTCACAACCAGGTGATGAGTGCTTCAATAATGCTAGTGAGCAGCATGCTACAGGACTTGTGCTACGAACTGGGGACTGCACGAAGTTCACCTTCTTCATGGTTAACACTTAGACTATCGCACATCCAAGGACTACACGATGTGGAATGATTCTTCGATGATAGGACATTGCCACATAGGGCTGTGCTTCCTCCC
Organism: Larix kaempferi; assembly: GCA_027924585.1. Taxonomy (NCBI): domain Eukaryota; kingdom Viridiplantae; phylum Streptophyta; class Pinopsida; order Pinales; family Pinaceae; genus Larix; species Larix kaempferi. The sequence goes on from BSBM01000524.1 coordinate 3,829,126, forward strand.
AACACTTATGCAGCTTCAATAGACTTTAATTAGTGTAACTAATGCATTTAATAAGCACAATAGTTCGTGAACCTTTCGACTTAAACTATATGATGGATTGCAATGTAATTGCGCACTTCTGGTGCTGCACTTAGGGACTCGCACTATACCGACTTCATGGGCTTAAGTGTTTACCCGATTGACTAATGCTTTCATTTGACTTAGAGATACTTATGCATTTAACATTCATTCACATATGTGGATACTTAACATATTATTCTCATCATTATCCTTATGGTGAATAAATATAAAATAAAGAACACATGAGCTCATAAACTAGACCTTAACCATTCAACATAAGCAAATACATGGATTCAAGCACACAATCAATCATATAACACAGAATTTAACGTGGTTCACCCCCTGGATGGGAGCTACGTCCATAGGTTCTATTGTTATATTATCTTTGGGAAGGGTACAATAGTTCTAGTCTACGGACTTAGCTGCACACTCTCTTCTCTCTCAGTAGGTCTCTGCGCACACAGCTTGCAGATCCTTTTTACAATAAAATTCAACAATAACAAAACAGGTATTACTCGAAGATTTTATAATGAAGATTATTCAACCCTTTCCCTTACAAAAATGAGCCCTTTTATAGATCGTGCCCGTAGGTCACGTCTTTACAATCAGTGGGCCAAAAACCCTAAGGTTACCCAAAACGGGTGAGGTTACCCGCCACCCTGCCTATCACCATCGACAACTTACTCCACTTGCTTCGGGCCACCTTGCTGGGTCACTCGCAGCTCGCATGCCCTTCTGACATCTGCAATATTCACAAAAACGGTTATGCCTCATTGTGGCGCGTCGGTTTCCACTCCTTTGGCCTTCCTGTCACTGTGGACCTCGTGGCTTAACTTCTAACTATTTTCTTCCACCCTCATTGAGAGGTCGCTTTCCTCTATCTCCACTGTGCTCCTTACCCAACTACCAAGGAATCTTGGAGTCAGCTACCCAAAATAGGCTGCTTCCACAGCTTGAACTTACCCAAAATAGCTACTGCGCTGGCTCTACACATCAGCATGACTTCACATCTCTGCCTATGCAATCCGAATTGCACACTCTGAAAAACTGTCCCATCTGACCTCGCAGTCCGAACTGCGCAATTCCCAAAACTTGTACTTCATCAAAATTGTGCCCACTTGGGCCACGCCCAACAGGCCCCTAACACTTACTTGTGGCTCATCTCTGAGCCACTTTGATCTGGTTATTCCATATGTCCATCATTTGAAGTACCTAATCGCACAGTGAACTCTTGGCCAGTTGCGCTGAGCTTTGCAACTATTTTGTTTGTCTCTTGCTCACATCCTTTTACCATGTCAAGCATTTCCTCTGAAGTAGGTTCCAAAATTTGTTCCTTGATGTTATTCTCTGTTTCCCGAAGATATTGTAACTTCGTTTCAATTTCTTTAGTCAAGGTTAGTGCTTCTTCTTGCAGCGGCTGTAATCTTGAGGAGGATTCATCCTTCGTTTCTCTTAGATTTTCCAGTTCCTTCTTAAGTGCCTTTCCTTCTGTGAACTTGTGCATCTTCTGTCGTGTAGGCAAGTCCTTCATGGCAGCATTTATGTAATCCAATTCCTGTTGCTTCCACTATACTTCACCATGGATACTTTGCAATTCTCATTCTCCCTGTAGTATGGCCCAGATATTAGAAACATCATCCAGCAGGTTTTGGCATCTCGCCACTTCTGCGCAGATGCTTTTCGTGGAGGCCCTTAGTGCCTCTACTCTTGATTCTTCTGCCTGTTGCGTTGTATTAGCTGGTCGTTGAGCTGCTAGCTCTGCCATTTCTGCTTGATGGGAAACTTCCATCTCTGCAGTCTTAACTTTGTGGGAAATATCTAGCCCCTTCATTTTCTCTTGTAGACTATCCACAACAATGCAGATCTGTAGGATAGCTGCTTTGATCTCCGGCTCCTCATCAATTGTGGGTAGCTTCGTGCAGACAGTTGATACTGCTTCCTTTACCCTGCATTGTTTTCTTGTTCCTTGTCAAGCTCCCTCATCTTCTATTTGCATTCCCCTTCTAATTGTCTGTAGCTTTCTTCCAATTGGCGGTGTTGACTGTGTGAGACAATATCTCTTTCATGTATTTCCTTTGCTATCTGAGTATGCAGATCATGCAATCCTTTTGTAGATAGCATTGCCACATTGATTTCCAATTGTGTGAGCCTCCTCGCATTCTCAGCCATCTCATCTGTTGGGAATATAATGGACATTGGTGCAATATTAACTACACGTATCCCTGTTGTATAGGTACGAGGATTGCGCATCTGCCCACTTGACTCACCTAAGTGGCCATTGTGGTCTGGTTCCTTAACCAAGTCTGAATGGACTTGTTCCATTCATATGACCAGACTATTTAGTTTGTTGATGCTTTCCTTTACCTCTGTTTGGGCTGTCTCGTCCTTGTTTTCCTTCAATGACATCACATCTTCCAGGTGTGCTGATATCCATGATGCTATCTGCATCATCATTGTGCAACTGCCTGTCCAGCGTTCTTCTTATGGCTTTTTCCTTTTTTTCTATGGCTTCTTTGGTGTTTTTGTATCAGGCTCTTTTCTTTTCTTGCCTTCCCCTTGGTCAGGTCTTGTATTTGGTGCACTTGTGGTATCTGAATTTTTGTCCATTTGTTCCTCTTCTTCTGGTCTCCTTGGATGTAGTGATGAGTAGAGCTCGCGCATCTTCTTTCCATTCCTTCGGCCAGTTCTCGATCAACAGTTCAATCATCTACGCATCGAGATGATACTGTCCTTCATACCATGTCTCCTTTTTTAAGCATGGTTGTATATAGATGAAATGTAGCAAATCCTTGAAAATCATCTTTGGATTATATCGGGTCATCACCTCCTGTGTGATTCGCGGAGTCTTCTCAATGACTGCGCATAATTGCCAAAAGTAAGCCAGCAACTGCAGGTTACTTACCTTCTTCTTTTCTGGGTTTGTGGAAACCCACATGTTCGCATATCTCACCCTGCGGCAGTCATCTGCTGCGACTGGCAGGTTGTTCTAATTTTGAGGTTCCTTCCACCCCACAAAATCAATGAGTACCAGCAACCAGCTGAAGTGGAATGTTGAACCTTTGTCCTGATTTTCTTGGACATCCACTAAAAACTCATTCAATAGATAGTTCACCCAGTTATATTGATTTCCATCCTTAGCTTTCATATCCAAGGTTACCACTGACGCTGAAACTTATTTCGGTCTAGCCTTCCTTAGAATCCTTCCTACTAGTAGTTGAATTGTGAACCGCAGAGGCTCGTTCTTAATTGGTTCAGTTTCATATCCTTTGTGTCCTCTTACTAGTTCGAATTTGGCTTTTATCTTTGCAGCCAATTCTTTATCATTTTTCTTGCCGATGAATTCTACAGAATGGTCATCACCTCTCTTACTCAATCCTGTAATCATTGCTATAAGGTCAACAGTAATTTTAACCTTTCAATCTAGCCATATGTACCCCTGGTGCGTATATGAGAGCAGAGTGCGCACCACGGCATTGAGTTCATTGCTTCGCTCGAAGTGTAGGATTCATAGCAAGTTGAGTAGACCAAACTGGGACAACAGAATATCCCTATCCATGGGAACAAACTCTGCTTTCTTTGCAGCATCATCGCTTTTGCGGTACATCTACTTATCCGGTTGCAAGTTTCGAAACTTCTCGTGATTCAATAAATCATGATCAAAAAATTTATAGTCAGGGATCTTACCAATCAAATTTTCTTTCACCTTTACATGTTTTGACATCGGCGCTAGCGAGATGTTGTACTGTGCATTCCTTTCTAGGTGCCTTTCCGAGGCTTCGTTCCTTCTCCAACTAACGTATTCTGGAACGAGCCATATGGGTGTCAGCGGATTCCCTTGTGGAGTCGACAGCTTGGAAGTGCCTGGGATCTTGATTTTTTCTTGCCCTGGGGCCTTATGTTTGTCTTTCTTCTGTTGGGGCGGTTGATTCTGCGACGGGGTCTTGGACGAGCCACCTCGGTCTGGTGTGGCTTGCTTTGCAGGTGTCTTCATCGCTTCACTTAGACCAGAGCGGTTGAAGGTACCTAGGATCTCTTCCAACGTCGGTTCTTCAGATATAAACTTAACGAGCACTGTTGCTTCTGGCTGGTAAGTTCTCATGATTTTCACAGAAGTTAAAATTTCAAACTCGCAGTAAAACACATAAGTGAGAGTTGTTTGTTATTTATAGAGTTTCTACCCTAACAGTGTGCTCTTCGACGGTTAACTTATAGATTAAATGTTGTATCCGTTTGCAAAATCATGGATGGATCTCTATCTTGTCTGGCATTGAATGTTTTTGGAACAACTAGATTGGGAATTAAGTGCCATGCCTGCTGGATGAGATCTTGCTGGAATATCAATCTTTTCCACCATTGATTATGTCCAGTCAGATTAACTTTCTTTAATTGACGAGGTGTAACGGTACTGCCAGGCCGTATGATAGCCTAGTCAGGGATTAAATACCAAGTCCATTGGACAAATCCTGTTAAGATCTCGTTCATTTCATTCTTTTTTATGGTTGAGCGGATAAGATATTCTTTTAATACGAGATTTGTCGGTGCTGCCATTTTGGATAACGGCTCACTAACAGGTCGACAATTGTCACGGTTACCTTTTTCTGTCGTGATGCGCTGGTGGTTCTAACAAAAGGTTTTCTTGCGTATGTGTGCTTTGTTGTCTTTAACTGTGCAGCTACAGTTCCATCTCATGCCTCACATCAGATCTTATCACTCTTCGCAGTTGTCCACTTCCATTCGGTCTGCGCAGCGACCTTTTGAGCTTTACAATTGCACAGTGGTACATTTCTTCATACTGGTCTTCACATCTATCCGCCTTATTTTGATCTGCACGGCTTCCTTTTGAACATCGCAACTGCGCTTTTCTAGTTTACTTTTGTCTTTTTTTTTTTTTATCCGCGAAGCTTCACTTCTCGACCAGTGTTGCACAGTACATGCATTCTTTCTATCAAAATTTGTGTATCGGTCCAAAACTGTGTTGAGACTCTTTTGCATTTCTAGTGCCTAATTTCAACTTTACTTGACACTTAGAATTTTCCTTCTCTTCTAATAACTTAGGGTTCTGCGAGGTAGGACTATCCCGATAGGGTTTTAGTCTACTTCCATTCACCAAACCTGATAAGTTATATCTGCCTAACAAGGCTAACTGAACTGTGCCACCATTAGTACCATGCATAACAGTATATGGTCCAAGCCAATGCATTCTAAATTTTTTGAGGAAATTTCATAAACTTGCTATCATATAGGAGGATAAGGTCACCTTAAAGGAGTTCTTCTTGATGTGGCGATCATGCCATGCTTTTTCTTTGTCTTTCTGCACTTGCTGGTGAAATACTGCGATGAAGCGATCTTCCTCCAATCCCACCAAGTGTAGAAGCCTTTCCTCTATTGTCTCTTGATCTTCCATTCCTGTGAATGCAACAATCCTTAAGCTTGGTACAATATACTCCATCGACATCACAGCTTCCTATCAATAGGACAATCTGAAAGGCGTATGGCCCGTCACCTTCTTGCAAGTGGTTCTGTATTCCCATAACATAGCTGAAATGTGCATATCCCAATCATCCCTGTTTACATTGCATACATTTGTCAGCGCATTCTCCATTACCTTGTTGAAAGCTTCAAAATTTCCATTAGCCTGATGATGATATAGTGTACTTATCTGATGATAAATGTGGAACTCTTTAGTAAGGGCCTCAATAGTTATGTTTAAAAAGTGAGTCCCTTGATCACTCATTAAAATCTTTGGGCATCCAAATCTGGTAAGGATGTTCTCAAAGATGAACTGCACGGTAGTAGTTGCGCTAAAGTCCTTCACTTGTTTAGCCTCTACCCATCTGGTGAGATAATCAGTCGTGGTGATAATGTATCTCGCACCAGTCCTCTTTCCTGGTGGATTAATAGGTCCCACAAAATCAATAATCCACTTGTCAAATGCTTGTAGGGTCAATTGTGGATTCAACAACATTTTGTCTCTACGCGATGGCTTCCTAGTCCTCTGACAGACATCACAACTCTCGAAATGTTCCTTTGAATCTTTATGGATTGTAGGCCACCATAGCCCTACTCTCAATATCTTCTGCGCAGTAGCTCTTCCTTTGTAGTGACCTCCTGATACACCTGAATGTGCATCAGCTAGTATGAATGGATTCTCATGCTCCAACACGCATCTGCGTAGCACTTCATCTGGTCCCAACTTGTATAACTGTCCTGCAATTATAGTGAAGTCTGTTGCTTTGACTACTAGCTGCTTCTTCTACTGTGTAGTGAACTCTGTGGGTGCCAATCCCATAGTCAAAAAGTCTACAATATCCTTGTAATAATCGCCAACAACTTGTATGGAAAATAACTGTGCATCAGGCAGATTATCTTCAATATTGGTAGGTTCCTCATCTCACTCGATCCTTGATAAATGGTCAGGTCCTAGGTTCAATCTTCTTGGCTTAACCACAATTTCAAAATCATACTCTTGGAAGAGTAATAGCCATCTGCATACTCTCCCCCCTAACACTGGTTTATTGACTAGATACTTTAAAGCGGAGTGGTTAGTAAACATTGAGAAGTGCACACCAAGCAAATAGTGTCTGAATTTTTGCAGTGCACACACCATAGCTAGACCTTCTCTTTCTGTGGTCGTATATTTATTTTCAGCTGATGAGAGCTTCCTACTCGAGAATGCAATGGGATGGTCAATGGCTCCCTCTCTTGGTTGTGCTATCACTACGCCAAGTGAAATGGATGAAGCATCAATGTGTACATTGAATTGCTTCTCCTAATCTGGAAAGACAAGGATATGCGTAATTACCATTTTCTCCTTTAGCGTGTCTAGGACTTGCTCACATTCTGTGTTCCATATGAATTGCTCTTCTTTCTTTAACAACTTTTCCATTGGTGTGGTTATCTATGCATAACCATTAATAAATTTTCTATAGTATACCGTATGTCCCAATGTGGTGCGAAGTTGTTTCACTAAGTTCAGCGCTAGCAGGTTCACAATAACTGCGATCTTCCCAGTATCAACCATCAGGCCTTGTCTACACACAATGTGTCCCAACAGAATTCCACAGGGTACAAAAAAGATACATTTCTTCAAATTCAAAGAAATATGATGTTGTATGCACTTAGCTAACATCATTCTAAGGTTCTCATAGTGGTTCTTCAGTAAACCAAAGATAGTCCAATCATCAAAATAGACTTCTAAGAACTTATGGATAAATTCCTTGAATGCAGCCACAACAACTATGGAAAATATAGCTGGTACATTCTTCAATCCAAAAGGCATAACTGTATATTGATATGATCCCCATTCAGTAGCAAATGTGGTCTTATGTATGTCTTCTTCATCAATCCTGATCTGATGGTATCCAGAAAATTCATCAGTAAAAGAGTAGGCCTCATTTGCTCCAACATTGTCTAATACTTCATCTGTAAACGGAGTAGGAAATGGGTCATGCAGTGAAGCATAATTCATCTTCCTCCGATGTACGCAGATTCTGATGTCACCTTTAGTCTTTTTTATATTGGATAACCATCAAGATTATCCACTCTAACTCTTCAACTGGCTCAATGATCCCTGCATCAAGCATCTTGTAAATCTTTGCCTTCAATCTTTCATTATATCTGGGATTCAATCTGTAAGGCCTCTGCTTTACGAGCTTCACGCCTGGCTTGAGCAGTATCTTCATGACCCCCAAGTCACCCAAAATGCATTTCATTTTGGTAAACTTCATTGGAAATAAATTTTGATACTCATGCAGAAGGTCTGCGATTTGCGTGATTGTCTCATCATCCCAGTAGTCGCCAATGGACGCGAAATTCGTCTCTTTGCTTGTGCCAATGTTCACTTTTCTTGTCTTAACAGGCCCACTCATGTCTGGGATTTCTAATGGAAGTCCATCTACATCGCACGCTCCTTCGGACTCAAGTATGTTGATGTTGCGCAGATCCTCCTCATCACCCTCTTCTTGTTCTTCTTCATTTTCAACGAGATTATAACACTCAAGGGCATGTTCTATTGTTCTTGCCCATTCTGGTTGTAGTTTCACAAATACTTTTACATATTCAATTATATTCTCTTTGATTTCCTCTAAGGCCTCGTTTATACTTGGGCATTATTCTCTGAATATTCTTTCTTTGATAACCTGTAGAGCTTCGTTTATGCTTGGACTTCCATCTTCAAAGCTGAAAGTTCTTTGGAAGTTCACCGTCAGGATGACCAATCTGTAGTTCCTCTGTGAAGCTCCATGTCTGTATACCAATCCTCTGGAATCTGCTCTAGTGTGTGCACAAACAGATGAACCCATTCTGTCTGTGGCCTATTTTCCCATTCTTGAGAACAAATTTCGATGTGATCCCTTGGATCCGTCTGTCCATTATACCTTTCAAATGTCAGCATAACTTTCTCTGTGAATCTGATTTGCATCATATGTCTGCAATGATCCCATGTGGTCAAACTCTGCTTATGCACGGCCCACCATCTGGAAGGTGTAGCGCGCAGTGCTATATCTAATGTTGGTATGCGATGTTCAGCTGCAACTAATACAGTATATTCTTGAATGAATGAATAAGCATTAGTGGAACCATCATAAGTGGGGATTGGACTTACCTTTGTTCCAATCCAGCGCAGTGATTTGGTGATCTACGCGAATCTTCTTGTAGATACCTCATGCATACGGCTTTTCCAGTTCTCCAGTCCTGCGTCATAGTTTGATACGCAAGAATTGTCACATCGCCAACTAAGTGCTCCATCCGCCATAGGATTAATGTAGTCCTCTTGATTCGCAGTCATCTTGTAAATGTGATGAAGTTCCTGTGCTCTAGATTCTTCGTGTATTGGCTCAGTGTACCTTTCTCCTTGCGAAGGGTCTAAGGGTGCGATGACCCTAATATCCTACCCTTCGAAGATCATTTTTTTGGTCTTCAGGTTTATGATTGCAAGGTTATCCATCGCCTAGTCTATCCCCAATAATGTTGGATATGGGTTACTGTCGTCAGCCATCTCGATAAACTCGAAGTCCGTGGAACTTCTGACTCCATCTATGTCGACAAGTACATTGGCTAATCTCCCAAAAGGTATGACTTTCTACTGATTTGCTAACCTCAACTGTATGGGTGACCATGCTAACCTTGGTTTCCCCATCTATTTCCATGTCTACTTGCTCAAGACATTTACCTCTGATCCTAGATCAATTATTATCTCATCCATCTCGTAATCTCCTATCTGCGCACTTAGCCTCATTTATTAACCTGTTCTCTTATGGCTCTTTATCCGATGAACTGCCCTCTAGGAAGTATCCATGGAACTGGGCGGTTCATATTGGTTTAACAACTTATGTAATTCCACTACAGCATCTGTGCTCTTCAATAATGTCATGCATCTCCGTAGGAACTACACAACGGAAGTGCTTGTTTCTGCTATCATACTGGTTTCATCATACACTGCTGGCATATCTTCCATATGTGTTGTTTCACTTCGCAATGGGATTCTTGGCGACATAGGTGCTAGCTCTTTGAAGATGTCCTATGCTTTTTCAAAGGCTTCTTTGTTCTTCTCTAAGTTGAAAACAAGTGTTTTACCAGTAGCTTTTCTGATCCAGACCCCTTCAGCAGGGGTCTGCTTAGTTTGAAAGTCTCCAGAAGTCGAACCTTCTGGTTGTTTATCTTTTCCTGTGGCAATGCCAATTCACGTCACAGCATTAATGCCTAGGTCTACAATCCTTTTCTCTGATGCGATCATATGAATATTCGGGTTAGGTACTTCTTGCTTTCTCTTCTGCATTTCTGCTGCTAACATTGGGCATGCCTCAATGACATGGTCAAAAGATTTATAATAACTACAGGTAGTACATGCATTGGTGTAATCTCTAGATAAGTGACCTGGTTGGCCACAGTTATAACAGACCATTTGGCCTCTTCCTATTCCTTGTCCCGGGCCAGTGTTTCTTCCTCTTCCGCGGAATCCTCCACGACCTCTGTACGCGCCTTGATCATACTGCACATTATCCTTATTCTACAATGTTTCTTATTGAACCCTGTAGACTCCACCACACATATGCTCTACGTCTTTCTTTCTCTCCATCATGAGCTCATATGCCCTACAATTGGAATCATCATGTCCAACAGATTTGCAAAATGTGCAATATAAATTCTTAGGTGTTCGCACATATTTCTGGATTAAGTAACAATATTCTCGTTGGTGTCCTCTAGTTCTACAAATCTCACACCATGGCCCTTGGTTCTAATTTAGTGGATTTGGTGCTCCACTATCTAGGTAATCTTGAAACAAAGGACAGCATTCCTTCGGGTGTCCTTCTCCCTTACATCTGGTACACCATATTTATTCTCTTTGTTCTTTTCCCTTCTTCATTTCCTGCAACTGTAATGTCAAAGTGGCTAGCTAGTTCTGAATCTGGACCATTCCAGTGCTAGTCTCTCATATATGTGAAGCTTCTAATTTCATCGCGATCTCCAGGGTTTCTTCCTGTGAAACAACCTTCTGTTGCATCAACGACAGTGTGATATGGGGAAACAATGTAGCTATCAACCACTCTTGGTGTTGTTGCAGTGCTATGTCAAAACTGACTTGTTCTAACAATTTTTTAAACTTCTGGTCAAATTCCCAGACTGTTTCATTAGGTTTTTGCTTAATCTCCTTTAATTATGTTATACATTGCGATTACGACTTTGGCTTCTTGAACTCTCTTGATAGGGAAGCCTTAATTTCCACTAAGGTTCTATTATGTCCTATAGAAGACTTCATGAACCAGTTCAAGGCTCTATCCCTGAATGTAGTGATGAGTTGTGCTTGCTTCACAGCATCATCCTGAACTTGCTTGACGCTCCACATGGCTTCACATAGAAAACAGTGCTGCTTACAGTCTTCTAGACCCGTTCCTTTAAATATCGGAAGCTTAATATCGTCAGTCATTCTCCTTCTTGGTGGTACAATATTCTATGCAGTGGTCTGATTGGTGTTAGGCATGTTACTGCGTGAAATGTTCTGAATCAGAATATTATGAGTCAGAATGTTATGATTCGGGATGGTCTAAGTACTCACTCCCTCGATGTTACTGGTATTGACGCTCTGAGGATTAGGAATATTAACAACTTGAGGGTTCTGAACTGGCGGACTCTATGAAATAGGAGGCACAGTATTGTCAACTGGGGGGTTCTGCGGAGTGATAGGATGATAGGTAGCTGATGGAGGTGTTCTCTGGGTATCAGTATCAACTTCTAACTCAATGTCTATGAGGAGTTCACTCTTCTCGGTATTAAACTTATATATTTTCCCACTTCTCAAATTATGTGTATCTTCATCAGAGTCACTATATATGCTATTGACCATTACAGATTCAACAACTTCTAGGAATCTTATTGTATTCTTAAAACTCCTTTCTTAGCTAAAAGAATTTTAATATATAAACTCAAATTGTTCAGGTACTTACCTCTGAATCCTTAGAAGAACTCTGCTTCCACTGCGCTATAGGACTTCAGGGTGTCCACAACAAATTCTGTCATGAAGCCTTATAGTATACTGTCAACCCAAAATTCGACTGCTCGCGAGAGTGGACTATCTACTGCTATGAGCCTCTGAATGGGCTCTAGAGTCCACTCGGTAGGTTCTCCTTCTTGGAAACAGTTCTTTTGCTCTGCAAGTCTTGAAAACCACTCGTGCAACTCGTTTCCAAAACTTGCCCAGAAAATTTCATGAATATCCTTCCACAGGTATTTATTTAACCAATCTACGTCAGAAAGATGTGGATGTCTATTCTCCTTTCTAGAAAAATCTCTTTCTGTCTTGTCCAACGAGCTCCAAATTTCTTTCTTATTTGGATGTCAATTTTTCAGTACCGGTACTCATCACCAGTTCAAGCATGGAAACGAAACCATTTCTTGGTTGTTTAACTATTCTTGAGTTTTTCTAGAACGAACCAAGTTCTCCGCGGTTCGAGAAACCAATGAAACCCCTTTTCACCAGCTCTTTCGGAAACAGCCTGTGAACAGGCTGAGGTCTCACCTGAGGCAAAGTAATGGGGGGATGTGGAATCAGGTTTCCACAACCAGGTGATGAGTGATTCAATAATGCGGGTGAGCAGCGTCCTACAGGACTTGCGTTGTGAACTAGGGACCGCGCAAATTTCACCTTCTTCGTGGTTAACACTTAGACTATCATGCATCCAAGGACTGCGCAATGTGGAATGATTTTTCGATGATAGGACAGTGCCACATAGGGATGCACTTCCTCCCAACACTTATGCAACTTCAATAGACTTTAATTAATGTAACTGATGCATTTAACAAGCACAATAGTTCGCGAACCTTCCAACTTAAACAATATGATGGATTGCAACGTAACTGTGCACTTCCGGTGTTGCGCTCAAGGACTCGCACTTTACCGAATTCATAGGCTTAAGTGTTTACCCGATTGAATGATGCTTTCATTTGACTTAGAGATACTTATGCATTTAACATTCATTCACATATGTGGATACTTAACATATTATTCCCATCATTATCCTTATGGTGAATACATATAAAAGCAAGAACACATGAGCTCATAAACCAGACCTTAACCATTCAACATAAGCAAATACACGGATTCAAGCACACAATCAATCACATAACACAGAATTTAACATGGTTCACCCCCCAGGATGGGAGCTACGTCCACATGAACTATTGTTATATTATCTTTGGGAAGGGTGCAACAGTTCCAGTCTGGCACTCAACTGTAGTCTCTCTTCTCTCTTAGTAGGTCTCTGTGCACGTAGCTTGCAGAGCCTTTTTACAATAGCATTCAACAATAACAAAACAAGTATTACTCGAAGATTTTACAATGTTGATTATTCAACCCTTTCCCTTACAAAAATGTGCCCTTTTATAGATCGTGCCCATAGGTCACATATTTACAATCAAGTGGGCCAAAAAACCTAAGGTTACCCAAAACTAGTGCGGTTACTCGCCACCCTTCCTGTCACCATCGACAACTTGCTCCACTCGCTTCCGACCGCCTTGCTGGGTCACTTGCAGCCCGCACGCCCTTCTGACATCCACAGTCTTCACAAAAATGATTATACCTCATCATGGCGCGTTGCTTTCATCTCCTTTGTCCTGCCTGTCACTATCGACCTTGTGGTTTAACTTATAACTGTTTTCTGCCACCCTCATTGATAGGTCGCTTTACTCTATCTCCACTCTACTCCTTACCCAACTGTCAGGGAATCATTGAGCCAGCTACCAAAAATAGGTCGCTTCCACAGCTTGAACTTACCCAAACCGGCTGTTGCGCTAGCTCTGCTCATCAGCATGACCTCACATCTCGGACTACACAATCCAAACTGCGCACTCCACAAAACTGTGCCATCTGACTTCGTAGTCCGAACTGTGCAGTTCCCAAAATGTGTACTTCATCAAAATTGTGCTCACTTAGGACACGCCCAACATACTTCCCACGGTCACCCTGTACTGATCTACTTCTAGTGGGTGTCTATCCATGGTCACCCTAGACCTTGGAAGCCGGAGGTGCCTTTCCATGGTCCTCACCTTGACACGATAAATCAATCAATAATTCATCACAAGAACAGAAAAATGTGAATTTCAATAGTGGAAATCGAATGTTAACAGAAAAAATCGAAACATTTAGTTATTATATTTACCACTTACCTGACGGGGCACAAAGTGTGATCTTCCATAGTCACCTTGGACCATGGAAGCAGCAGATGCCTTTCCATTGGCGCCACCCTGACACAATAAATCAATAAATAAACGTTATGAAAATAATTGTAATGTCGAAACGTCGATTTTCAACTATGGATACTGTGGATTATCCGACTCCTCCCGCAATCAACCACCACAGAAGTCTTGCTACAGAAATAATTGTAACATAATAAAAAATGAGATATTGCAATAATATTTATTTTTACCTCGGAAGTAGAGGACACTCATTGTTGATGTATATGTAACTTCAAAATGTATTTTAGTTATATATTTATTGTACCCTTATAGAGATGTGTTATTCCTCTATAAGGAAGTGTCGTCATTTGTATTGACAAGTGTTGCAAGTGTGTTAACTTGCCGATGGGTTATTAGACCACCTTGTAAGGGGTCGGCCCAGATTTATGTAATATGTGGTTATTGTACCTAGCTAGACAAGTCGTCCCCATAAGGTTATTGGGCAAACAGAACAAGTATAAATAGAGATCAAGAGATCTCTATTTGGATCACTCAGAAACTCATTCTTCCTTCACTCAGAAAGTGGCACACTTGTGAGGAGGAGGATCAGCTGCTAAGAGGAGTCTATCTCTTGTACTTTGGTTGTACTTTGGTTGTGCTATTTCTCTATCTATCTCTAAGGAAGTTGTGGGGTTTTTCACCTTAGGGTTTTCCCCACGGAAACTCTATGTGTCTATTGTCTCTCATGCTTTTGATTCTTGTGATGATTGACATGCTTGTTATGATTGATATGCATTGATATACTGTACATGTTATTCTCTCAGTAAAGATCCTAGAGTATTGTGAATTAATGCTCAAATTTTAACACTCATTCTGTTCCATGACGAACATGGGTAGACCCCTGCCACAATGTAATAAGCATGTTGTCACATGGAAATATTCTAGGGTTGGAGTTTCTAGTTATTGTAGTCATATTTAGTTACTATATTTAGTTGAGTCAATAATTGTAACATAAAAAAATGAGATATTGCAATAATATTTACTTTTACCTCCGAAGGAGAAGATACATGTTGTGCTCCATGGCGATGAGTAGACCCCTTTCATAGTGTAATAAGCATGTTATCATATGGAAATATTCACAATAAGCACGAAAAAAGCGAATGGTAACAGTGAAAATCAAATGTTAACAAAAAAAATCGAAATATTTAGTTATTGTAGTCATATTTATTTACTGTATTTAACATTTACCTGACGAGGCATAGCTTGTGACCTTCCACGGTCACAATGGATCGTGGAAGCAGCATGTGGATTTCCTAAGCCACCACCCTGACACAATAAATCAATCAATAAAAGTTGAGTCAATAATTGTAACATAAACACAAATTGAATAAGCATAACAGTGTAATATGCATGTTATCACATGGAAATATTCATAATAAGCACGAAAAAAGTAAATGTCAACGGTGGAAATCGAATGTTAACAGAAAAATCAAGACATTTAGTTATTATATTTAACACTTATCTGACAGGGCACAAAGTGTGACATTCCATGGTCACCCTGGACCATGGAAGTAGGAGGTTCCTTTCACTGGCGCCACCCTAACACAATAAATCAATAAATAAACATTATGAAAATAATTGTAACATAATAAAAAATATATATATTGCAATAATATTTATTTTTACCTCGAAATTAGAGGACATGCATTCTATTCCATGACGATCATGGGCATACCCCTGCCACAGTGTAATACGCATGTTGTCACATGGAAATATTTTGGGGTTGGAGTTTCTAGTTATTTTAGTCATACTTAGTTACTATATTTAGTTGAGTCAATAATTGTAACATAAACAAAAATGAGACATTGCAATAATATTTACTTTTACCTCTGAAGGATAAGATACATGTTCTACTCCTTGGCCATGACAAGACCCATGCCACAGTGTAATAATCATGTTATCATATGGAAATATTCACAATAAGCATGAAAAAGCGAATGGTAACAGTGAAAATCGGATGTTAACAGAAAAAATCGAAACATTTTGTTATTGTAGTCATATTTATTTACTATATTTAACATTTACCTGACGAGGCATAGATTGTGACCTTCCACGGTCACCTTGGACTGTGGAAGCAGCATGTGGCTTTCCACTGCTACCACCTTGACAAAATAAATCAATCAATAAAATTTGAGTCAATAATTGTAACATAAACAAAAATGAGATAAGCATAACAGTGTATTAAGCATGTTATCACATGGAAATATTCATAATAAGCACGAAAAAAGCAAATGTCAATAGTGGAAATCGAATGTGGACAGAAAAAATCGAACATTTAGTTATTGTAGTCATGTTTAGCTACTATATTTAGCATTTACTTGATGAGGCATAGCGTGTGACCTTCGACGGTTACCCTGGACCGTGGAAGCCACATCTTTTCGATTTAAGTTGTAATCGATCAACAACTCTTCACCTGGAAGTATTGTTTTTGTTGCACATACAAATATATGATGTTCTTCATGTCCCTCAAATCCGCACTTCAGTTTCTTATTTGTTGTCACTGGTCGTGTACTATTTATAAATCCAACAACATTTCCAAACACTTTTGTTCTCCCATAAATATACATAGTCGCCCCTTTGTTTTTATTGTTTTCTGCTAGTTGTATATAATTTGTGGCAACTCCGTATCTCCGCATACTTCAATTATATTGGACCAAGATCAACTAGTTATTGTATCTATATAATGGTCCGACATACTCCATTAATTCAGTTACAATTCCATAGCTGACCTTTATGCCATCCACGGAAAATAGCCCCAATCCATGTAAGTACGAAGGAGCAATGCGATACATCCTCCCATTGATGAAGAAATATTTGTCCACTTGAGGTAGCTTATTACGTACACATCGTTGCACTAGATTTCTATACCTCAAGGGAAACTCAATGTCACCTATGCTCTCAGCATCATAATTACATGACCCTCTGTTGGCAATAAAATATTGCATGTGTCTACGAAATCTTTTCCTTACCATTTTCAGATCTAGTTGATATAGAACTGGTAGATCTAGTGCAAAATGTCTCACTTTCAACCTCTCCGAGTATATCTTCATCATCACTTGAGGAAGATAGATCTGACAGATACCTATTTGGTGGTACTTACACTCGATAAATCAATAATATAAGTTACCAAGCGGATATAATTTAGCGTGCAAATATATTTACTTGTAATGTTTTAATATCAAAAGGTATTTCTTCCCAAAAACTTTATCAAAAGCTATTTTTCTCTCAAAGGTGTAATTTATTTTAGAGTTATTTATATTTGAATTATTTTTAAGTATAAGACATGATTTGATTTTATTTGGAATTTGTTCACAAAACGGATATAGAAGTATGTTTTTTGGGCCACTTGACAATGAATAAAATTATGCATGCTACTTATATCAATTAAGACTATGGCCTTGAAATGCTTGAGATAAACAATCAATTTGAGGGTTTTGAGGAGCATAAAGACTAGTTAATGCATGCAAAGAGGTATGGGGTTCCCCCTCATATAGATCATGTGTGGGATTCAATTTGGAACGGGCGGTGGTCATATTGCTTCATTCATGGATTTCCTACTGAAACTTGATGACGTTAGTCTAACACTCCCTCTTCCATAGTGGTTTGATATGCAAGTTTCCTCATGCAAGGTACTCCTTCTCTAACTATGTGCTACATGTGCGCAATGGTACTCTATTGTATGACAATGTTGTTAGGAATTATGATCCAAAAATGTAATAAATAGAAGTTTAGTTTAATAAATGTAAAAGGGCATCTACACACTCACGTGATTATGTGAGGTGTCCCTTAGTTAGTTTTGGTAACGATAAATTAGTTGTTACTCTTTGGATATTTAAATCCATCAAGTTTTCCATGTGAGGTAATCTTTCGGGATTTAGCCCTCACATCTCTGTGATGTAATTATTTTCCTTCTTCATTAATAAATTATGTGTCTAAGGACACTTTGTCAAAGTGGTATCAGAGCACGCGGTTGAAGCTTGGTCTGGTTGGAACCTGGTTGGAAGATGCTAAAGGTTGTTTGAAGAAGGTGACTTTCAAGGTTTTGGAATAGCAAAATTTTAACCGTAAGTTAATGCTTCCTATTCTTTTGGGCTAAAAAGAATCTCTGCAGAAAAAAAAAATTTATAGACTCTGGGCTAAAAAGAATCTCTGCAGAAAAAAAAATTTATAGACTCAGTTTTTTTTTTTACTTGGAGAGAGTAAAATATATATATATATATTTTTTAAGGCAAGATTATTTAAAAATTTTGTGGAAGAGAATTTTTAGAAAAAGGAAGAGATGGTGAAATAGCCTCAACAGCTATAGAAAGTGAAGATATCATGTCTAAAGAATATAGAAGATCGTCCAGTGCATTCTTTGGAAATGTTCATACTTTCTCTTCTGCATTCCAGTGTCTCCTAGTCACAGATTGGCAGGCTTCCTTTACTCTCTCATTATAAGTGCTTCGGATAGCGATCCGGTCTTCATTTATTAAATATATCTGCACAGCAAAGCAAAAACCCTTCGAAGTTGATCCCATTCATGTCCAACGATGGACTTCAACACAGCCACCAAATGCTGATTATACTGAGTCTCTAAAGCAATTCTCCCGAGGCGGTCGTTTAAAATCTTAACGGCCACCTGGCCGCTAGTTCTCTTGGAAGGAGACGACAGAACAGTTGAAGGAATTACAACATAAGCGTGGTGTTTGTGGATCTCAGGAAGCGTTAATTCTCTAATTTTCTCCAGGGCGCAACGTATAATTTTGGTTCTCAAATTTCTGCTCATGAAAATCTACTATTCATCGAGTATTTATTACACCCAACTTCCACATAGAAGGAATTTTGTATAAACAACTGGAAATTCTTTTTCCTCTGGCAAACCCTGCCATTGCAGCGAAAGATTACGGCCACGTGTGCTTGTTGTGGCTTCTTCGGAAGCTTTGAAGAGAGAAAGACAATGTTGAAAAGAACCATCAAAACTCCAGCGTAGAAATAGAAGAGTTCACAATCTTGTATAATTTTTTTCACTTTTTCATTTCATTCAATATTTATGTAATATTTTGAAAAGTGAATAAGTTGTTTTGGAGAGATAAGGTATTTTATTATTCATTTTTATTTTTGGAGATTTTTTATATTAAGAAGAAAAAGGTTTTGAAGTTGATGGGACTGGATCTTGTGACCTCCCACTCAACAATATTGTATCTCTCCAATTCACCTATAAAGATTTGTTATTTTTTGGAGTGATAAGGTGTAACTTTTTTATTGGGCATTGGAGTAATAAGGAGCCTTGTTGGTGTCATAAGGAGTACTTGTATTTTCACTCAAGGTTTGATTAGAGCAAAGTGAAGCTCTATCAAATTCTTTTCTTGAGGCTATAAGTGGGTCAAGGCCAAGCCCCTATAGCTTTCTTTTGCATGGTGTGTGGTGTTTCTTGCAGCATTTCTTTCATGGTGACTCTTGTTGATGAGTAATTTTCTTTTCATGTTGGTGGTGATATTTTTGCATAAAATCTTCCATTGGTGATATAAGGTGTTTGTTTACTTATTCTGGTGACATAAGGTGCTTTCTTTTTTTAATTCTTGGAGCTATAATATTTGCATAATACACATCTTCTGGAGTTACAAGGTGTTTATTATTTTTTTTTACAATGTCTAAAGTTATAAGTCTTTTTCATGAATCTGACAAGTTGGAAGGATCGAAAAATTATAAAGTTTGGAGTCGTCATATTCAAAGCACTCTTATTTACAATGAATTGTGGAAGGGTGTCTGTAATGCTAAGCCTATCAAACCGACTAATCCTGATCAGCTTGCAAAGTGGGAACTAAAAGATGAAAAGGCCTTAGCATTGATTCACAGTACTGTTTCTGATGATATTTATGTGCATATTGAAAATAGTTCTAATGCGTGGTCAGCTTGGAAGACATTGAAAGATTTATTTGATTCTCAGAGTGAAGCTAAGAAAATTGATCTTCAATTGAAGTTGTTTCAACAAAAATTGTCTTCAGGAGGTGATGTCATGGAGTACATTTCTAGATTAAAAAATATCAAACAAGAAATTTCAAGAGCTGGTTTTGATAAAATTGAGGACAGCATGATGGTGACCATTTTGATCGCAGGATTGCCTGAGACATATAAGCATTTTTTGGAAACTTTACAAATTACAAATAAATTGGATAAAATTTCTTTTGATGAACTAAGTGAATTACTTGCCACACATGAAAAAAATTTTGGTCGAATAAAGCAAGCAGGCGAAGATGTTTTGGTTGCAAGTACTAGCAAACAGTCTCCAGGTAATCATCAAAAAGGCAATGATCAAAAAGCTTTTCAAAATTCAAATAGAGGTCGTGGTCAGGGTTTTGGAAGAGGAAGAGGCCGTGGAAGAGGAAGAGGAAGAAATCAAGGAAGAGGTTCTAAAGAATTTGAAAGTACACAGTCACAGTTTTCTGGAAGAGGAAAAGGTTCAGGAAACCAACAGGTCTCTGGAAGAGGAAGAGCTAATAAACAGGTCACATGTTTTCGTTGTAATAGAATTGGACATTATGCTTCAGACTGTAGAGTTTCATTTGAAAAAATTCTAAAAGAAAGAGAATTTAAAGAATCTTCATCAGCGGCACATTATGCTCATTCAGACGATAGTGAAAATTGTGAATATGTCTTTACAGCACTTGGACAATCAGAATCAATGGATTTTGTTCAAGTTCATCAGTTGGAATCAGTGAATTTTGTTCAGTCTTCTTATTGTTTCAAAAATGATTTTGAAGATGCTTGGATTATGGATACAGGGGCTACTCAGCATATGACATATAGGAAAGATTTCTTTTGGAGTTATGAAGATTGTCATTTAAATTCAATTTTTCTTGCAGATGATTCTATTCATTTACCACAAGGAAAAGGAACAGTTAAGGTTGATTTGCCTGGAATTGGAGAAAGATTGATTTCTAATGTTTGGTATGTGCCTACATTTAAGAAAAATTTGTTGTCTTTAGTTGTCATTCGCCAATTAGGACATCAAATTGTAATGGAAGATGGTATCCTTTTTGTTAATTCAACAAAGGATGCATACAAAACAGTTATGACAGGTTATGAAGACGGAAAGCTTCTTAGGATGAAGGGAACAGTCATTCCTAGATCAAAGGAACGTTTGAAGGAATTTGCAGGTTTAGTTGAAACTGATGTTTCACCTATCCGATTGTGGCACATTCGTTTTGGGCACTTGAATGTTGATAGTCTTGTACAGCTTCAAAAACAAGGAATGGTAAAGGGGTTGCCTACTTTTCGGAAGGAAAATGCAAAGTGTGAAGCTTTCATTTATGGAAAACAGAGAAGGATAGCTTTTTCAAAAAGCACTTGGAGAGCAACAAGGAGATTACAGCTTATTCATAGTGATGTTTGTGGTCCTTTGGAAACTTCACTTGGTGGTTGTAAATATTTTTTGTTGTTTATTGATGATTTTAGCAGAATGGTTTGGGTGTATTTTTTGAAGGAAAAATCAGAAGTGTTTGAAAAGTTTCAGTCATTTCAAAATTTGGTTGAAACAGCAACAAAGGAAAAGATTGCTACTTTGAGAACTGATAATGGTGGTGAGTTTACATCAAATCATTTTTTGACTTATTGTCAGGAAAAAGGGATTAAAAGACAGTTGACCAAGTTTTATACTCCACAGCAAAATGGAGTATCAAAAAGGATGAATCAGACTTTATTGGGCATGGCTAGAGCAATGTTATTTTTCAAAGGGTTGAAATCATGTTATTGGGCAGAAGCAGTTCATACAGCAGTTTATTTGAGGAATAGATCTCCTTCATCATCACTTGATGGAATAACTCCTTTTGAGGCTTGGTATGGATTCAAACCTATGGTCAAACATTTGAGAGTTTTTGGTTCAGTTTGTTATGCACTTGTCCCAAAAGAAAAACGAAAGAAGTTAGAGTCTAGAAGTGTTAAGTGCATGTTGATTGGTTATTCTCATGAGAAAAAGGGGTATAGGCTTCTGTCAGATGGAAAGTTTATTGTCAGCAGGGATGTGATTTTTGATGAAACTGAAAGTTTAAGTGTAGAAGAGGTTGAAAAACAACTTAGTCACTTAGAGGAAAAAGTAACTAAGGAACAATTAAGGATGCAACACTTAAATAAGACAAGGAATGAACAATGGTTTGATCTCACTTCAGAAGTACAGGATGATGAACAGGTTGAAGACACCTTGGAACAGGTTGAAGATACTTTGAATTCTTCACAAGTTAACTTGGATGATTCAAATCAAGTTAACATTGAAAAGAAGAAACCAAAATGGGCAACTAAGTTACTTCAGGATGTTAAGTCTGATGAAAAAGGAAAAACAGGTACAAGGAGTTCTAGTATGGGTTCAGAAAATTTTGCTCTTTCAGTTGTTGAACCAACTACTTTTAATGAAGCAGTTGAGTATGATGAATGGAAAATGGCCATGCAAAGTGAGTATGATGCAGTAATGAAGAATCAAACTTGGAAAATGGTTGATTGTCTACATGATGTTAAACCCATTGGTTGTAAGTGGGTTTACAGAATTAAGTACAAAGAAAATGGAGATATTGATAAATATAAGGCAAGATTGGTGGAAAAGGGTTTTGCTCAGAAAGAAGGGATTGATTATGAAGAAACTTTTGCTCCAACAGCGAAATGGAATACTATCAGGATTGTGCTAGCTTTAGCTGCACAAAATGGATGGAAAGTGCATCAAATGGATGTAAAAAGTGCATTTCTAAACGGTGATCTACAAGAGGATGTTTATATGACTCAACCTCCTGGTTTTGAGGTTCCAGGGAAAGAAAATCAAGTTTGTAAACTAGTTAAGGCATTGTATGGATTGAAACAGGCTCCCAGAGCTTGGTATGCAAAAATGGATGC
This sequence comes from Larix kaempferi, assembly GCA_027924585.1. NCBI lineage: Eukaryota > Viridiplantae > Streptophyta > Pinopsida > Pinales > Pinaceae > Larix > Larix kaempferi. The sequence continues at coordinate 3,851,773 of BSBM01000524.1, forward strand.
CTACCTACAGAAAGTTGGTTTTCTTCGTAGTGAGTCAGATGATACTTTGTATGTTCGAATCCAGGAAAACAACTTAGTCATCTTGGTTATGTATGTTGATGATTTGCTCATAACAGGTAACAATAATGATCATATATTTCAGGTTAAGAAAGAACTTCAAACTTTTTTTGAAATGACAGACTTGGGTTTACTTCATTACTATATTGGAGTTGAAGTAAAGCAGTAGGAAGGAAGTATATTTATTTCTCAAGCTAAGTACATATCTGGATTATTGAAGAAGTTTGGAATGGAGGAATGTAAACCAGCGATTACTCCCATGGAGCAAAATTTAAAACTTTCTAAGTTTGAAGGGGGGGAACTTGTAAATTGTACTGGATATAGACAGTTAATTGGATGTTTCATTTACTTGATGAATACTCGTCCTGATCTATCTTATGCAGTTAGCATACTTTCTAGATATATGCAGGAACCTAGAGAAAGTCATTGGAATGCAGCAAAAAGGGTGTTAAGGTATCTTCAAGGAACAAAGGATTTTGGACTTGAGTTTAAAAGAAACAAAAATTTCAAGCTTGTTGGCTATTCAGATGCGGATTTTGCTAGAGATGTTGATGACAGGGAATCTACTTCAGGTTACTTAATGAATATGGGATCAGCTGCAGTGGCATGGAGTTGTAAAAAGCAGGATACAATTGCAAATTCTACAGCAGAAGCAGAATATATTTCAGCTTGGGAAGCTGCTTGTGAGATAGTTTGGTTAAGAAGGATTTTGCAAGACCTCAAAGTTAATCAGAAAGAAGCAACTTCATTATTTATTGATAATCAGTCAGCAATCAAGTTATCCAAAAATCCTGTTTTTCATTCAAAAACTAAGCATGTGGATACTAAGTATCATTACATTCGGGCTCTCGTCGTCAAACAAATCATCAAGCCAAAGTATTGTCCATCAGAAGATCAAACTGCATATATTTTTACAAAATCTCTTGGAAGGGTCAAATTTGATAAGTTTAGAAATGAACTTGGTATTTGTTCAAAAGAATTTTTGGATCAAAGGGGGGATTGTTAGGAATTATGATCCAAAAATGTAATAAATAGAAGTTTAGTTTAATAAATGTAAAAGGGCATCTACACACTCACGTGATTATGTGAGGTGTCCCTTAGTTAGTTTTGGTAACGGTAAATTAGTTGTTACTCTTTGGATATTTAAATCCATCAAGTTTTCCATGTGAGGTAATCTTTTGGGATTTAGCCCTCACATCTCTGTGATGTAATTATTTTCCTTCTTCATTAATAAATTATGTGTCTGGGGACACTTTGTCAAATGTGGTCACAAAGGTCCAACTCTCCTCCTCAACATAAATCCTTGGTTCCATTACCAACCTCCATGAAGTATCCTCCTCAACCCAAGCATCATCAAATCAAGTGTTCAACCTCCAAGGTGTGTAGATACCCAGCTCTAAGGGTTAAGTGCCCAATGCTCCTCCTCCTAGGTAATTACCTCCCTTGATCAAGCAATCGACTCCTCCATTGTGTGGACCCAATGATTTTACAAACATGTCGATTAGGTAACAATTTCCTAAGGGTACCATGTCAACACACCAACCAAGGCCAAGCATCCACCCAAACCGAGACATTGATGTGACCATGAAGCATCACAAGGGGCTAGGAGACCTATTGCTCGTCTACCAAGGTGAGAACAATTTTGGAGTAATTCCAAAAGCTAACACATAGTTTTCCCTAAAATGAATAATTATATCTAAAAACTAGGTGGCCATGTGTATTACTCACTCATTATCCTTGCCAAAAATTTCAGGTGCGTGCAATTTATACACATGAAATTTATAACATCATGTCCATAAAAGAAAAATGAGTATGGAGTAACATAATTCTCTACAAAACTTCTTTTTTCTTTAAAGTGAAATTCTCAATGTAGATATGAGTTTTGATTGCTTGAAGTTGAATGAACAAAAAAAATTACAAATTTAATCGTCAACAAGAAAATGTATTACCCATTTTCATGTTTGCGCCCTTATACCAACGAAGACAACCACATGAAAGTGGTGTCTTCCAATAACATATTGGTTAATTGGTTGGGGGGTTGGTATGCTTTCTTGGTATACAATGTTAAACAGTTAGAAAACCCTATAATATGGCACCTTAGAATAGCTTAGAACGCTTTAACTTACACCAAATTTGGCCATCTTTTGCCCATTTTTTCCAAATTTCATGCAATTTCATACATGGAGGGAAAGTGGGGCCATGCACAAAATTGTCCAAAATTGGGCTAGATTTGGTCAATTTTGCAAAAAACACACCATTTTTTTTTAATTTCACTCATGAAATGAGGTGGAATAGAATTGGGTATCACTCCCACTCCCTATCATGCATGTTTGAAATTGTAAAGGATTTGGAAAAATTTGGAACAGTTTGTTAGTGATTTTAGGCATGGGGAGAGGGTTTAAATGATAAGATCAACCTTGGTGGAGGGGGAGGATTCTAGACATCATTTCCCCTCTCCATGCAAGAAAACTCACAAAAATTGGCGAATTTTTCCCTCCCTCCATGCCTGATTTTTTTTAAATAGGATAACATGGTGAAATGTCACCAAATTTAGACCAATTTAAGGTAGTTTTGAGTGGTTTTGCACATGGATGTGGATAGGGTGATGTTGGATCCTGAATCGTCTTACCACAACCCCGAATCATCTTCCACTACCCAAGACCTTTTTCTTACCATTGCTACGATGTTTGGAAACACAGAAATCCTGAATTTGTTTGGTTGTGATCGTAGGGTTCAGGCCTGTTCTCTATCAAACGGGCGATGGATGGGTTCAGGGATGGCATTTGATGGGAAAAATGCCTGTCATGGGTCATTTTTCCCCTCAAATATGACCTATATTTCATATAAACCCTCAGAAAAAATGAAGTAAACAGTGAAACAGTCAAAACCATGGGATTTTCGCAAATTCCTACACTGCTAGGGTTAATGGGCTTACCAAATTCATTGGGCCCTTTGTTATCCTATGGAATTCCGCCGGATTGCCTCCCCTAGGAATGCTAGTATCCTCTGGACTGGTATCCCCTGATCCTCGATTTACCACTACTCTGCTCATCAAATTACCAGTGCTTTGGATGTTGCTAATGAACTAGTCCGTGGGAGTGAACTTGTTCTTTGTTGTTTTGCTCTAGATGCTGCAAATGAGATAGTGCACAGGAGTCTTTTCCTTCTATGTTTTCTTGTTGTTTTGTTTGCATCTTTTATATTTTGTGTTTTGTTTTGTTTTTTTATTTGCATATTTATTTTTTGTTTAGTTTATTTTTGGTTTTTTTTATTTGCATATTTTATATTTTGATGCATTTTAAATTAATTTTAGTTAAACAACTCTATGTTTTTAATTTAATGTAATTTAATTTAATTTAACTAGGATTTTGTCATCATTTGTATTGGTTGCATTCCTTATAGTGAGATCCTATACATAAGTCCCTTCAAGGACAAATATGATGATGATGATGATGATGATGATGATGATGATTATGATGATGATGATGAAGAAGGCCAGGAAGACGATGGTGATGATGAAAACAACAGCGATGATCATAATCATCATCATCATCCTTGTCATCGCCATCACCATCGTCTTCATCATCGTCATCATAGTCATCTTCATAATCATCATCATCATTGTCATCATCATCGTCATCATGATCTTATTCATCATCATCATCTTCCTTATCATCATCATCATCATCATCATCATCATATTCATCATCAACATCTTCGTTATCATCATCATCATCATCATATTCATCAGCAACATCATCATATTCATCATCATATTTATCATCATCATCATCATCCAATTTATCATCATCTCCATTATCATGATCATAATCATCATCATCGTCATCATAATCATCATCATCATTTTCATTATCATCATCATCATCATCATCATCATCATATTCGTCATCATCACCATCAGCATCATCATCATCAGCATCATCATCATCGTCATCATCATCATCTTCATCATCATCATCATCATCATCATCATCATCATCATCTTCCTCATCTTCATCATCGTCAACTTCATCATCTTCTTCATTATCATGAGTAGAAGTTGTTTTGGCTTTCTCTATTTGGGCATGAGTAGAAGATGTTTACATTTTTTTAAGCCTTATCTCTTTGGAAATATAATCAATATTTCCATGGGTTTCCACGATCTTTAAAAGCTAGGGGCTTTCTCTGTTTTGGCATGAGTGGAAGGTATTCACATTTTTTTAAGCCTTATCTCTTTTGAAATATAGTCAATAAAGTTTCTTAGTAGGGGTTTTGTAGGGGTTTCAATGGTATCAGGAAGACCTATTTTTATGAAAATAAGGGTTACTCCTATGGATTTTCCTGTTTTTTTTTTCTTTCAAATAAGGGTTTTTCATAGGGTATTCATGGTACCAGGGATACCTCATTTTGTATAATTAAAGGTCTCTATGGTTACCATGCATAACTCTTTTGTATAAATAGGGGTTTCCATGGTAGCTTGGATACATTTTCTTATGGTTCCTTTTTTTCGTATAAATAGGTGTTGCTCACTTTTCTTGGTAATTATATCACTTCGTAAATATAATTAGAAAATTTTATCTTGAGGGATTTCCATGGTACCATGTTCATAGGTCTTCATATACTATAAGTTAGGGGATCTCTCTGATTTTGTATAGATATGAGTTATTAACTTTCTTTCATAATTTTATCACTTCAAAATATAATTAATAAAGTCTCTTTCAACTAGTGTTCAGCCATTAAACTCACAATCACCAATCTTAAGTGTTGATATGGACTAGAGATTTTGTTATTTTTTTTGTTCATTTTTCTTTTCATTAAAGAGTTATTTCCAGTTACTTTTGTTTTTGTAGTGGCAATGCCACATTCAAATAGAGGCACATCAAGAATAGGATCTTCAAAATATATGATAATTATATGTGTAAGAACCAATATTTTCTCATCTCTTTTGGTGGTAGAATGTCATGTTAAGGATGCGATGCCTCGTATTTGATCATTTAGGTTTTGTAAATGTTGTGTGTTTGTTAGCAGTTAAGAGAGTAGCTGAAGTCTAGAGGCTCAAATATTACTAAAATTTGTCTAAAAAATAGAAGAAACACTAAGTTAAGACGACTTGTAAAGTTGGCCATAACAAATCTAAGTATATTGGTAGTGAACAAATAATATAAACGAAGCATTGATATGGAATCTTTAAGTGGCAATTTATAAGAGCATAACCAAGAACATAAATGTAAAAAATGAATGATGAGTTAAAGGGTTATTGAGCCACCTCCTTGACCTACTGTTTGTAACAAAATGTTAGCATCTGGATATTCCAAAACACCCTACGAACACCAACAATTGGTTATAAAGATGGCCATGAAAATTATATAGTTGGCCATAACAAATCTAAGCATCTTGATAGTGAATACATAATATAAATGACACATTGATTTGTAATCTCTAAGCGACAATGTGGCCAATTTATAAGAGCATAACCAGAACATAAATATAAAAAATGAATGACGTGTAAAAGGTTTATTGAGCCACCTCCTTGAGCTAATGTTTGTAACAAAATGTTAGCATCTAGATATGCCAAAACACCCTATGAACACAAAAAATTGCGGTTAATGCTGATGTGTTGGCACTCTTCATGTATATGGATAGGGGATTATATATTCACTACCTAGATTATAGACTTGTACTCCTTTTTGTTAACATGGATATTCGATTGCAATAATGTTATATGAGATGCATGTTTAAAAAAAATGAGTTCATTAGAACAATCAATATTCAATATGAGCCATTTCTTAGAATCTCCATTTAGAGAAGACACATTGAAAGGGCATAGCTCCAAGGAAGATCTCAAATTTTATATAGATTGAGGTAAGTTGCTTAGTAAAAAAATGTGGAGATCATGTTTCTCTAGGTTAAAATGATTTTTGAGAAACACGTGTTGAGGAGGAAGACTAAACATCAAAGAGGGAATGCTTTGAAAGTAGTGAGCATGGAATTTTCAAAATGAAAATGTTGGCCACACGCAAAACTTTGGAGTATGAAAGTTTGAGAAATATTACGGTGATTTAGAGAAGTTATTTGTAAATTTATTGTTGAGAGAAAGCTTTTGCAACTCACTCAATGCAATGAGTGCTAAGTGGACTAATCAATATCATAAGAAATTTTCCATCCTGAATAATACTTATGGGATATGGGTCATGCCTTAATGACATACTCTATGAAAATAATTCAAAAAATGTTATCTCAAATCAATATAAGGTACAAATTATTAAAGAGATACACTGACATGGTTTTGTGGTAATGCCTTGATTATAATTTATATGTAATTGTAGTAGACACTTGGACACCTATTGGAAGCAGTGCACATTCAAGACTAGACTAGGGGCATATCCTTTGAAGGTTAGTTCATTTTGTAGATGATCCAACCTTGACCCTAGAGCTCTCACATAAATTAATGGGATGAACTCTTCCATGTTTCAATACTTTTGTTGAACTAATAGGGGCTTTGGTTTGCAAGGAATAATTAGAAGTAATTATAATTTATCAAGAAGTCTACCTAGAAAGGCATATGACAGAATGAAAAATCACCCAACAAGGGAAAGCTATTAGATACCTAAGTATCCTTGTGGGTGTCATTGTCTAATTAGTTCAACAAAGATTATTAAGATTGAAAGTAAATTACAAAAGGAATATTGTGGAGATATATCTCTAGAAAGTAAACTTAGCATCTTGGATAGGACCTATCAACTAACCATTTTTTCCTTTTACCTTTATCATCATAATTAAAAAATTGAAATGGCTTTAAGAAGGTTGTTATGGAGATGAAAATGAGGAAAAAATATCTATGTTCAATTGTTTGGAAAATTCATGCTTCCTTAGAGACAATGTTGCTTGGGAAATATGTACTCTTTATGAAGACAAAGGATACCTATGTTTCATTGATATACATTTTGGAGGAAAATATTGGCATTGGATTGGATTGTAAGAGGCACATATGGAAATTCTTATCACTATACTATATGAACTTTTGGATGCAAATTCTACTTGCAACAATACTTGGTCCCACTATTTCAACTCACTATTTGCTAAATATATTAAAATATTTTCCACACTTACATTCACAATTTCAATTTGTTCATATGTGCTTGGCGGAATACACAGAATTGCATTGAAACTTGGTATTTGATGCCTTCCACAATGTTCTCTAGAAATTCCCAAGGACTCTGATATCCCTGTCTAGATTAATTACCTTTGACAATCCATGTAATCACATAATATTCTTGAATAAAATGTCTAGGCAATAAGTCACATCATTTTTTTTCTACAGTATAAGATATGTGTCATTTTGTAAAATCTATTTAATACAACAAGCATTGAATAAGTCCTCTCTTGGTCCTTAGAAAAGCAAGAAAAAAATACATTGATATATATATTCCCATGGTACAATTCGTATCAACAATGGAGTATAAAATCCTATATTAGACTTAGTGCCTTAGCCACCTAACAAATTCTACATCTCTTGACAATTATTCCAACTTATTTCCTTGGATTGGGTAGTAATATCTCTCCTCTCATAATATATATGTCTGATCTCTCCCAAAGTGTCTTGGCAAACCTCCATTGTCATAATACACAACTATCTTCCTCTATGTCATGTCAGATGGTCACCCTTTGCTTGTTCACCCCTTGCTTGTATGCATTTCAAACCCAATAAACAAATAATCAATATGTGCAAACTAAAAATAGATGTAAAAGATCAAGAAAACTAACTTACAATAACTTTCAGAGAGTTTTTACATTATCAATTATACAATTATTTATACAACTTAAACACTTCTCTATATTCTTAGTGTATTCATGAATTATTAAGGAAACCAAAACAATGTGCAAGGTAATTGGAAAAAGTAAGTATATAATATGTTATATGCATAAATTATTTTATGGTTCTAGAGTATAACTTAAAATTGTTTATGATTAATATGACCAACAAGAATCAATATGAATATATGACATTCTTTAGTTCATACATTCAAAAGAATCACATTTATGAATTGAGGGGTGATGAAATCAACATCTTACTTAAAATTTAGATGATAAGTTCCATCCAAACAATCAACGTCCAACTAAATGTTTCAATAAAGATAGCCTTAGGATGGATCATCACATAGACAATGCCATTGATGTCCCCGATGTTTCAAACTATCATAATCATTTTATTTCTTCAACCTTTCGTAATGAAATTTCATCTCATCATCTTCATTATCATCATCATCATCATAATCATCATCTTCATCATCAACATCTTCATTATCATCATCATCATCTTGATCATCATCATCATATTCGTCATCATCATCATCAGCATCATCATATTCATTATCATGATCATCATCATCATGATCATCATCATCATCATCATCATCATCATCATCATCATTTTCATTATCATCATCATCATCTTCATCATCATGATCATCATATTCGTCATCATCATCATCATCTTCCTCATATTCATCATCGTCAACTTCATCATCATCTTCATTATCATCATCATAATCATCATCATCATCATCATCGTCTTCCTTATCATCGTCATCTTCATCATCATCATCATCTTGCTTATCATCATGATTAATCAACTACATTATCATCAACTTCATCATCCTCATCATCATCATCATCTTCATCATCATCATCATCATCATCATCAACATATTCGTCGTCATCATCATCATCATGAAGATGATGATGACGACGATGACAACAACGATGATGATGAAGATGATGAAGATGATGATGATGATGGAGATGAAGAAGATGATGAGGATGAGGACAAAGATGATGATGATGATGATGATGATGATGAAAATGATGATAATGATGATGATGATAACGAATATGATGATGATGATGATGATGATGATGACGAAGAAGATGATGAGGATGATGATGATGATGGTGATGGCCATGATGATGAAGATGATGATGGAGTTGAAGAAGATGATGATGATGATGACAAAGGTGATGACGATGATGATGATGAAGAAGAACATGATGATAATGATGATGATGATGATGATGAATATGATAATTATGAAGATGAGGATGAGGATGAGGATGAGGAGGATGATGACCAAGATTGTCTAGTTAAACCATGTCAAATTTCAGCTAGGTGATGATGATGATGATGATGTTGATGATGAAAACAACAATCATTGTCATATTCATCATCATCATCATCTTCCTTATCATCATGATCATCATCAAGTACATCATCATCAACTTCATCATCATCATCATCATCATTTTCGTCATCATCATCATCTTCATCATCATCATCATCAACAGCATGATCATTGTCATCATCATCATCATCATCATCATCTTCCTTATCATCATCATCATCGTCATCATCATCATCATGATGAAGATGATGATGACGACAATGATGATGACGATGATGATGACAACAATGATAATGAAGATGATGAAGATGATGATGATGATGGAGATGAAGAAGATGATGATGATTGTTAGAGCTGAAATTGCACCCCTTTTATTTTAATCTCTGTTCTTTGTCTTTTATTTTTATTTTCTCATTCTTATTATTTATATTAGTTTTATCATATAAACATTAGCTTTAATTTTACTTACTTCAGTTTTATTATTTATATTTTTTATTTTGCTTTATTTTTGGATTAAACATTGCATTATAAATATATTTTTATTTCCATTTAGGTCTTCAATACATGATTTAATACTTTCCTAACCCTTATTTAAATATTTTGTGAACATTTCATAATTGAAATGTAACTTGGTACATTCTGGTAGCGCAATCATTAACCTTCTCATATATTGGCGCTACCAGAATCCCGAAATCATTGAAGATTATGGTTGGCGCATGTCCAATCTCACGCATTAGCTTTCATGAGTGATTTGCCTGAGAATTTTTTTAGGAAGTCAGTAACAGCTATCAAAGTTGATGATTCCACCACGGATGCTTTGAGAACAGACACCACGCCTTTACCCTATCTCCACTTGAGTTACTGCTACAGGGTATTGGGACATTGTTCACTGGTGAAAAGAAGTTGTTTCAAGCACAACAAGTATGAAGAGGAGTGGTAAGCAATGTAGGTTGGTGCCAGTGAGCACTGAATGGGAAAAGGATTTAACTGAATGCACTGAACTGTTCAGAAGGGATGGCTAGTTTGGTTTTTTTGAAAAGATTACAAGTTACAATTTAGAGGTTACTAGATCCTTTACTCATAATTGTTCAAGCTCCTTTGTCGAATTCCAAACCCTAAGGATTAAATTGAATGAAGAATTGATAGCTGAGGTGACTGGTATAATCATCAAGGGGCATCGATGGTTTTAAAAAATTCCATTTGAATTTGATCCAGTTTCATTTATGTTGCCTGGATTTGAAACTATGGACTGAAACAAAGGAATCCATCTCAATGTTGTGTTGTAGGTACAATAGATCCCATGTTTTAATGAAAACATGGGAGCCCCAAATATTTGTATGCAAAGGTAATGATTAAATTCCATGGTCATTTCGGGGTTTTTCCATCGTGCTTTTATTGCTTTGCTATGATTTTATTCAATTAAAAGTTTTCCCTTTGAAAATGCCTTTGATTTTTGCTTTGCCATGAGTTGCGGAAGGCTTTGGTTTTCCCAAAATCTAGCCCTTTCCACAACCTGCAATCCGCAATCCACAATGTGGATTGCGGAAGCTTGGTTTTTGTTTTGGAAAGTTTTCTTTCCGCAACCCGCAATCTGCAATGCAGATTCTGGATGCGAAAATGTTTCTCAATAATCACGGTTTGACGCACCCGCAACCCGCAACTGTAGATTGCGGGAAGTATTTCAAAAAATAAATTATGCTTTGCATTTCCACAACCCGCAATGCAGATTGCGGATTGTGGAAAGTGTTTGAGGAATAAGTTTGCGTTTTATTTTTCCGCAACCTGCAAATGGCGGATTGCGGATTGCAGAAAGTTCATATTTTAATGTTTGTCGTTTGTGTTTCCGCAACCCGCAATTGCAAATTGCGGATTGTTGAATCTTTTGGTTCGTTAATATTTAGAGTTTCCTTCCCACAACCCGCAACCTACAATTGTGGATTGTGGATTACAGAAAGATTGTACATATTTGTAAAATGAACGCCCTTCAATTTTTCTTCCACTTCTCACATGTTTAAATTGTAACCGTCGATTTGTCTTGATCCTGCGGATGAGATTACGCTGCGTGATTTCAATAATTATTTGGATTATCTGTTCTTCACCAATTTTCAAATTGCTATCAGGTTCGTGACTGCAATTTTCACCTTCATCCAATTTTGAAGTCATAATTATTGATCCAACTAATCCATAATGATAAGTTGTTTAGATTTGACATGAAATCATATGTGATATAATTAAAATCGTACCTCATCTTAATCCAAATTTTGTTGACGCATGTTATGTGTTATTTCGTTGCAGATGTGATAATCACAGTTATCAGACCGAAAGGTTTAATCATGGCAATTCATTACAGTTAGTCATTATGGGATATTTATTGTTCCTCTTAAATACAAAGATCGATAAGAGCAATTCGTTGGTCATCATATTTCATAGAAAATTATTTTTGTTTCCAAAGATTTATTTCTAACAATTACATACTGTGGCTTTGTGATGAGAAAGAACTTCAGCCTCTTCAATATCATGAACCTTTTCCACTACCTTTTAAATCAGATGTTTCTAATGATAGCACTGGTAGTGAAAAAAAATATTGTGAGATTCAATCCATATGTATACGAATCCCATGGAAGAAAAGGAGGAAGATCACTGGAAAATATGTTGATCGAGATGATACAGTCATCCAGGATTTTATAATCAATGAAGCGCCTGTAACTTCACCAATTCCCCCGAGGGAAGGACAAGTGGCCGATTTTTCGATTTTCTAGGACATTGTTGATCATCATGAATCTTCTAAGAAGCTTTTATCAGCCTCTGTCGCAGATAGCTAGTGGATTATCATTGCCCTCCACAGATTGTTATGAGATACTTCCCTTGAAACTGTGTGATGAAAATCTTTTGAAATTTTTTTGAAAAGTTCATTAATGATCAAATTTCTTTGATGATATCTTATTTCTTCGCCTTAAATCATTGAATGAATACTGTTTTAATTTTGCAATCAATCATTAATGCACTGATCTATGATTTGGATTTGTCTTAATTCATGGCCTCTGTATCATAATGTTTTAAGTGAATTTATTTAATTAAAAATTTAAAACATTTATCTATTTCTACAAATGATTAACATAAATTAATTAATTCATGTTAATTTTTCAATTAGCATTTTAGCTACAGGGTAAACTTGCATGTTCCTAATCTTTAAAATATTATCAGTTAATTTTCATTTTCTGATTGTATTTTGAAGTATTAAGAAAAGATCCAATTTTCCATTTCTGCTAAGCTGGCTAAATGACTTATTAAAACTCAAACCAAGTTATCCTGCACACAGTCAAAACACTTCCTTTATATTAGATCTAACTTAGTTTAGATTTCCTTTAAGGTAGATTTGTTCTATTTTTAGATCCATTTTACAGTTAGGACACTTTAATCTTCCCTCACAGGAAGACTGATTCTTTCAGGATGAAACCCCATAAGTGCTAGCGGAGGCCTTTATATCCGTGGGATTTAACTACACCAAACAAGCTGGGGATAGAATTGCTCTTGCACAGATCCTTTTGAAGCCTTTCAGACTGGGTTTTCACCCTATGTTGTTAGCCTTGGAACCCATTCCAACAACCTCCACCCTCGAGGCTTCAACAAATGGCGCTAGAAGGAGGGCCAAAAGCAAAATATGCCTAAATGAAACACCAGCAGACCTCCTCCAGCAAGAATACCGATTGTCACCCGTAGTCATACTCACGCATTAACCTCTGTAGAACAACCAGTGCAAGATCCAACCGCCATTCCTCCTACCCCTGTGATAGAGCAGGAAACTAGGAGGACCGATATCGTTTTTATATCACCCACTAGGGGACCTCTCACACTCAAACAATTACTCAAAGGTTCTTCTAATAGTGTTTCTAGGTTGCAACAAAGGATCGCAGAAGAGCATAATCTTGGACTAGCAGCAATTCAACATCACCAAAACATGGATCCGCAAGCTAATAATTCAGATAATCAAATTCAGATGATCAAAACTTTGAACAATATAATTCACCTCACCACAATCTACTTCCTGATTTCAACCTTGATACATTATTCGGGGAAACAGAACAAGACCAACAAAACTTTTCCACAGGTGGACCACCGTGGACACCTCCTTCATCTTCATCACCCTCATCTGAAGAGTCATCATATAGTGAGTCAGAATCCATTTCATCTTCAGAAGACATACCCATGGCAGAAGGTGGAAAAATACCCTGGCTGGACCAAAGGTGGAAATAGACCCTGGCTGGACCAGGATGCTGTGTTTATAGTTGGAGAACAACACAAACTCCCTAAGAACCCTAAAAAGTGGTTTCCTAAGTTTGATTGTAATGATAAATCACCTTCCCTAGATCATATTAAAACTTTTATGCAGGCCATCAGACTTAGGAATGTCATTCATGAGGGCGTAGTTTGCAAATTGTTCCTTTACACTTTCCAGGGAAAAGCATCCACTTGGTACTTTGCCCTGGAAGCCATATCCATCTCTTCCTATGATGACTTCGAAAAGTTGTCCATTCATAAGTTTGGAGATGAAAAGACTCAAGAAGACTTGGTCATAGACTTGTCCTCAATGAAAATTAGAGGCAAGGAAAGAGTGAAAGATTACAATCAAAGGTTTTCATACTTAAAAAATAGAATCCCTACCACTGTTCTTCCTGGAGAATAACTTCTAGTTGCATATTATGTTAAAGGTTTACCTGTTCCCATTGCCATGTGGGTAAAAAGAGCACGAAAAGATAACTTGCAAGAGGCCTTTGCTGAGGCTATCCATGTTGAAAAATATATATTATGTTTGAAAGATAAGCCTGATGTTACATCAGATCAACCTTCAACCTCCAAAAGAAAGCAAGAAAACCTCCCAAAACCCACAGTCCAAAACAAGGACCCATTCAAGATGAATGACATGAAAAATTTCCACCAAAAGATCTCAAATGAAATGGTAGATCTGAAAAAGACTACCACATAAAACCAGAAGAATAACAAGGGATTCAATCGACAACCTTTCAGAAGACCTTACCAACCCCCACAAAACCAAGTCCCACCTAATCCTGATGAAGGGTTGAACTCAGAATAAATTATTTCTATCTTTAAGGATTTGGTTTCAGAATCACATAATTATCCTGATCAACATGATGAAAACCCACAAGAGAATCAAGATCCTGAACCACCAAATGAAGTAGAAGACCAGCAAATAAACACAATTAGCTTCTTTTCAAAACTTCCCATGGATGAGGAGGAAGATGAGCCTGAGGCTGTCTTCAATGTCCAACACCCCTATAATACAAGGAGTAAAGGACAGCCCACACAAGAAGCTTCCACTTCAACACCCGCACCAAACAGAGGCAAAGCACCAACACATAAGGACACTGTAATTCCTGAAATAGAATATAGTCTAATTGATTACTTCAAAAGAGTGAAAGCCAACATTTCACTTTTTGAACTTCTGAAAATCCATGCAATGTGAGATAGCCTTACCAAATGCATGATTTTTAACAAACCCAGGGAGGTTCAGAACAACAATATAGATGTTGATGTATTTGTAACTTCAGAATGCATTTCACTTGTATATTTTATATTGTATTTATATGACATTGTACTTCCGACAGAGAGGTTTCATTCCTCCGATCGAGAAGGTAATTATTGTATTTGATAGGGTTATTAGACTCCCTTAGTGGGGTTGGCCCTAAGTCATGTTGTGATGGGTTATTAGACCCTCCTAGGAGAGGTCGGCCCAGTTAGGGTAAAAGGAAAGTGAAGTAAAGTATAAATAGAGAGTGTGACTCTCTCATTTGATTTCATTCACTCACTCACTCATTCATACAAGTGAGTAGTTCGCACAAGTGGAGGAGGAGGAGCTATAGAGGATTATCACTTTGTTTTGGGGTTTTGTACTATTGCTCATTCTATCTCTGAGGAAGTTGCGGGGTTTTCTCCTTTATGGTTTCCCCGATCAAATGCTTTGTGTCTATTGTCTCTTGTGATTGATTATGTTGTTCTTGTTATTCTCTTAGATAAGATCATATATCATATTGAATTAAATGTTGAAAAACTAACATGGTATCAGAGCTAACCTAAGAAGAAGACATTGTGCAGCTGCAAAAGCTAGGGCTTTGTATATCAAAACCTAGTCACTATGGAACTTTCGCTATATATAACTTTTGGCAAAGTTTCAGGATCTGAAACTTGGACAAGCCAAATATGACATGTTCCTATACCTTGTGTCCAAGTTTCAGCCTCATATTCATTGTACTTTGTGAGATATGATCTGTACAAGTTAGGGTTTTGTCCTCTTCCAGAATGTTTCCCTAAACAAGTGACCTAGGCACAATGGTCATATATTGGGATAAGAAGCTCCAAATGGAATTTCATAAAAATTCAAAGTTAGGCCACTTTCTGTAGTTTCACATGTCCGAGTTTCAGAGGCCTAAGCTGAAACAGTGACACGTATCACTCCATACAATTTCGCTATGCCATTTCATCCCATAAACAGGTCATGTTGCGACACTTAGCATATCTCTCTCATGGAGAATCCAATTAAGCTCAAATCTGTGGGGTTTGAAAGATGACAGGCCATTCTACCACAAGCCAAAGTTTCAAACCCTGAGGATCCAAAATTTCATAGATACACCAGAAACAATATGGCATATATTTCTGTCAAAACAGAATTGGATTCTGAGCATTTTCATTTTTGGCTTGTCACTGCTGCGGGAAATTAGGGCTTTTGACAGAAGTAGAATTGTGGAGTGCTCTCAGCACAGGATTTCTCTCCTCAGCAAAATTGAAATTTAGAGACCAGGATCAAACTTTTTGGTTGGGTAGAACCCCAGGATCTATCAAACCCTAGTTCAGGTTTTGGACCAGAAAACCAGAATTTGACAGAAATTGCAGATCCGAATTTCGCAGGTCACTTTTGAGGGGTAAATTTTTGGAGTTTTCAAAATTTGAGCACACCAGCTTGCTCACCTTAGTCAATTGCATCTCCCTGTCGAGACAGAAGTTTGAACTTCCAAGTTTGTATTTTTAGGGTTTCTCTATCAAACCCTAGCCAGCTCCAAATCTAGTTTCAACAAGTCAAGTGGTAAGATCTAAATCTTTTATGTCCATTTGAGTTTCTCATTAAGATGTCTCACCACACCAAGCTTGAGGATAATCTTGAAGGGGTTGATAACTTCCGATCATGGAAGTATAGGATTGGTTTAATCCCATGGGGGGGTCAGTTGATAGGCAATATCATATCACGTCCATTCATATTGGGGAATAAACTATGATACAAAAATGAGAAAATATATTGCCCCGTATTAAGGGGCCAAGGGGGCTTAATTATGTTATATGGCAATACAAATATTTAGGGTATATTTTATTACATTTCATGTAGAAGTGTTGGAGGGGACGTAGAGAGAAAATCTTGTAAATATAATATTTAGGATGATATCATAAGTATTAATTTAGTCACTAGTATAAAAATGGGTAATTAGTGACTACACAACCAATACATTAGTCACGATGGGTAATTAGTGACTAAGCAACCAAAAAAGTTAGTCACGGCAGTGTTTTTAAGTGACACATCTAAAATTGACTAGCATAAACTACTAATTTAGTCTAGGGATAAAAAATACAACTAAATAACAACTACATGAATACGAATTAGTAGTATTTCTTACTCTAGATATATCAATGAATTATACTTATATTCTGGTAAATCATGTCTCTCATTCATATTATGGTATATCTCCAAGATGAACCACCTTGTCTACACCTTAAGGCTATGTTGTCACCATCCTTTTATGAATCCATAGATTATGAAAGTGAAATTCTCTCTCTTCCTTGGACCTCCCAATCCATTTTTGCTTCAAAAACACGTTTTGAATGCTTCAAAAACCCGATTTCACCAAATATCTTTCATTGGATTCCCCAAATACCACCAGAAATATCAAAACATTTAATAGTTAGACCGGTCTTGCTTCCATGAAAAAATGCCATCTAATCTAGATAAATTATTCACATAACATCAATCACATCTATACAAATACTAAATATCCTAATTTATTTTATTTCACATTCTATAACTAATTATTTCTAGTTCATGATCTTTATGCATTTTTTTTAAGCAAGAGAAAGGAAATATGTGTTGGTATAATTTATCTCAACGACGTTTCAAACCCTAAAACCGGGTCCATCATCAGGACAGTTTAAGCTCACACGATTCTCCTCTTCTGGTTGAGCTCTGAGAGGAGGTAGGGTTAATTTTGATTAGATTTTGATGGCATGGAAAAAAGAAGCTTGGAAGCCTGTTGTCCACACCATCAAAATTAACCCTACCTCCTCTCAGATTTGATATCATTGAGTAAGGCCGACCTTAATCATTGTCAAAACATTCGATGGATTGCACATATATATGTTTAATTAGAGTTACACATGTAATGTTTTTCTTTAGATTTATGCTAACATTTTATTATATATCATATTGCAAACCCAAAAATGTGGAGCTAGATGTGGTGCAACCTTGAATTCTTATGAGTACTAGGAAGGGTTGCTAAGCAGTGTGAAAAGAGCCCTTAATTAAGTCTCTAATCCCTTCTACTCAATGAAAAACATCTCAACATGGGACCATCTTATATGTGTTGGTAAGTTGGATGAGTTAAAGAAGTTGATCAATGCAATGCCCTTTATGCCTAGTCTTAGCTATTATAGAATCCATAACCATATATAGTTAAGAATATGGGCAACCAAATTTCCTATTAACTTAAAACCACATAATTGTACTACATATGTGTCATGTGTCATTGTCTAACATCTATGCTCCATTAATAATATATTTCAATTGTGTTGCTTTACTAAATCAACTTGGAAGAGATCGAAAAATTCAATCCCCAACTCCTTCTTGATTCCCTTCCATAGAGAGTATGCCGCATTGAATTACCAAGTTTTATGCTTCTTCAAAACAATATTGGAATTGAAATTTTCTTTTCAATCTAAGAAAAAAGATTGCAAGTTTGTTTAATTAGAATTATGTCATGGTTTAGGGCCAAAAATAGGGCCTTATGCAATACAATTTTTCTTTTAGATTCATGGACCGTGCATAGCAATTGCAAGTTTGTTTAATTGGAATTATGCCATGGTTTAGGGCCAAAATATAGGGTCTTATGCAATACAATTTTTCTTTTAGATTCATAGGCCATAAATAGGACCTTGATCCATCACACATGCCCTATGTGCCTTGATCCATCACACATGCCCTATGTGCCTTGACCCATCACACATGCCCTATGTATGGAATCTTCCATATGTAAGCACGGTATGGAAATGGCAATATAGATATTTGAAGTATAAAAAATGGATTTTAAGATGTAGGACATGACAAACAATAGTTATGGTCCAAGTCTATACCAACTAGGGCCTTGTATAACCAATATATGAATGCACCCAAGATTTTGATATTAAACTCATGCTTGTTAGATTTCGGTTGCTTCTATTTAAGCATAAGCATTTGTTACTTTCTCCACAATGATAACATCTTGTTCTTTCTATTAATTTTGATATTGCACTCATGCTTGTTAGATTTTGGTTGCTTCTATTTAAACATAAGCATACTATATAATTTAACTTGGAATTTATTATATATGTTTCCTAGTGCACTAGTGAGGAGTAAGATTATAATTCCTTCCCATACACTAACTAATAAGGCCTTACCATGCATTAAATCTATGTGGTAATAAATGAAAAAGTGTATATCCACCGGGAAATATGCCAACACTTGTTATTCTGGAGAATCAAGGTATGGCCAGAATTACAATCATTACATAGGGGCTCAACAAGAACATCGCGTATCTTACAAGAATTGAACCCGGGTGGGGAGGGTAACAATCATTCCTCCTTGCAATGTTTTCTATTATCAATTATATTAATTTTTTGGCCATATTTAATGATGAAAATTATCATAATTCCATCCTTGATTCTCCTTTCAACAACGATTTTTTTTTATAATGGTAAGCTTCCACCATTGTCTTCCAAAACCATCATTACATTAGTGACAATGATTTGATAAGTAAATGTGAGTATAGAAAAATATAATATGTTATACCAAATGCGTTGTTTTAATTATGGTCTTTGATAGGAGCTTGTTCATTACACCTGCAATACCAAAGGCATTAGTGTCAAAGCATATGTTAATAAATAAATACAAATAAGAGGCCTATTCTTACACATATTATACAAACCGTGGTTGCAACATACGAGAGAATAATTAAAACTTTGTTTTGTTTACTCCATTCATAATACAAACATGGCAGTGGTAACTATAGGGCGCTACCCATCAAGCACTCTCATCCCTTGGATCCACAGCGATGGTGGAGATCGATTAGGGAATGAATTTAGGTCTTACACAAAAAATAAAACGATTTGGCATTTTCATTGTGGGAAAGAGGAAAGGATAGGGTTATGCCCAGTTCTCCAACCGCAACCCTGTAGCAGCACCCATATTTTTTATTTGGCACACTCGATGGCATACACCTCTGTTTAATAATCCATACAATTCAATTTTGGAAGAATCCAAGGTCGTGGGTGTGCCCAGCACTCCAAGATACCTGTAGCCATACCCATCTGCGTTCTCTTTGCATGCTTGGGCGGCCAAACAAATTGCATTTTTCTTGTATATTGATACAGCAGTGAATTCTGGAAGAATCCAAGGTCGTGGGTGTGCCCAACACTCCAAGATACCTGTATCCATACCCATCTGCGTTCTCTTTGCATGCTTGGGCGGCCAAACAAATTGCATTTTTCTTGTTTGGTGTGCCCAGCACTCCAAGATACCTGTAGCCATACCCATCTGCGTTCTCTTTGCATGCTTGGGCGGCCAAACAAATTGCATTTTTCTTGTATATACATTTCTATGGGTTCACCAAATTGATTTGTGGAAGGAAGAGAGGCACCATTACTAATTTGGGCTCGGCCTTCATTGTTCTCTTTTGGGTTCGAGAGGGATGCATTCAAACACATTTATTTGGTAGGAGCGTCGCAATGCCATGGCCAAGGAAAAAAGCTCCACAATTCAATGCAGCAGTGAAGAGGTAATTCTTCATCTTGTGAACAATTTTTAAGTGATATAAGTGCATGCTTGTGTGGTTGTGGTGGTGGCTCCATACCCATCTGCATTTTAACTTGGTATTTTCTTTTAATGCTATCAGTAGATCCCAAAATCCCTCACTGCCTTATCCGTTTCAACCTCATATTTTGTCTTTTGGAGCTTTTTACAAACCAGTATTATCCTTGGGTAGTGGTTTTTTACCCCTAAAAGAGGTGAGGTACAGAATTGGTGTATACCACCTTAAATATAGAACTTGAAACCCTCTATCAAAATGCATGTGCCTATGCTTATTCAATTGGGGATGAATTGAACCTACATGTAATGCCGACCATTCCCAAGATCAAACCCTAGATAGTAAGGAAAGGAATGAAGAGCAGGCTTTTATAAACAAACGGTGATACAATTGGATCAAACCTAGGTACACTTAACAACCCTTAGAGCCTTTTCCTTTTTAGAGCCTCACTTTACCTCATATACCTGCTCATTTATTGCAGGTTATTAACCTTAGCTCACCTACTGCATACCTTACCTTCTTATTTACCCTTAGCCCCTTACCTTTAGTCCCTTATACTCCTTTCTGGAAGCAAGGAAATAAATACTTAATGCAAATGCATCTAGCAGGAAATTTTTGACACCAAGATAATAAAAATGGAACCATCATAATACAAAAGATTCAATTTACTTTTATATATGTAATGTCTCCATCTGTGTCTTTGTATTAGGATTTTAACCTATCTGTTACTTGCCATGCATTCTTGTCTAAAAGAACCATATATTGCATAACTATTGCATAGCTAGTTGTCGATACTTGTGCAGTCAATAAGACATGGATTAAATTGACTTTTCCAAGGGAACCATTTATATTTGGGTCTCTGAGTCAGGGTCCAAACCAATTTATGTAACCTCCTAAATATCATCAAATTGAACAACATCTTGCATGGTCATCTGGTGATACTTCACTATTTCACGTATAAATTTATTTTCATGAGCATAACTGGCATTCTCTTTGCAAATACGTTATTTTTCTGCTAGCAATGTCTCCAACTGAAGCCTTATCCGCAAAGTAAATAATGAAACCAATAACTGGATATGGATGGCAATATGTGGAAGTAATGGCTTCTTAAACAAATAGTCTTCAAGACTGCAATTAATTGTAATTAAACTATAGCTTAAAAGGTACTCTATAAGGATATTATTTAGAATTATGTTTAATGCAATGCTTATTTTCTCAAAACATTGAGTCAAGTCTATGCCTATTGGCAATTTCCCATGTCCATTTTGCTTGCCAAAATCAATTTTTCGTAGGTTAGAAAGAGGCCATTCTAGGCTACATTTTGAAGTCATTCAATGATGTGAATTTTGAACCCCTGACTCGGAAATTTATAGGGTCAATCCTTGGTCAAATCCTTCCTTTTTTTTAACTTGGTTATATGTGAGTTCTTTGAAGCCTCAACCTGTGGGCATCCCTAGCTTAAATTGTGACCTACACTAGTAATTGTTTTTACACACATACAAGGCCACACCATTTTGATGGACCTAGAGGAGTTTTCATTGGAGATCCAAATAAGGAAGTGGATAAAATTAATTCATGCAGTTTTGGCATTGTTTACATAGCTTCACACCCAATGGCTAAGTAAATGGCCGCCATCTATTTTACTCTAGGGCTCATTTAGCCATACACAAGGCCCCATTGCACCACATTATTCATATGTATTTGAATTAAATTTTCTATAAATATATATTTTTATTAGTGCATTTTTTGGTGCAATTTTGATTGTATGTTTTTGTCTGTGTATGTCAACAAAATATTCATATGTAAAAAATTTGTTGATTCTATTCCTTACCATTAATTTTCTAGTTACCTGTAATTATTTATGAGTCAATAACATCTAGTGTATCAGATCATCAATAATTCGTTTCATGTAGCATGTTGAAGAATCATCATATGGCCAAAACATTTTTGTATTGTGTTTGATTGAACACCTCTACACAATGTCTATATATATAGAAACTGTATAAAACTTTTCATTCTTATTGTTTTTTCAATTATATTTCCAGCACACTACACATGGCTTAATTTGGCATTTCTTAAACCTATAATTAAAAGAATGACTTTTATAGTTCAAAGAAATGTTTACGGACTTGAGAGGCATTACACATGAGGATAATATTTTTATTAGTTGAAGGCATTTGTTTGCCATTAAATGCTAGAATATGTTCGCAAGTATCTTTCATATATAAAATTTTATTTTAATTATTGATAATAATTCTATTAAGTGTCTTATTTTATATATAGTTATGTTATTCCCACATAACTATGATAAAGTACATGTTTAATGTATGATAAATTATGTTAATGTCATGGTTAGTGTATATTTTCTATGGCATGCAAGGTTCACTTATAACATTGTTTAATTTAATTTATTTTATATATATATATATATAATAAAAATATTATATTATTAATATATATCTAATTAGATGGAATGTAAAACTAGTTCAATTTATAATTGTTAATTTTTTTGCTAACTTATAAAAGGATTAATTGGTTTCCAAAAAGTAGATAAAAATACGTATCCAAAAATGCTCTTTACCTATATGTCAACTAATCCAAATTATTGTTGTGTTTGGCTTTAACAATTGTCACAATTTTGTTCTTATTGGTTAGACCATCTTCATAGGGATTTTAACATAAGGAGTTTAAGGTTGAATAAAATATAACACAATTTTATTTGAAAGCCACAATTACTAATTTGGGATTTTGGGATCGAAATTATCTCTCCCTTTTTACCTCTATACATTTATCCATAAGACCTCCTTTTGATTTTCCCATATGATCTCTCCCTTTTGACCATAGCATATTTCCCTAGTTCACTTTGGAGTCCTTTAAGAGAAATCCTCTAGAAAATTAATGAACTTTGCCAATAATTTTTTTCCCAAGAAAAAATTCATGAGGAAATCTAAGGGATGCTTCTTCACATTTGTGGACAATATCCCAAGTAAACTAATTTGTGTAGACTATTGCATCTAACTTAGGGTGTTTATAATTAGGCACCTACTTGCTTAGAACAAGAAAAAACTTGCCCAACAACATAGGTGACAATTGATTGTTCTAATCCCTTAGGGAAAAATAGTCGGCAACATTTCCCCATGCCCTTAAACATCAAGTGAAAGTGATATTGTTGGTACTTTGCTATCCCAAACTAGCCCACAAAGGGAAAACATGCCATAAGTAGGGGTTTGAACTTGGGTGGGGAGGATAACTCCCCTTAACCACCCAAACTAGACCCAATTGACTAAAATGTTTGGAACATCTCATCCTATCCTCAAGAACTTAAGTGAGATTGAGATCATTGGTAACCTGCCAACCCCAAGCAACTCGTGGGGGGGAATATGTTACAAGCAAGATTTGAACCTAGGTGGAGAGGATAACAACTATTGATCTTCACCACCCAAGACTAACTTTTCCCATAATCCATATTAAAGGCATGAAAGATTAAATTCCAAAAAAATAGGAAAGCCAAATGAATTGACCTAGTATGTGTTATTTTCTACTAAGTATAACCATCAGTCCATTTTGCTTGCTAAAACCATTTTTTTGCTGGTTGGAAAAGTCTGTTCCGAGCTACATTTCCAAGTCATTTGATCACGTGATTTTTGAACCCTTGAATCATAAATTTACAGGGTCAATCCTTGGTCAAATACTTCCTTTGTTTTGTTGTGAACCTGGTGTTATCACTCCAAGAAACCCTTTGTGGTTGTATACCAAAGGTGCTTGGTAACTTAAGAAATTATAATAATCGAAGTGTGGATCAATGGGATAACTGAGAAGACTAAGCAGTGAGACAACATGCCATGCCTCTAAATAAGCCAGTGCTTCGAGAAATCAAATATCAGCTACAGTAAATAATCAAGGTATGAAGAAAGACATTCAAGATAACCAAATACAGAGCTGTAGGGTCATACAAGAATATAAAGAAGATCTAATTCCTCCATGAGATGTATCAGAAGATGACAGTTCTGAACAACTGAATTGAATAGAATCAAATGTAGAATAATGGAAATTGTGGAAACACTGATATCTAATGACCAAAGAAAACTGTGATTCATATAGCAAGAAAGTGTCAAGTACATAGCCCCCAAAATGTATCCAAACTTGAACCTCCTCTAAATAGTCTTGGTTCTGTGGCTTTATAGCCTTTACTCTGCTAGTTCAACGAACAAAACTGAGATCTGGGCGAAATTAGAGAAAATTGGCAAAAACAGGCTTTCGGCAGTTAACTCTTCTGCTGATTTCGTGCCTTAGCCGCCGGAAGTCAGACCTTTCGGCAGCTAATGAGCTCTGTGGGGCTCGCCTAATCTGCCGAAAGCTGTAACTGTTTCAAAAATTAAAACCCAAACGCTGCTTTCTGCTGATTTCGTGCCTTAGCCGCCGGAAGTCAGACTTTTCGGCAGCTAATGAGCTCTGTGGGGCTCGCCTAAGCTGCCGAAACCTGTAGGATTCCTGAAAAAACTGCCTTTGGAAAAAATCGATTTTCTCAACCGTCCGATGTCCGTTTTGCACGTTCGAATAGTCGATTTTGATCTACAGATCATAAGCTATCCATTGGTGCTTCCAGATCTGAATTTGGAGTTCGGGAAGGCTGTCAAAATGGCCCCGCAAGATCACGTGATTTCAGCAGAAAATTCCTCCGACTTATCACTTGACTTGTCTTTATTAATGGTTCAATCTGTGAACGAACATGCAAAACAGAGAATTGACAACTGCTGAGCAAATCATAAACTCAAGACTCATGATAGGATTCATAAGTATGAGTTGCTTTGAGTTGGACTGAGATTCTAGCTGAAATTCAGGAATTGACTTGACATTGAAGATGTGGCGCTCGATCCTAGAACTGCTGCCCCAAAAAGATGCTTGAAAGCTGGGAAGACTGACTCTCTTTGCCACCTGTAGCACTGCTTATATCAAGGCTGAAAATCTGCCTTTCAATCCTGAGGTTGATTACATACCCTGACATGTGTTTACCCTTTGCAATATAAAAAAAACCTGGAGGATAGATCTCGAATTGCATTTGAAACCAAGACTCAATTAAATCAGATTTTTGACTCAGTAATAAGAATGAGGACCTCCTTATGGACTCTAAAAAATTTAAAAATAAATTTTGGACTCAAACCTATCACTTAAAATAATGAAAAAACTGACTGGTTATTTTAGGAGATAACACTGGCTCCTACTCGGGGATGGAATCCTCCCAGTGAGGTTCCAAAGAATCACAGAACCAAATGCCTTTCCTGGAAATAAAACTGACACCTAGTCTAGTACTCCCATTGGGCATGGAGTTTATTTGACATACATGAAAATAAAACTGACACCTAGTCTAGTACTTTCATTGGGCATGGAGTCATCTGGTTTCCTTTCGCGTTGGGCATGGAGTCATCAAGCTGCCTTTGGCATTGGGCATGGAGTCATTAAGCCTGTGCCACTGTTCCCTCTGCAAACCTGTTGTAGTCTGCCTGTAGCCTGCCTTTATTCAACCAAGTTAACTATTATTTCTGCTGCAAACTGGAAGAAAGAAATGCTCGGGCAGCGAGCTTATTTCCTACTCCTACACTAACTAGCTGTACCATTTTTTAAGTGAATGCTGATTTCCATAGTAGCCATCCAAGCAATTTCAAGACTGAAGAAACTTTATCTCTATCACTGCTCAACAACTGATATTTTCCATGAATCAACAGTAATAAGAGTTCCTTTAGGAAACCATACTTACCCGGAAACACTGGCAAGCTAAGGAAATCTGAAATCTCCAGGTTCTCTGAAAAGCATAGGTCCATGAAAGCTGCCACTGGATCCTTAGAAGGAAGATAAGTAACATGCTCCTCGGAAAAAAGTTGCACATCTATGGCAGCCTCATGCTCAGCCATGATTGTTTCTCTACAAGAGGACTGATCATCTTCTTGTTGTCTCGAAATCAGTGATTGATCAATAAAGATGATAACTTCTTCCTCAGAAAAATGTACACAAGATGGTGACAGAATAGGTTTTATATCATATGAGTTTGGATCAGCTGAAAATATGTAGTTACCTATATAATCATCAATTAACATAGGCGCTTCTTGATTTGCAAACTGGTCATAAACTTCATAGTCATACCTGTCTCTGGAATACTCTGCACATACTGAAGAAACTGATTCTGAATCTGAAATGTACTCACCCTCAGGCTGCTGGTCCAAATCTGTTTCATACCCACTGCTTTCACACTCGAAATCTGAAATGTACTCACCTTCGGGCTGCTAGTACAAATCTGTTTCATACCCACTGCTTGCATACTCGAAATCTGAAATGTCCTGACTGTCTTCTTGCTCATATGTTTGCAGATTTTCAGAGTCAGCCTGCATTTGATCCACCTGGATGCACGGATGTTCTCCTCTACCTTTTGTGCATCTTCAAACAACTGGGTTAATGATGAAGACTCCCTTTCCAGCAGAAGAAGGGCAAGTTCTGAATGAAGACACATAACATAATGTATCATAGCAGATGTTTCTGTAGGCCGGATCTCCAAAGGCATGTCATGATATATGCGGCTAAACTTTCGATTGAAAATATGCAAAGTTTGATTCTGCTCTCTCTTCAAAGCATAAAAGTCAGCAAGGTAAGAATCAAAAGATTTGTACTTGCCCCAATACTTCAAGAAAGCATTAGAGAACTCGGTCCAAGAGCCAATTGAATCAGCTTTCAGACTTTTAAACCATATAGCAGCATCTTTGATCAGAGACTTGGAGAAATATCTCATGACCACATCTTCATGGGTAAGCTGAAAACGATCAACAAAATCCAAAAAGGATTCCACGTGTTCCTCAGCTGAAGTTTGATTTTCTCCAGAAAACCAAGGGAGATATTCATAACAATCATCGGGATAAGGATGAAGAAGAAGGGGCAGCTTTAAAGGCTTAAACATCTTCATCCGGATCTTAACTTCAAAGGCTGTGGGCTGATCATGAGAGTTAACGGGTTCATGACAAGGTACAGAAATTATAACAAGAGGGGCTGAGATCTGTATAGGGTCTGAAACAATTTCTATACTTTCAAGGTCACATGGCTGATCAGATTCTGAAGGCAACGAAATACAGTGGTCATCTTTGTGAATGGGCTGAGGTAAAGCTACCGAATCTACATCTACAATGCAGGGCTGTAGGCTTTCCTCTTCTAAAGATGAATATATACAAGAAGGATGATGATTTTCTGAATATACAAAACAGAAAATAATTCTCTTTACACGCGAAGGGAAAATAATGAAAGAGGTAATAAAGAACAACAACAGTTCATGAAGCAAAATAATGAACTGATACCTGGACTTTGATTTGAGCTTCTTCATATTTTATGAACAGGATCCTCCCCAGTGGAGTCTTTGAACGTGGAGTCGCCAGATAGATGTTTACAACCAATATAATGCTCAACCTTTGTCTATCATCAAAAGCTGAAACTATGTCGTCTCCCAGGGAAGCTTGCTTCACTCTCCGTTCCCCGGCAACGGCGCCAATTTGTTATCACTCCAAGAAACCCTTTGTGGTTGTAGACCAAAGGTGCTTGGTAACTTAAGAAATTATAATAATCGAAGTGTGGATCAATGGGATAACTGAGAATACTAAGCAGTGAGACAACATGCCATGCCTCTAAATAAGCCAGTGCTTCGAGAAATCAAATATCAGCTACAGTAAATAATCAAGGTATGAAGAAAGACATTCAAGATAACCAAATACAGAGCTGTAGGGTCATACAAGAATATAAAGAAGATCTAATTCCTCCATGAGATGTATCAGAAGATGACAGTTCTGAACAACTGAATTGAATAGAATCAAATGTAGAATAATGGAAATTGTGGAAAGACTGATATCTAATGACCAAAGAAAACTGTGATTCATATAGCAAGAAAGTGTCAAGTACATAGCCCCCAAAATGTATCCAAACTTGAACCTCCTCTAAATAGTCTTGGTTCTGTGGCTTTATAGCCTTTACTCTGCTAGTTCAACGAACAAAACTGAGATCTGGGCGAAATTAGAGAAAATTGGCAAAAACAGGCTTTCGGCAGTTAACTCTTCTGCTGATTTCGTGCCTTAGCCGCCGGAAGTCAGACCTTTCGGCAGCTAATGAGCTCTGTGGGGCTCGCCTAAGCTGCCGAAAGCTGTAACTGTTTCAAAAATTAAAACCCAAACGCTGCTTTCTGCTGATTTCGTGCCTTAGCCGCCGGAAGTCAGACTTTTCGGCAGCTAATGAGCTCTGTGGGGCTCGCCTAAGCTGCCGAAACCTGTAGGATTCCTGAAAAAACTGCCTTTGGAAAAAATCGATTTTCTCAACCGTCCGATGTCCGTTTTGCACGTTCGAATAGTCGATTTTGATCTACAGATCATAAGCTATCCGTTGGTGCTTCCAGATATGAATTTGGAGTTCAGGAAGGCCGTCAAAATGGCCCCGCAAGATCACGTGATTTCAGCAGAAAATTCCTCCGACTTATCACTTGACTTGTCTTTATTAATGGTTCAATCTGTGAACGAACATGCAAAACAGAGAATTGACAACTGCTGAGCAAATCATAAACTCAAGACTCATGATAGGATTCATAAGTATGAGTTGCTTTGAGTTGGACTGAGATTCTGACTGAAATTCAGGAATTGACTTGACATTGAAGATGTGGCGCTCGATCCTAGAACTGCTGCCCCAAAAAGATGCTTGAAAGCTGGGAAGACTGACTCTCTTTGCCACCTGTAGCACTGCTTATATCAAGGCTGAAAATCTGCCTTTCAATCCTGAGGTTGATTACATACCCTGACATGTGTTTACCCTTTGCAATATAAAAAAAACCTGGAGGATAGATCTCGAATTGCATTTGAAACCAAGACTCAATTAAATCAGATTTTTGACTCAGTAATAAGAATGAGGACCTCCTTATGGACTCTAAAAAATTTAAAAATAAATTTTGGACTCAAACCTATCACTTAAAATAATGAAAAAACTGACTGGTTATTTTAGGAGATAACACCTGGTAATATATGAGTTCTTTTGAAGCCTCACTTGCATTCATTTCTCCTTAAACATGTGCGCATCCCTAGCTTAAATTGTGACCTACAATTGCAATTGTTTAAGCACACATACATGGCCCACTGTTGAGATCGTGATGGACCTAGAGGATTTTTCAATGGAGATCCAAATAAGGAAGCAGATAAAATCGATTCATGTCGTCTTCACATTGATTACATAGCTTCACACCCAATGGCTAAGTAAATGGCGTCCATCTATTTTCCTCTAGGGCTCATCTAGCCATACACAAGACCCCATTGCACCAAAGAAGCCCTACATGGGGAATGATTATGATGATAGAATTTAGTAACCTAACGCCTTTGATCTGGGTCTTTTGCAATCATTTATTTTGTAAATCTTTGCTCTTGGCCTGATACCCTTGGCCTCCAACTAGTCAACATAGAAACCATAGACTGAATTTTATGAACCCTGATAATTTGAATAATGTGCTTGAGTATTATAGAGAGAGAGAGATTCACACGATCATGTATTTAACAGTAGCATGATGCTCCTCTTTATAATTCTTCATTGAGTAAATACAGTGGGAAAATACTTAGGGCCACCAAACACTATGGGCCCAATACCACTTATAATTTAATTTCTCATTAAAACAACTTAGGAAATCCTTTTGCAATAGTGTTCCTCTTTTAATATCTTATTAAGACTTAGGAAATCTTGCTTATGCAAGTCTTTGGGGCTTAGCGCCAGCCCCTCTTGGTTCATATGGTTCACATGTGCCGACTCATAGCTCATCAAATATATAAGGAAGATATTACGATGATGTGATCCTCTTGTTCTCATGGTCATACGTTAGAATCATTCCTACTAGGGGAGGCTAGTCCCTAGAGAAAGTATTCTAACTTAACCACCTAGAAGAACATCACACATCATCTTTTCCTCGACACATGAGCCACTACTTCGACACACGAAGCCTAGTCTTGACATGCGAGACTATATAGCAGCATCTTCCTTGACATATAAGCCATGCTTCGACACATGAAGCTCTGTCTCAATACATGAGACTCTTCTCCAATTTTCTCGAGACTAACTCAAGACAACCTCAACATGCAAGTCGTTGCTTCGACACACGAAGCCTACTTGGAGAATGACTCACGATGCTGCAAACTTCAACAAGCAACAAGGAAAGGAATATCATAGTGTAAAATCTATGAGATATGGCCATCTCATGATTATGATAGATCAAGTACTTGTTGTATGTTGACAAATCTAGTTTTTATGTAAGTTTGAAGGATACATTGATTGAAAATTGGTTTATCCTTTGTTTCTTTTATCTCAATAATGCCTTGTACAATTGCGAATTTTGTAAAACATTTCTGATTGGTGTCAAGCAGGGATTCCCCCTATCCCCCACCTTACTTGGGATTGATATAGCTGAGTTGGAGTCCCTTCTACGTGATCATACCTAGGACAATGATGGGTTCCTACTCCATCTAAGTCTTGATATCCATATTGCTCTTTGTTGGTGGGGCCCCGCTGACTGTACTGCTGCATTCAATATATGATTTGAAGCTATTGGATAATACTAGACATGGAATGGATGCAGCAGTGCAGTCTGTGGGGCCCTCCCCTAAGGATTTGAATGGTCTAGCATCAACTTTGAAAACTAGTTTAGGTATCACACAAAATACTTCAATTCCTTCTGAAGTTAAGGCGAAGAAAAGGGAACATACTGATTATAATACATATCCTCTTAAACGAGAGCGTTTTCAAATTTAGATGGCAGTGATCCAAGGCATTTCAAACAAGAATGCATTATGAGTCCTAAACAAATTTCCAAAATCATTAACAAATATGGAAGCCTCATCAACTCAGAAGTTGTTGGGAAGCTTGTGCATTTAATGCAGCTGGTTAGAAGTGATGATGGTAATAAAGGAATTGATTTGTCTTTTTTGGTGTACATCCCTTATAGGCGTTTCATAAACCATCGATCAATATGGCTATCTCAGCTAATTTGTGCAGCTGAGGGGCTTTCCCAATTTGGGTGATTGGCTTCAAGAATCCCACAAAGGAAAGACTAGAGATGCAAGCAGTCCAAAGGAGGGTGAAAAAGTTGTTGAAGAACTATTGTTAATGTTGTTATGTTCTCTTGATAGACTACCTATAGATCTTGATGCTTTGAAGATGTGTAATGTTGGGAAATTTGTAAACCACTTGAAAAATATCAAGAACCAGGAGATTCAGAGGAAGGCTAGGATCTTAGTTAATACACGGAAAAATGTGTCGATGTATAAATGCAAAACAAGGACACAAAGTTTGGATCAAGCCAAGGAGCATCTTTTCCTTGTAAGCAGGCTACATGCAAAGTTTATTATACTCATGGTGGCAGGCGTACAGGATCTGTTGAAGCTGTGAAAAACTCAACACCATTAAACTCTACTGCAAAAGCGGGCTCAAGCAGATTAAACCACACATATATTCTATCAAGATCAACATCTGTCCCCTCGGGGTCTAGTGAGGTTTCTATATTGCTATCCTCAACCATTAGCACCAAGGATTCACATTGTAAGTCAACCATGTTGAGTGGCACAAATGAATTTCTAGTGACTTCATTTAAAGAAGAGAAAAGTAGTAGTTCTAGTCAATCATAGAATAAAAGTCATTCTTGATCGAGTGAGCCTAGAAAGATTGTAGGTTCAATTTGGAAAGAGGATTCCAGAAGCTCATAGCTATCAAAAAGTGACTCTTTGGAGTACAATTTTTGTCATATATAGCATCATATCTATAAGATAAACTAGTACTCTTGACTTAACAATTATTTTGACTTATCATATCTTCCATTTTGCTTTATAAAAATATATGTGAATGTTTATAATTCGTTTAAACTTTATGGATTTGTGTGTGCGTTAATTTTTTTCATCCTTTCTTCCAGCAGAGATTTGAATCTTTTTGTAAAGATCTCAAAACAACTTATGCAATTGTATTTGGCTTTTTGAAATTCTCACAATATTGCAACTATTATTGTTAACTCCATTTTGTGTTTTATTTTTGTGGGGTTACTATTTTTGTTTCTTAGCGAAGTTATTTCGATATGAGGTATGATTCTTGGAATATCAGGCACTACAATATTAGAATTTTGTGGCATTGAGATAATGAAGGTGATAGTATTTTGTTCTTTTATGCAAAATGTTATTGATGTGATCTCCAAAGGTTAGTATGCAAAATGTTATTGACGCATTGTCCAAAAGGTTGTTATGAATATGTATGCAAGAATTCACACTTTCTCCATAATTGAGGTTGAGTTTGCTAGTTTTAAAACTAAGGCAATCTTGTAACATTATACCTTTTGTTGTTCTATACGAGGCCAATTTCCAAAGTGTGTTTATTTTCTATATAGAAGTCACATTGCAGGCTATGACACTATTCAGTATGCTTGAATATGCATTTGGTTCCTCATCAACTCCAAAGTTGAGAGATGTAGCTAATCGAGAGTTTTGGAGTTGAACAATTGTATTGTATTTTTTGTAGGCATTCGAGTAAAAGATATAACTCTTTGTTTTTTAAATTGGGGTTTAAGTGGGTAGTGAGATTCAATCAAACCTTGCTCCGTGGAAACCAAGAAAAGTGAGATCAATCTTTCTTGGCTCACTGGAACCAAGAAAAGTCAGATCAACCTTTCTTGACTAATTATTTCTTTCAACTTTTTGTATTCTTCTTTAACAATTTCACATTGCCAATTAGGAATAGTTGTTAGATTGTGTTATATTTGGCACATTCATAATCTTAATTTCAATTCTTATATGCAAGGAATCCATCTTAATATTGTATTGGAACTGACATGAACATAAGTGAAAATATATTTATCCTTATTTACGTACTCTATGTGTTATCGTTACCATGAAATGGTATTATATAAATTTCACCATTTGTGTATCTTTATAAGTATTGCATGTTTGAAACTTAACAATGGATATTTTTCCCTCTCCTGTAAAGATTAAAAAAAAAACTAGATATAACCCAAGAAAAGGTAACTAAACGTTGTTAATTCCCTTGATTGCAAGAATAAATGTAGATGAAGTGGAGGTGATTCATTGCTTCTTGTGAATGGCCCAAATCCAAGCTATGCACCTAATCATATGGTGTTATTGGAAAGTAAGAGGAATTTTTCTATGTTCATATGGGTTCAAACATTGATGTTTGTTTTGATAGGAAGGTAGGGAAGTCCATCCACTAAAGGGTTTCAATTTTGCGTTTTTATGGAGTTTATTTTATTAATATTATAGAAAACATGAGCTCTCTATGGCTATACTTGTATTTACATGATATAAAATTGGTAGATTGGCAAGTTGTTGTGTGAAACCTCTGTAATTCTCATATTTTCTAAGCATTGCATTTACTATTGGACTATTAGTCTTTTTAATTCTTTGTTACATTGATCTCTTGCTTGGGTTGTATTTTACTCATTTTTCCTTCCCGATTACTATTTCATTGGGTATTCCACTATCCAACGCTACAAATTGATCAATTGCCCCTGCAATCCCAATGTGATCATTATTAGCATTATACTATTATTTTATTTAGCTTCATGTGTGCTTATATTAAGATGTTTTAGGTCTCCTGTTTGTTGCAACTTGATAATATTATATAAAGGGGGTATTAAAAATGGGTTGTTAAAAATGGATACCTACAATTTCTGGTGAAACTAGGGGTTTTCTTAATAGGAAATGTATATTGGGAGGGGGGTTCAACAATACAATTTTAGGAGGCATTTTCCAATATTTAATTAAATTAGGGATATTCCTTATTATCCTACGAACGATCGTGCTATGTAACAAGTTCAATGGGTGAACCCCCCGTGTTTAATCTTAGAAGAGAATGAATTGGACACCTACATAAGTGAAGAGGTTCTAGTTCCAGAGGGAGATGAAGCTAAGTCCTTACATAAGAAGAACTTGGTCAAGGCCAAGAGGATCATTGCAGATTCTATCAAAGACCATCTCATACCTCACGTATCCTCTCTAAAGAAACCCAAGGAGATGTTTGATGCCTTGACCAAGCTATTTGAAGGAAAGAACATAAATCAGAAGATGACTTTGTGGAACCAATTGAAGAATGTGAAGATACAAAATGCAGAGACCATGCAATCCTACTTCACAAGGGTCTCTCAAATAAAAGAACAAATTGAAGCTGTGGGAGAAGATATAGAGAATGGTGAAATTGTGATGACCACCTTGAATGGTCTTTGTAGCTCATGGGATTCCTTCATTCAAGGAATTTGTGCTAGTAAGAAGCTCATCACATTCAGTATGCTATGGGAGGAATGCTCACAGGAAGAAGCTCGAATTATAGCTCGAGAAGAAAATATGGATAATGAAGACCAGGCTCTCACAACACACACTAGGAAGAATAACCACAAGAGGGAGCATCCTCATCACAAGAAGGGTAAACACCACCACTAGAATCGGAGGTAGAACTTTGGAGGATCCATGAGAGATCTTTCTCACATTCGATGTTAT
Source organism: Larix kaempferi (assembly GCA_027924585.1). NCBI lineage: Eukaryota > Viridiplantae > Streptophyta > Pinopsida > Pinales > Pinaceae > Larix > Larix kaempferi. The sequence goes on from BSBM01000524.1 coordinate 3,886,657, forward strand.
ACTTGTGATGAGAAGGGACACTATTCTAGAGATTGTCCCAGGAACAAAAGAAGCTCCCACAAGAAGAAGAACAACAAGAGAAGACATAATGCTCACACTGCAAAGGATGATGAACCTCCAAGGAAGAGAACCAGGGAAGATTCTTCAAGTGATGAGGAATATGTATTGTAATGAAGATAACCAACTACATGGTTTTCACCTAATAAGGTGAATCTAAAGATGACTTTCAGTTTTACATGAAAGGAGTAGAAGAAGCTACTGCAGATTTGGACTCCAGAAAACAAATAATCTATGAAAGAATCTCTCATTCACTTTCAACATTAGTTAAGGTGCACACTATCAGAGACTCTAGTAGTTCCTACAAGGAAGCAAAGATCAAGAGGGAGTACACTCTAGTAGCTCTTGCAAGGAAGCAAATATTGAGAGGGAGTCCACCCAACAACCAAACAAAGATAAGTATTTGAATTTTCATTTATTGTATATATGATTACTTAAATGATGTTGTTCAGTCATATACATACTTATGTTCCTATATTTAGGATGTATATTATGCATGTTAGAAAAGTTGCATTAATGATCAAGATAATACTAATATGCAAGTAATGGGTAAGTGGCCTATGGTACTGTACAACACTCCATTGCTACTTATTTAGATTGAAACCTCTTTGCTGACATGTTGGGAGTAATGCGCATTCTTAACAATGTTCTGGTAGAGATGGAAGGCATCTAGAAAGTTACGGGATATGGATAAATGTTGTATTGAAGCATTGTCTAAGATAATTGCATGACTATATGACCTATGTCTTTATGCGTAAGAATTTGTTATGAAAACTATGAGATGTTTCTAATCATGCAATTGAATTTGACTTGTAGGAAAGATTGTGTACAATCACCTACAAAAGAAGGACAATGACATTTGTTCCAGCGACGAAGTTCAAGAAAACTACCTATTGAAGATATTGAAGAATTTGAAGTTCCCAGGATCAGGGATGCAGTAATGGAAGGATGCCCTAATCTAGGAGTACCAGTCGATTATGAAGAATGATGTCTGGGATGTGGTCCTGAGACCAGTATGGAAGTCTGTGGTGACTTCCAAGTGGATCTACAAGATCAAACATGCTACATATGATAGCATAGAGAAATACAAGGCAAGATTTGTGGCTCGTGGCTTCTCCCAGAAAGGAGGAATAGACTATGAGGAGACATTTTCACTTGTGGACAAATATACTTCCATCAGATCAGTACTTGCTTTGGCTGCAGTGATGAAATGGAAGATACACCAGATGGATACCAAGACAATGTTCTTGAATGGTGTAGTGGAAGAGGAAGTATATGTGGAGCAGCCACTTGGGTTTGAGACACATGGCAGGGAGACTCATGTGTGCAAACTAGAGAAAGCCTTGTATGGTTTGAAACAAGCACCCAGGACATGGAATGGCAAGATTGATGGCTTCCTGACTAGTTTGGGATTTACCAAGAATAAAGCGGATTCCAACCTTTACTACAAGGTTGAGGAAGGCAATCCAATGATACTCCTACTATATGTAGATGACTTGTTTGTGACAGGTGAGGATGGATTGATTGCTGATATGAAGAGGAAGCTTGCTGCTGAGTTCAAGATGAAGGACTTGGGTATGATGCACTATTTTCTAGGCATGGAGGTGTGGTAGAATGCAGATGGAATCTTCCTTGGACAAGGGAAGTATGCAGTAGAGATCCTGAAGTGGTTCGGGATGATGGACTGCAAGGCCATGGCCACACCTATGGCATCAAACCTAAAGCTATTGAGTGATGATTCATCAGAGTCAGTTGATGCCACGGTGTATCATTAGATGATTGGGTCCTTGATGTACTTGATGAATACGAGACCAGATATTTGCTTTGCTGTGAACACATTGAGCCAGTTCCTAACTAATCCGAGACATGTTCACCTGATTGTTGCAAAGCATATTCTGAGGTACTTGAAGGGTATGGTTGATTATGGGCTCAAGTATGATGTGAATCAGAAGATTAACCCGAAGGGTTATGTTGATTCAGATTGGGCAGGCAGTGCCATTGATAGGAAGAGCACTTCGAGGTGCTCCTTCAGTATGGGATTAGGTGTGATCACTTTGTTAGTAATTATAGGAGCATACATATACTAACTTGCGAGAGAAATAATCAGAAACAAGCAATCACATAATAGACACATAATTTATCTTGGAAACCCCATAAGGGAAAAACCAGCACCCAATGAAGATCTTCATTATATGGCCAAACCGGCCATCCGGGCCAAGTGAGCTCACCCGATCACCTCTAGGCCGCTTTAGAATGGAGCCTCCTCAAGCCTTATAAAGGCTTCCTTACATGAAATACCATGGGGCAATACCATGGGCTACAACAAACCATGTGCCCAAAAACATGTGCTAGACCTAACCAACTTTGACTCAATACCGAGTCAAGGCTAACCCTAACAATCCCCCCTTTAAACTTGACTTGGAGTAATCACCAACCCCCCTCAAAGTTTTAATCGAGGAATCTCACATACACCCCCCTATCACCTAGGTCTTTCTCCTGACTTTACCGGTGAGTTACCAGGGGTATGCATGCCTTACCAGGTCTTACAGCCATATGCCCTTTTACATGCAAACTGCTCCATTAAATTTTTATTTTTTTTTTCATGTGTCTTCATGGTGACTACACCATCACCATCGATTGCTTCATCCTCTCGCTTTTCGATGCTCGTCATCTACCATGCCCTACATTATTTCCATGATTGTTCTTTGATGCACCCTTTTCTACAGCTGAACTCTTGGCCCTCCGTCTTCCATGTCCTACCTCTGCCTCATCATGCCATTCATTGCTTGGTCTACTGGAACTTCTTCCAAAAATGTGACTTCTTCGATGGCGGCCTGTATAGATATACACAGCCATTCCTTTATAGGATCCAATCTTTCCACGTTTATCAATGCAACAATTTATTACATCATATCCATGCCATCTGCTCTACACACCTCAACGCGGTTCCTTTCTTGGTAGGTCTTTCCTTCCGATCTACATCCTTGGATTCTTTCACGCAGAGCATCAACAACGAATCAATAAGGGCTTGTTCTTCAATTCTTCCTCACACACTGATAGCACATATAATCGTAACAATGTTGGCAACTGATCTCATGCAACCATAGCCAGATCTACCATTCTAGGGTTGTATCTTTTGTAGGCTGCGCAACTCCTGGAAAACCCCATGATGGACCACTGTGACTCCCTCAGTGGACCGCAGTAAGATGCTCACGCATCTCAGCCAAATATTGCTTTGTCATTCCAAATTTCACTGCATCGACAACATCTCTCTTGGATAAGCGGCCTCCTCCACCACTGCAGGCTCCCTTTCAGGCTCTTTGGCTGTTAACGGACCGGATCGGCCCTCTCTCCCAGTTCACGCACGGAGAGTTCTAATGGTCTCCTCCTCCACGACCGACGCCTCACACACAACCTCCACGGGCTCTCCTCTACACGGGTGTGCCCACAGTGGCTCTTCTTTTCTGCTTTCACGCGGTCTCGGGCCTCTGCAGCTCTTGCACAAGCTCTCCATAGACTCATGGGCTTCATCTCCTCCACGCAAGTCTGCTAGCTCTACGACGGCAGCACCCAGACTCCAGCACTGTCGGTTCTCTCTCTGCAGCTTTTCTTCACGCAAACTCTTTGTCCTCCACGATCCTTGGTCCTCCACGAGCAGCTCTGGCCAGCACTTCATACAGCTCTCCTTCTACACATGGGTCTCCAGGACGGGATTCCTTTCTCCAAGACGATGCTCCACCTCAGACTCTTCTGGCTCAGTCTTTCTCAACGGATGGCTCGCTTGCATGGCATATTCTAGAAAATCTGTAGCGTTTTAACAATCAGATCTGCGACCCCTTAATAACCAGATCTGCACCTTGCTAACACCCATTTGCAACATCTTCAAAACTAGATAGCCCATGCCCTCGCTCGCCATCAACATGCACTCTTCTTATCAAGATTTGTTTTTAAAAACGGGCCAAATTTTTTTTCTCGGGGACTACCGCCCCCGAACCCCCATGAACCTTCAGACCAGGGGCCTCCATGAGGCCCCCGAACCCCCCTTATGTTCGCCGGATGGGATTCCAAACACCATGGCTCTGATACCACTTGTTAGTTATTATAGGAGCATACATATACTAACTTGCGAGAGAAATAATCAGAAACAAGCAATCACATAATAGACACATAATTTATCTTGGAAACCCCATAAGGGAAAAACCAGCACCCAATGAATATCTTCATTATATGGCCAAACCGGCCATCCGGGCCAAGTGAGCTCACCCGATCACCTCTAGGCCGCTTTAGAATGGAGCCTCCTCAAGCCTTATAAAGGCTTCCTTACATGAAATACCATGGGGCAATACCATGGGCTACAACAAACCATGTGCCCAAAAACATGTGCTAGACCTAACCAACTTTGACTCAATACCAAGTCAAGGTTAACCCTAACACACTTGGTTTAGAGCTATGGCACTGAGTACATCTGAAGCACAGTATGTCGCAGCTTGTTCGACTAGTTGTGAGGTAGTATGGATAAGGAAGCTACTATCTAATTTGTTTGATCTCCAGTTGGACGCGACTTGTATACATTGCAACAACTAGAGTTGTGTGAAGTTGTCTGAGAACCTTGTGTTCCATGACAAGTCGAAGCACATTGAGATCAAGTATCACTATATCAGGGATATGGTGTAGAGAGGAGCAGTGAAGATCTCGTATGTTGCGACGGACAAGCAAATAGCCTATGTATTGACCAAGTCATTGGCCAAAGTGAAGTTTGAGTACTTCAGAGAGAAAATTGGTGTACTTCATATCGAGGTTCCTTCCAAGGGGAAGTGATGAGTCTGGAAAATGCATATGCACATGAGACATTATCACATGGTGGTAGGTGTGTCCTCCCATGGTGCAGATATAAGGGCTGGGGCCATTCTGACATGGTTGAGGTGTGTCTTCCCATGGTTGCTGATATAAGTGTTGATCCATTCGACCATGGTTGAGGTGTTTCTTCCCACGGCTGCGATATAAGTGCTAAGCCATTTGAGCATGGTTGAGGTGTGTCTTCCCATGGCTGCGATATAATTGTTGTGCCATTCTCGCATGGTTGAGGTGTGTCTTCCCATGGCGTAGATGTAAGTGTTGTGTTGTATGCATCTGGGTTGTGCTTCATGGACGATGACATGATCTAAAGACGATGACATGACTGTATGGTACACAGGTTTTGCATAGGCATATAATCAGTCCTGGGATTCTCCTTCAGGTTTTGCAGTGGCATATAATCAGTCTTGGGAGATCTTGCAGGTTTTCAAAGGTAGTGTAATCAGTCCTGAGATGGACATACTTGATGGCTTGCTCACAAAGATGATGAAGACCTACATGGAGGCTAGGCCTACATCCAACATGAAAAAGGGTTGGCTCTGTAGGACTTCCTATGACGAGTAGATTAGAGATTGATGATCGAGATAGCAGCAGTAGTGACGATGATTATCCAGATTTGATGATCCTCCAGTGATGAAGAGTTGTGCCAATGAACTGTGTCAAGAGAATACCTTCCTATTTAAGAGGGAGTGTTGATGTATTTGTAACTTTAGAATGTCTTTCACTTGTATATTTTATATTGTATTTATATGACATTGTACTTCCGACAAAGAGGTTTCATTCCTCAGATCTGGAAGGTCATTATTGTATTTGATAGGGTTATCAGAATTTCCTAGTGGGGTCAACCCTAAGTCATGTTGTGATGGGTTATTAGACCCTCCTAGGAGAGGTCATCCCAGTTAGGGTAAAAGGCAAGTGAAGTAAAGTATAAATAGAGAGTGTGACTCTCTCATTTGATTTCATTCACTCACTCACTCACTCATTCATACAAGTGAGTAGTGTGCACAAGTGGAGGAGGAGGAGCTGCGTAGGAATATATCTTTGTTTTGGGGTTTTGTACTATTGCTCATTCTATCTCTGAGGAAGTTGCGGGGTCTATTGTCTTTTGTGATTGATTATGCTGTGCTTGTTATTCTCTCAGATAAGATCCTGGATCATATTGAATTAAATGTTGAAAAACTAACACTGGAAATCATAAACCAAGTAGCAAGAAAACACCTCCTTTCTTGCTTACTTTTGAAGTCTTCAATAGAAATGTCCACAATTGTATGATAGATTTAGAGGCTTAGTCAAATCTGATGCCTCTATCTGTTTGCAAAAAGTTCAATGCCTCTTGGGAGCCCTCCCCTACTCAAATTGTCCAACTTGACAGATCCAAAGTTAGGGTAGTAGGGGAACTGAAGAATGTCCTGTTCACACTGTCTGCTGACCCTAGAATCCACCAAACTGTGGATATTATTGTGGCTGGCATCCCAGAAATGTATGGAATGTGGCTGAGCAAGGATTGGTCAAAGAATCTCAAAGGCTACGTTGCTACTGACTGGTCCCACTTATGGATTCCCTACAATGGAAGGCAAAAAATAATTAAAGTCAGTAGGGAACCTTATATGAAACAAATTGTTACATACTTAAATGATCCTAGTGAGCCTGCCGCATACTTCAGTCCACATGCGGAACATTACACTTTCGATACTTTCTTCGGGGATCTACCTGCAGATTTGTCACCAGCTAAGAATGCACAGAATCAGTCCCAAATTGTCAATCTCACTTCTGTTCCATTCTCAGGTACTGTTGTACATAATGTATACGATGTAAATACTAACTTTAGGATAGATTTGAATGCATGGACTCTATTTTTTGATGACCCTAGATCTAAAGATGGAGCTAGTGCAGGTTGTGTCTTGATTGATCCAAAAGGAACCAAAAATATGATTTCCTGCAGACTTGAGTTTGAATGAACCAACAACATAGCAGAGTATGAGGCCTTGGTCCAGGGACTCATGAAGGCGATTGATATGGGTGCCCAGGTAATTGAATGTTATGGAGATTCTGAGATCATAGTCAAGTAGGTGAGAAACAAAATCCACTGTTTGTCTCCTCATTTGATTAACTATCAGAAATTACTAAGAGATCTCACTAACTCTTTTTCTACATTTAATATCAAGTCAGTCCCCAAATCACAGAATTTTGATGCAGATTTACTGGCTAATACTGCATCTAGGTTGATCCCACCAGAAGGTTTGTCCCCTAACACTTTCTCGATTGAAATTATGTACAAGTTTTCTATTCCTGATAATGTGACTAATTGGAAAGTGTTTGATGATGACCAACAAATATTAGACTTTCTCACAGCCTAGGACACTTTTCAAAATGTGGCAATAGATGAGGCTGAGCATGAGAAGTCTCTGACTGATTCCACTCATCCTTCCAATCTTATCCCTAAATCAATTATCAACCTGGAGAAATACTACGATTTGCAAGATATCTTCAAGCAAAAGACCAACTGTAAAACCCAAAGTTCATCCCTCAACTATGAGCCTATCAACCTCAGAACTGAAAATAACCCTCGTTTCATCAATCTAGGGGTTGATTGCTCTGCTGAGGAAAAGAGAGCTTTTATCAAATTGTGCAAGAAGTTGAAAGATGTCTTTGCATGGACATACGATGAACTCAAGAATTTTGACACCAATATCATGCACCATAATATACCTATGAAACCCAAGGTAAAAACTTATCAGCAAAAGGTAAGGAAGATGCATCCAAGTTTGGAACCCTCTGTCAAGAAGGAGCTTGAGAAACTACTGGCAGCATGAATTATATTCCTTGTTAGACATATGCAATGGATTGCTAACGTATTACTATTGATGCCTCGGGGGTGCAGGGTAAGTGCAAAGTGCTGGAATGGGTTCCAAGGCACACAACAGGGGATGAAAACCCAGCCAAAGTCTTCGAAAGACCCTGTGCAAGGGCAATTCTATCCTTGATCTTTTTGGTGTGGTAATCACCCACGGATATTTGGCCTCCAATGGCACTCTATGAGTAAAAGATTTGATCTTGAAAGATCAGTTTTCCTATCAAGGAAAATTAAGTGTGAAAGATTGTTACCAAACCTAACTTAACCTACCTAAGGGAAGAATCTATTCTAAGTCAGATATAGCCTAATAGGAAGAGTTGATGTTGTGCAGATCAAATTTGAAGTGTGATGAACAAGTAGTTAAGTACCTTAAACAGAAATGTACTCGGGTTCTTCACTTGTTAATTAAAGTTTTATCAGTTAATAAAAATTAAGTGACAATTCTTCAAAGTGTTTAAGCCTATTCAAATTTCTGATCTATAATCACTGTGTTAATTGAAAAATTAACATTTGACTATACATATTTATTTGCATCGAATCATTTGCAGAAATATAAAAGTGAAAACGTTCAATTAAAGAAATTTAATAGAACAATTTTAAGCATAATCCAGACATACAAAGAAATCAATATGAGAGATCTTATGCATTAATGAATGTCCTGCAAAAGATTAAACACATAACCGATGACAAATTTGAAACATTAAGTCAGCAATTCTCAAATAAATTTGAAGAACAATAGAAGGTGGATTAAAAGATAACTTTCCTGAATAGAGAAGTCTTGTACAAAAATTACAATGACTCTGATAAACAGAGTATCTTCAGTCCAATCTCGTGCTGAATTGCAATTCCAAAATTCCCAACCCCTTACTAAGAGAAGCACTCCCCCTTAAATACTAATTAACATAGGAGTCCAAAAGGAGAAATTCTACAAAATAGGGATTACAAAATCAGATCTAATTAAAGATCCAGGAAATCCTACCGTTTTTCATAAAGATCTAACAATTCATCTACATTTGGAAAAATGACAGATTCCAAGGATAATTGAGCATTGCATGCGTTGTTCTCCATATCATGCTTCGCTAGCTTGTGCCAAATACGTAGGTACATACGAATCCTCCCTTCCATGATGACCAGTTCTTTAACCAAACGATCCACATCTTGAATGTTGACTTGTTCCAAATCCCGAATCTTCTGTGCCAATTCTTCACATCTTCTCTCGAGTTCTTCAAGTCTGCAATTTGGTGGCAGAGCTTCCAAAATAGGATTCATGAGTGGCAAACCTAGGGAATCCATGATATTGTCAACTGCATACCATTGTCTAGTGCAGATGTCCTGTGATTTATTAATGATTTCCTCAGCCGATTCATTCAAATGAAGACACGTGTTCAAAGATGCCTTGACTTTCTTTATCTGGAAAGTATTAAGGATTGGGATGTTCTCTGGAACATTCTTGATATACAATTGACATTGACTGATTTCTTCTTTAGCTTTAGAAGCTTGGAGTCTCTTTGCCTTCTGTTCTTCAAGAGTAGAAGACATCTTAGAAAAACTGATGAAATATTCCCTGATCTCATCTAAGGAAATATATAACTTCTTCAGTAGTTCATGATGTCTCTGATTCACTTCAAGGGCTAAATTTTTGAAGTCACAAGATGTGAACTTGAGAACATTGGAGGAAGCTGCACTTGCAGTTGCATCTTCAACCTGCTTTTCCAAAGAGGCTATCTTTACGAGATCAGTAGAATGTTGAGACTACAGAAGGTTGAATTCAGTAAGAAGAGTAGCATTCTTCTATTCTAGGTCTTGTACTTTGTCTACCCAAGTTTTCTTGAGGTCAGCCACATCAACAGAATGTTGGTCCTTTGTTTTAGCCAACTCTTCTTTCAGGTTTCTAATTTCTTCCTCCTTGAGGTCAACTTCTTTGTCTAAGACCTGGACCGAATCCCAGTTAGCAGTGGCAAAAACCGCTAAGGCTGTTGTTGTTTCAACCGCTTCAATTCTTGGGTTATTAGTTCTGGGGGGCCATATCACCTGATCTAGTTCATGTGCTTCCAAACCACCTTGGCCTTGACCCCTCTTCTTGATTCTTTTAACAATTGCCTTGTCATCTTGGCGATAGAAATAATTTCCAAGAGGAGCCACATCTCTATCTGTATACTCAGCAATGGACTATGTAGAAATAGAAGTGACACTAATTATAGAAATCAAAGGTGTATGTGTGATAGCAGAGGTAGGGATAGGTAGAGTGACTTGAGTGGCATCTATAGGTGTACTAATGACTTCGGGAGCTGACACACCTTTGTCTGGGGAGGGAAGTGAGACAAAGACTTCAGAAAGTGGAACCTGAACATGACTACTAACTTCTGGGAAAGGAAGTGGACTCTGTTCTTTACTAGGTGAGTGTGTAGGAGAAACCTTGGAAGATGCATCGATGGAGGTTGTTAATAAATCAACTGCAGATGATTGCGGAGGGATAGCCAAAGGCTGGGCTTCTGCAGTAACAGATGGTGAAATGGAAAAAGGGACTGAATGTTCTGGTAATGAAGTAATGGTGTTGTTGAGGGTATTTAACAAGTGGGATAATGAGAATGGAAGTGTTCCTCCTAGAGGAACAGTAGAGTTTGGCTGAACAGATGAAAACACAATTGCTGATGATGTGATACCAGGGGCAGCATTAAACTCCAACACTGATTGTTCAGGGAAAGACTGATCCATATCAATATTGTCCAGCAATTCAGTATCAGTCTTAGGATTTCTAGAGACTTCTTCAACTGCTGGTACTGGAAGAGGTGAAACTATTTCTTCATCACAATCAATTATATCTATAGTAGAAATTTGTGATGAGGAAGGCATGACCTTCTGTCTTTTAGCTGGGATAGCCTTGGTTATGACCAAGTCATCATCTTCTGGAGTGTTTGGAGTAGAGACCTGATCATCCAGTGTACCTGGTGGCTGAATTTTTTCTACAGGCCTTGGGGGTCCTAGCAACTGAGTCTATAACATTGATGACAACTGCACCATTTGTTGTTTAGATTCACGAGCTGTCTGCATCATGAGTTTAGCTTCTTCATTAGCTTTCTCTTTGAATGGTTCCCCTTGAATATTTTTACCTTTGTCTCCATCAAGACTTGTGTCCAAAGGAGGAGCATTAGATTTATGAGCTTCTTTCTCTTCCCTGTCCTTTCTTGCTTGTTCAACAAGATTCAACTGCATGGCCCTGTAACTTAGGATTCTATCCTTTAATTGTTTCTGATACTGTAGAATGTCATGTTGTTCTTGAGAGTCTTTTGCTTTGGCCAAGACTTGAGAAAATATGTCTACCCCCTGATATATGGAATCATCGGGGATTGACTCATGTGTATAGTCTATCTTCATGTGAACTTGCTTTAGGTGTGCATCCAAGAACTTCTTAGGATCATGTTTCCTTTTCGGGGCAACACCTAATCTCAGAGCAGTTATCTGATGACCCAGAACTGCAGCCCAGGTTGAAGTTGGGATGACCAATTGACCCAGATTCAGAGAAAACTTAGGCCAATTTTTCTTCTTGTGTCCTATGAGTCTCTTATACATACCATCAGTGATAGTTTGAAAAGAAACCTCCTGTATTACCATCCTGTCTGGAACTATTTTGGGCAAGAAATGAACTGTTTCACTTCCCCAGATTCTGATGTATGAAAAGTACTCACCTACATACTAGTCACCAATTGTGTTGATAAAATCTTTGGCATCCTCTGAGAATGCAGGTGGTTGCTACTAGAAGATATTGAAATAGATGGTACCCACAAAACAGTCAAAGATGTCATATATCATAGGTGCAAAATTCCCTTCCCATAGTGTTGAATGGTAGATGTGTACAGGTGGATCTGAAGGGGTCCAATGCCAACCCAAATTAGGGTACTGGAACTCTGAGCAGAAAACATCAAGAACATATGCAGATAGGAAGAAGGGTGGCTTCTTATGAGCTAGTGCCTTCTGATATTTATGGATGGCGTTTTTTAGTTCCGCTGATAAGATAGAGGCCCATGGAAAAGACTCACTTGTAACTAACACATGATGTGCTATGGGTGCCCACTCTGCTTTAAAATGGGAACAATTGGGTTGACCGAAAAGTCGGCAGAGCATGGCTGCAAGTAGAGAAAAGGGTTCCTTAAACCAGATAATAGGATAAAGGTCATCCGACTTAGGTACAAAGGCATTAGGCTTCAGCATCCAAGACTTAATCATTTGATCGAAATTATACCGAGTTTTAGACGATTGTATGAACTCAGCAGAGAGGGTCTGTGCATGGGGTTTTAGAGCAAAAGCTCGAACAAAAACCTCTGGGCGAAAACTTGTTAATTGACAAACCGTACTGTCATTAAAAGAATGGTCTTTAACATCAACATTCTCAATTATCCACTTAATTGCATCTGTGTAGGGTAAGACAGCAGGGCGTGCAGCGATGACGTGAATTTGGGAAGCCCTAATTTTCTCGTAGACTGGTCTATCATTCTCAATATGGGAAAGGTCGTCATTATAAAAAATGACGTATATCCTAGACCAGTCTATCTGGTACGTTTCATTAACTCATTCACTGGTGTCAGAGAGTAAACCAAAATTTGGGTTTTTGATCAGGGGGTCTTTGTACGATGATTTAGATCGTGTATTTATCGACATGGTGAAAGAACTTTGCAATATCTGATTGATACAGAAAATCAAATGAAATTCAACCCAAAAATAGTAGAATTGCAGGTTAATAGCGTAAGGATAACAATGGACTTACCTGAAATAACCGACAAACTGAAAAACGACACCTGACACGCAATCCATAGTAAAATGATAATGCGACAGCGTAATTTCTTCAATAGTTAAAATGTAAAACTAAAAGGTAAAAAAAACCCTATTAAATACATTCACCAAGATAAAACCAACCGTGCGATTATAACAAATGGACGACTGATATTCACCGTAGCGGGCGCGGAATCGGGTTCAGGTATGTTCATGAAGCTTTTATTCAAAGACCCCACAAGCCGAAACCCGAAAGTATGGATTTGCGAGTTGCAGGTTCACAAAAATGGAAGTAGCAGAAAAGATTTCCGAAAGCCGAAAACCGACTATGCGGGTGGCGGGTTTCGGGAACGTGAAATTGTGAGGAGAGATAACCATCCCAAAAGTCGCATCTCGAAATTATGGGTTGCGGGTTTCGGGAGGAAAAACCAAATAAACGAAAAAACCACAATCCCAAAAGCCAAATGCAACCATTGCGGGGTTACTGTTTCGGGGTAATTATTTCTCAATCTTATTAAAGAATGATTCTGCAACCCGCAGCCGTCGGGTTGCAGGTTTCGGAATTAGCAAAACCAAAACTTAAAAACAACAGTCCCGCAACCCGCACCTGTCAGGTTGCGGGTTTCGGGTTCTCCAAATATCGGATTTCGGGATGATGATAACAATCAACAAAATACTCAAAAATCTTGTCTTTTCCCAAACCGAAACACTTTGGAAGAAATAATCAAACACTTGCAAACAAGCAAACCAAAAGCATGGGTGAAGAATTTTAGAGGTAAGATCAAAATCAAATATTTACAAGATGACTCACCCAAATACCTTTGCGTTTATCTAGAAATGGGATTCCCTTGCTTTAATGAAGCATGGGATCTGTTGTGCCCACAACAAATACCTGTTTGGCAGAAGAATGGGGAAATTAGACTCTTTGTTGATTTCAAAAACTTAAAAAGAGCTTCCGAAAAGGACAACTACCCTGTTCCTCCAATGGAGCAGATTCTATAGAAAGTAGCAGGTTCTGAGATGTTTTCTCTCCTTGATGGCTTCTCAGGATATAACCAATTCCTAGTTGCCCCTCATAATCAACTAAAAACAACTTTCAAGACCCCTTGGGGAACATTTTCCTACAGGCGAATGCCTTTTGGATTGATAAATGCTGGTGCTACCTTTCAAAGAGCTATGGACATAGCTTTCAGGGGATTGATGCACAATTATGTCTTGTGTATTTAGATGATATTACAATTTATTATAAAAAACGACATGAACATTTGTCTACTCTGAAATATGTGTTTGAGCGCTGCAAAAGATATGGGATCTCATTGAACCCAAAAAAATCTATATTTGCAATCACCGAAGGTAAGCTGTTGGGTTTTATTTTTTTGAAAGAAGGCATGATCATTGATCCAGAGCACACAGAATCCATTTCGAAGATCGTCTTACCCGGTTCACGTAAAGCCATGCAATTTTTTCTTGGTAAGATTAATTTCGTTCGTAGATTTGTTCCATATTTTCCTCAAATTGTCAAACCGTTACAACAATTGGTTAAAAAGGATGCACAGTTCAAGTGGTCTGAGGAACAAAGAAATGCCTTTGTTCAAATCCGGAGAGCCATTGTGGAAGCCCCCATCTCTGATGTCTCTATACTTCAGAAAAGATTTTATTCTATACATGTTTGCTATTGACTTCTCCTATGCAGCTATCCTTACATAGAAACATGAGAATGATGTTGAAATCCCTATTTCATTTATGAGCTCCACGTTCAAAGGAGAAGAACTCAACTACTCCCAGATCGATAAACAATATTACACGGTCTAGAAATCGGTAAAAAATTTCAGACCATATTTAGTGAAATATCAAACTAAAGTCATTGTTCCTTATGCAGCTATGAGAAATGTTCTGGTTCAGAAAGAACTGGGTAAAAAGGGAGCTCACTGGATGACAGCTCTGCAAGAATATGATTTGGAGATCAGACCAGAAAATATTGTGAAAGGACAAGGCTTGTGTCTTGTATTGGAGAAAACTCACTATGGCTTGGGAATTCCACAACAGACAAATGACTACCAGAAATCTACTCAATTCTCAAAGTAATGCTATTATAAATGACAATGTTAAGATAATGGAGAAATGTAACCAACCTCGATCCAAATGTTTGATGTAGATCCCCATTGGAGCTTTCAATCCACGCACTTGTAATATGCAAGTTAGTCTCGACAGCCAATATCCAACAAGTGCATATAATATATAAATGGCATTAACATTATCAATAACAATGGTCCATAATATCATAAGCAAATGTAACCCAATGTATAATAAACAACATTCACACCATGAATGGACAAGAATATGAGCATTTCTATTAATGAACAAGAAGAAGTACAAAGTGATACAACCTCTTGCTGGCAACCAATCTGAACCAAGATCTAGATCAATCCACTTGTGCCTCCACCACTTCAATCCTCCATGAATGGAAAACTCAAACTAGAAAGGAGTCTGGAAGGTGAACATAAATGGTCCACAACTACAAGGATCAATGAGTGCAGACTCAAGATAGGGAAAAAATCCACTAGAGTTCTCTTACGATTCCCTTCTTCCTCCCTTCCATAAGCCATATGTGCTCAATATATAGTCCTCTCAAAGGTAGGTGAAAGGACACATCGAGATGTTAATCAGGCAGATAGAGAGCCAAAGGTCACCCAATGACCGCTTTTTGGGAGTAAAAAGTAATTAATAGTGGTTTTTACCATTTTATATGCTACCCACGGGCTATAGGGATGCAACTCGCAGGTACACCTTCTATAATGATGCAACAGGCGGGTAGGAATAAAAATAGGGCAAACTGGTATCACTGAAGGATAAAAATGGATCTGAGTCACTGAAATGGATCCTACAGGCCAAAGAATGTTGATGCTCACAGGGTGGAAGATTTCTATGTAACAGATGCCACCTAATGTATGAGGTGAGAGACCGAAATGTGCTACGATGGCCGAAATACATTATAAAACTCAGAAGTGGAGTGATGGAGACACAAGTGGAAAGAACAGCTCACTCGTCATAATACAATAGTATCTCTGAATACATGTCAATATAGTACAACAATCTGATACAATGGCCATGAATAGGCAGTACATAATGGATACATGTCATAAGTGATCATAGCCATGATCCCTCTACAATAAGATATGGTCTTCTGCTGAAAAGAAGACAAATGGTGCAAACTTGAGGTACAAACTGCTAAAATCTGAGAGGTGATATCTCAGATCTAAAGTCAAAATCATATGTAGCATACTGAATGCCACAATCGCCTAGGGTCTTCTACACAAGTCTTCGATGGTGCAAGTCCCATCAAGTGAATAAAGGAGTTGGGGTTGAACCTGATGAGACATCGTCTGATTACCGTTCAATGATGTATACCATTAACAGACGCGAGATGACCCACCAATAATGAAAATGGGCATCAAGGCACAGAGAAAAATCATCAGAGTGTGAATAAATGGGTTGAATTTGAACACTAGGATGAATCCATCAATCAGGGGACATTGATGTATTCCCAAAACTGTTGATGGCGAGAGAACCTTCCACTAATGACTGCAAGCCTCAAGGTACTCAATCGAACTCTAAGCCTCAAGTCCTAGAATAAATGAGTTGAAGTCGATGGAATGAGACTCGCTGGAAGGAGGGCATTAATGCATCCCCCATCAACTAGCACAAGGTACCAGCAATGCTGAAAGATTTGGAATATCTCAGGTGAAACGGACTAACTTGATAAGTATGGCCGACATGCAATAGTCAAGAGATCTGAGGAGTGGCCGACACTGGTTTCAGGACTTCCTTTGAACAAGAGCATGAGCAAATGGATAGACTCAGGAAGCATAGACTTGACATAAAATGTGCAATGCAGGAGGCATTACAGAGGGCTCCATAATGACTGGAAGCTTAACCAATCGGTGGACAAAACTAAGAAACAAGTACAACTCCTAAGGCCCAACTATAGTCCTGAATTATAATGTACGGAGTGGAATGGATGCTCTGTTCAAAGGCGACACAACAACTGCCAACAAGAAATAGTGACCATAATCCCGTCCGGCTTTTTGGAATATTTGATTTTTTTGGTCTTTTTCATATTTGGGAAAAGGTTAAAAAAGAATAAAATTGCTTATAGTACAACAAGTGAGGGAACGAGTGTCAAATAACTAGCAGACTAGTCCCAAGCAGTGGAACATACCTATGCTCAATGCAAGGAAGTGCGTGCAGGATGTGGACACTCGAGGGTTTGTTCCCTCAGGGTCAAAAGGTCATCAAATTGTGAAGGGAAAATATAAGCTCTGTAGGGCTCGACAGGGGAAAAGTGCTCAGGAACCAGGCTAACAATTAAGTAAGCGGGAGCCGACATAAGGCTCAAGCGGTAAGTAGGATAATGCAATCCAATCACAACTCGACATAAAAGAGAATTCCTTTTTCGTAAAGTTAGTCTCCTCACCCGAAAAAGTGTAAAACAATGAGAGAAGAACTCTTCTAGTCACATATGACTAGAGTATACCTTTTTCGTAATTAATCCACAAAGGTCCGGAAAAGGGGTAAACTTATACCTATGTGAATGTCGCTTCAAATCTTTTAACGAGTCTGAAATGACAAGTGTACCCAGCAATCTTGTTTGATTTGAAAAAGTCTAACAAGGGCTTAAAAAAGACTTTATAAAAATCTTTTCCGTAAAGGTTTAATGAGCCCGAAAAAGTAAACTCGTGACCTCCTTACTGTTTTTAACGAGCTCAAAGGAGATATGGAAGAATGCTCATAATGAGAGCAGATGAGTGTCAGGGACATGCGAGACTAGTTCCAAGCGCATGGGACAAAGCTATGCATAATGCAAGGAACATAAGCAAGATAAGGACACTCAAGGGGTGTCTGGAAATTCAGGGAGTCCTATATGCAAGGTTCCGAATATGCCTGCCATGAACGAAGCAAATGTCGAAAAGGACCAGTAAACAAGTATAAGTCCAGCTAAGAATCCTGTCTCCAAGAAACATAAGTACCAAGATCATCTCTAAAATGTATGTAAAGAACAATCTGATACAAGTCACTGCGGTAGAAACATTTTCAACTTCACTATTGTTAACCTCAGAGATAACACAGGTAGAGCTAACCACTAAAGGTGTCATAGTACCAATACCTGAGGGATCAAAATGATCATCTTGAAAATGAAGAGCAAAGCTGAAGGATGTGAAGGAATCTGCAGTGGCAAATTCATCATCACAGGAGTTGGAAATTCTAGAAGTAGAATCGAACTCATCAGGATCACTGATTTGCGGATCTATAGGAGAGTCTAAAGACTCGTCACTAGGGAAATAAGACTTTAATGTCAAACTGGGGCTAGACAAAACTATGCCTGGATCAAAATGTATGGCAGACTATATTCTAGATTCATCTTGTTCAATAAGATCAAGGGTAGGAGGGGAATGAGATTTACGATAAAGATCCCCCCACTGCTTGTCATCACCATTCATGGCCTCAATAAAAACTTCATCTGAAGGTAGAATACCATCGAGGAAATCATGAGAACAAGACGAGTTGGCTGCCCAAACTGGCAGTGTAACGAGATCTTCTTCGACTGTCTGGGAAGAAGAGAGATCCGTATCTGCAGTGGTTTGTTGGATATGATCGTAAGCAAGCTCCGCTACAGATAAAGGCATAGACATCCTGACGTGCGCAATGTCTCTAGTCGTGGAACTCGTGGATGGTAAAGTCCACGGATTATCTAAATAAGAGGTCCAGAATAACATATTATTCGAAGGAGGAGACGCATTGTCAATAACGGTTCCAATAAAATTCACAGGTGCAGAAAGATTAAAAGTTCCCATCAATGAAGGGTACATTCCAACACCTATGTTCCCAGTTGTCGGCTGAGAATTAGAAACTTGTGGGACTACAGATCCCATGGATGCTGTGGAAGGAGTGCCAACATAATCCAGCTGATCAATCGTCACAATCTTGCCTTCATGGGGAAAGCAAATAACTCTAAATACAGTAGATGCGACAGCCTTCATAGCGTACATCTAGTTCCAACCTAGTAAAAGGTTGTAGTCGATGGGCGCATCAACCACTTCAACTTCAATGGGCATGGACTTACCTCCCAAGGAGACAACAAGGGAAGGGATAATTCCATGGAGTGTAAAAGATCTACCGTCGAATGTAGTGAGTGTAGTTCTAGATGCGAGTAGAGGAGGAGAGCCAAGAGCTTTCCAACAATCTAACGACATTACTGACGTGGAGGCACCTTCATCAACCATAGTACATTTGACGAAGCTCTTAAGGAAAACCACCTGGATTTGAAAAGCCACGTGGTAAGGTAAGCGAGGCTAGACATCCGTAGTATTGAACTTGATAACACTGGGATTTTCCCCATCCTGAACTCCTAAAGCACTCAAAAGAGCATGCTTCTGAGAAGGACATGCTTGCAAAACCTCAAGAGCCGACATGGCACACGGAGTTTGGCCCAAATATTCTACGATGGAGTAGTTCTAGGTGGCTCGAGCATTAGGATTATGCATGGAGCGCTTGAGAACACCTTTCGGTATCCGCGGCATAATAGAGGACTTCTCGATATGCAAGGAATTGTTAGGAGGAGGGAGAGGCTCATTCCCCAAATTCAGTTGTGGTGCACCATAATCGTGTTGACAAGTAGCAACACAAACCTTCGACTAAACCATATTCACACATCCATAACCACTAGTATTGGAAGAAGACGTGGTCATTTCATTAGTACCATAACCAGTGGTGGGAGCATGCGAAGCCATGTTTTGATGATGAGGAAGGGGATCCTTCAACACAAATGGGCTCTATGCCAAATGCTTCGATGCTTCTTCAATTTGAGGACATAAGTGAGTAAGATGATCCTCCCCACAAAGCTTGCAAGGGAATTTCACCTTACTCCTAGGTTTACGATCCTCGCCAGCATTACCACCTTCCCGAGGAGGGTTGGCATTCTCTTTACGAGGAGTATTATGATTGCTATTGTTATTACTTCCATTGTTTCCACCCCTACGACTATTTCTCCCCTTTTTCTTACCACCAGGTTGTTGGTTA
The DNA here is from genome assembly GCA_027924585.1 of Larix kaempferi. NCBI lineage: Eukaryota > Viridiplantae > Streptophyta > Pinopsida > Pinales > Pinaceae > Larix > Larix kaempferi. The sequence continues at coordinate 3,906,266 of BSBM01000524.1, forward strand.
CCCGACGGTTTCGTTGATTGCACATTGTGTACATCAGACGACGGAGTGGAAGTGGACAAGGTGTGAACCTGTCTCGGAGCATACTGGTTTAGTGACAAATTTTGCATTTGATTAGCTACCAAGTCTACAGTGTGAGTGAATGCAGACCCCACAATGCCATTGGCATATGGTCTAGGAACTGACGTAGGCTCATGTCTTGTTCTTGGTGCATTAGGAATAATGTCGTACAAAATGCCAGACTTAGAATAAAGTAGATCTAACTGCTGGACTTTCAAGATAGATTGTTCCTCAGTCACAATGATGGACATCGAAACATCCTTAGCAATGTATGGGAGTAAAGACTTAAGGAACCATTCCAACAGGAACTTTGGAGGAATGTTGGCTTTCACTAATCTCTTCCATTGACGCCACTCTTGAATGTGGTTAGAAATATGTGTGGCCTTATTCTGACGGAAGGTGGACAACAACTCAGTACCAGTATCATAATGAACCGGCAACTGGAAATGGTCTAAGAAAACCAAAGCAATCTCGTTGAATCCCCTATAGGTGTTCCCAGGAAACTCTACATACCACTTCGCGGCTGCCCCCGTGAGGGTGTGTTGAAATAGTCGTAATCTAATGGAATCATGATTCAAAGAGTTGGAGGAACACCAAAGGTGAAATGTCGTGACATGATCTCCTGGGTCCTCACCACCTTTCCCCTCAAACTTCAGAATGTCCGAAGGGAGCTTGGTAGGGACCGGGGGCCAAGTAGGGTCGTGACACACTGGATCATTCGTGAGCTTCGAAAGATCCGGGAGATTCAAGCGTGCAAGGAATGGGAGTTGTGGATGGAAAGCGGGATTATAAGCTCCCAAAAGAGGTTGGTTAAACGGAACTATGTTATAAGATGGACCAAAAGCTTGACCATGAGGATTAAACTACTGATAAGAAGGGCCTGATGAACCATAAGCTTGCCCATGGCCATAGGATTGATAACCTCCTCCTGGCTGACCCATTTGAGAGTAAGCAGGTATATGCATGTTTTGAGCACCATATTGGGGTGGTGGGTGATACTGATGGCCAACACCGACTGTGTTGTAGTAAGGGTTGCCACCATGAGTATGGGGCATGTATGTACTATTCATAGCGGGAACCGTTTTGTAATGATCGTAATGGTATGGTATGTTCCCACCCAGAGCATTAGGATTAGCTTGAGCAATCATGTGGTGGCCAAAAGAATGAGAAGTGTGCCCAGCCCCAACATTAGTGTGATTAGTAGCAGGGTTGGTGGTATGATGTCCATGTGGATAGGAAATATTCCCACCCCCTACATTAGCATTACTAGTGGTGGTAGTGGACGCAAAAGTATGCGGTATGTGTCCACCCCCGTGGTTGCAAGGAACGGTATCACGTGCAAAAGTAGTCCTGGGTTGACGAGTAGCGGCACGTGTACTAGGTTCTGGAAAACGAGTCGTATTCCGAACAACATTCCGACTAGGTTGGGTATTCCTAGGAGGTGGTCGCGTTCCAACATTAGCATGGTTAGGAATCTGACCAGTCCCCATACTATGTGAGTGGGTGGACAACGTAGTGCCCCCAGCGAGGGTAGTGCCCCTAGTGGGTATAGTATGGCTAACACTTTGACTAGTGCCAGCATGAGTACCAACCGTAGTGGAAGGTTCGACAGTACTATGACTAGGCATACCAAAAGAGAGTGCGGTGGGGTTGATCATAGGGCCAGTGTCATCATGAGTCTCAGGCCTCCCGTATCTATAATTGCGTGGAAACGAAGGAACAAAAGGCTCGTCCTGTTCTTCATCCTCGGGTAAGTTGAGCATTCCATAAAGATAATTGTCCGGATTTGAAGGATCAAACAGATCCCGGTAAAGTGGATTAGGCCAAATAGAACTAGGTTGAGTCTCAAGTGGATCACCTCCCCAATCCTCACGAGGAGTATGGGGATCGGAAGTATGTTCAACTCTACCCGAAGGAGTAGAAGGATCTTGCCCAATATTGGGATGTGCAGCCATGTAGTCTTCAACGTAGGTCACGTAAGAATCTGAAGACTCAGAGGGAGCCCTCGGGAGTCCTCTAGCAATATGGCGTGTAACCTCGAGTGGCTTTAAACCATCCAAACGATGAGACCGACGGAGAGTAGGGCTCTGCGCCACAATATCTCCGGAGGAAGTCACAACGTCCCCTAAAGGCCAACTATCAATAAAAAATAGTAAATCAAAAGCACACACCTAGAGAAACCACAACCAAGAGTAGACAAACGAAGTGGCTAAATGAGCTCCCGACACTAGAGCTGGTATGTCTCGCCTAGGAGAGGCTTGAGACTCCCAAACTATAGCCGGAGGCAACAAAATCAGCTATAGAGACACCCAGGATTCACTGCGTCGACAGGGTCAAGTCCACTGCACAAACACAACTGTGCTGTCCAATCCCTATCTGACTCAGGACACAAACAGCATAACCACTGCAAGTACCCTGTGTGGTACCTAGGTAAGGAAACTATGTTCACCACAATATAACCAATGCTCAGGGGGACAGTCGCAGGTGGGACGCATCGTATGGGTAGGGTAGCTAAGCCCGAAGCACAAGAGGATGAACCTCCAGTACCCCCAGATATGAACAAATCCTAGATATATCTCCCACGTTCAGCCGGTATCAGAGGGATATCTCCTCAAACAACCTCCCGTGACCTCGTGCTTAACTCTGGATTGAGTAGAGCTTCCTGAAAACACCGATCTATACCATGGATTCCCCCACTCCCTGGTCAGACACCTAATGTTTCGTCTAGTAGTCTTGGATTGTTAACTCACAATGATCTATTCCAAGACTCTAAACCTATGCTAGTTGGTGTACCCTATAAATAAAATCAGTCTAATCAATTTTATGATTAAGCATTAATTTTAGTGGTTGTGATTACTCAAGGGATATGATCGTGAAACTAGTGATGTGTAGAATCAATAGTATGCAACATCGTCCAATCCTAGACTCATCTATCCAATAAAACAATGTCACTAATATGCAAAATCAACCAACAATTCTGAAATAAAGATGCAATCTTTTATCTTTTCGATGCACAAGCAGAACCTAAAATGAAGGCAACAAGCACTCAATTCAAGATGCAGTACATGGAAAAAAAATATTTTTGTATGTTCGCTTATAAACAAGAAGGAAAATGCAAAAACTAAATGTATATTTTTGTATTTTTTCAATATAAATGGAATGAAAAAATGCAAGCAAAATCCTACTATTCAGTCACTGAAGTGCCGAGAAGATCACTAAGACAACCCAGCAGATCCTAAATAGCAAGACTCAGCCAAAGGAATGAGCTCAAAAGGAAGAAACCAAGAGGCTAAAACCAAAGATTGGTAAAAAAAACAAGAAGGCTCAACCGAGAGAAACGAAGAGATCTGGTCACAACCAAGGCATGGAACAGTCAAGAAAGAGGCCAACAAAGACTCAGGAACCAACCAAACTCACCCAACAACAACCAATATCCATAAACCAACAAAAGCCGGAGTTACACGCTACTGTCGAAGGAAATCCTGCGGGTACCCGTGAGCAGTAGAGTAAATAGAGGCGGGTAGATGCGGGCAGAACTAAGCTAGCCCGCGGATGAGGAAAGGCAAATGGGCAAATAAAGAGTCCAAAGGCTCAGAAAAAGCAAGTTTTCTATGGTGTATCTTAACGGCCAATCAGTGACACAGAGCTTCGATAAACAGCAACTCTAATTATGGACTAATGCTCAAAACATTTCCCAAACATGGATGTTTTCCCCAGCGGAGTCGCCATTTCTGTATTGGAGAAAACTCACTATGGCTTGGGAATACCACAACAGACAGATGACTACCAAAAATCTACTCAATTCTCAAAGCAATGCTATTATAAATGACAATGTTAAGATAATGGAGAAATGTAACCAACCTCGATCCAAACGTTTGATTTAGATCCCCGTTGGAGCTTTCAATCCATGCACTTGTAATCTGCAAGTTAGTCTTGACAGCCAATATCCAACAAGTACATATAATATATAAATGGCATTACCATTATCAATAACAATGGTCCATAATATCATAAGCAAATGTAACCCAATGTATAATAAACAACATTCACACCATGAATGGACGAGAATATGAGCATTTTTATTAATGAACAAGAAGAAGTACAAAGTGATACGACCTCTTGTCGGCAACCAATCTGAACCAAGATCTAGATCAATCCACTTGTGCCTCCACCACTTCAATCCTCCATGAATGGCAAACTCAAACTAGAAAGGAGTTTGGAAGGTGAACATAAATGGTCCACAACTACAAGGATCAATGAGTGCAGACTCAAGATAGGGAAAAAATCCACTAGATTTCTCTTACGATTCCCTTCTTCCTCCCGTCCATAAGCCATATGTGCTCAATATATAGTCCTCTCAAAGGTAGGTGAAAGGACACATCTAGATGTTACTCGAGCAGATGGAGAGCCAAAGGTCACCCAATGACCGCTTTTTGGGAGTAAAAAGTAATTAATAGTGGTTTTACCATTTTACATGCTACCTGCGGGCTATAGGGATGCAACTCGCGGGTACGCCTACTATAATGATGCAACAGGCGGCTAGGAATAAAAATAGGGAAAACTGGTATCACTGAAGGATAAAAATGGATCTGAGTCACTGAAATGGATCCTACAGGCCAAAGAATGTTGATGTTCATAGGGTGGAAGATTTCTGTGTAACATGTCTTCTAACCGCTCAATCCAATGATCTTGTACAACAACAGATTAAGTCGGAATAAGAGGAAAGTACGACAACATGTTCTATTAATGTTATCACAACTCAAACATCTAAATGGTATGATGACATTAAATTCTTCCTTACCCATGGGTTTGTTCCGAAAACTCTTGAATTTAAAAAACATAGAGCTTTAAGTTTGAAAGCTACACCATATCAATTCATAGATGGGGTTTTGTTTAGGAAGAATTATGATGGTGTTTTTATCAGATGTTTAGAGAAAGAAGAAATTGATAATATTCTTTTGCAATTTCATGCAGGACCTGCGAGAGGGCATTTTTCAAGAGAAGCCACTGCACATAAGATCTTGAGGGTAGGATATTATTGGCCTAATTTGTTCAAAGATGCATACTCCTATGCCAGAAGATGTGAAGCATGCCAGATGTGTGCTAGGAAGCTAAAAAAACCTGCCTTTCCTTTGCAACCAGTAATAGTTTAGTTTCCATTTCAACAGTGGGGACTGGATTTTGTTGCACCCATCAACCCTACTTCCTCCCTACAGCACAAGTACATCTTGATAGCCACGGACTACTTTACTAGATGGGTAGAGGCAGTCCCTCTCAGACAATGCAATACAAACCAGGTGATATCCTTCCTTGAAAGCCAAATAGTCACTAGGTTTGGTGCCCCTAAATTTCTAGTGTTTAACAATGCCTCTTATTTTTATTCCATTGATCTTACACAGTATGCCCTTGAAAAAGGGATAAAGCTGAATTTTTCTGCCAATTATTATCCACAAGGGAATGGACTAGCAGAGTCTTCCAACAAAAACTTGATTAACATCTTGAAGAATACAATTGCTACTCACCATAAATATTGGCACACCCAGCTATACAATGCTCTTTGGGCAGACTGGGTCACCCCAAAGGAAGCCATATGAAACTCCCCTTCCTATTTAGTTTACAGTAAGGAGACCATCTTGCCATCCAACCTCATGATCCCTTCACTACAGTTGACACAGTCCATACAAGAGGATGATTCTTCCCCACTCTAGCAAATAATTGATATGTTACTCAAGCTAGAAGAAGATAGGGAGAAGTCCAAAAACAAGTTGTATCAACATCAACAACTGGTAAAGAGGTGGTTTGATGAGAAGTCCTCATCTGATATGGAGTTTACTGTGGGGGACTTGGTATTAAAGTGGGATAAGCAACACAAAGACAATAATGATTACACCAAGTTCCAACGCTTATGGATAGGACCATTCATTGTTACAGAAAAGATTGGTCCTAGTACTGTCCTGTTGCAGACACTGGAAGGTATCTCAGATACCTACCCGATGAATGTGTAGTGTCAAGCACTCTAATTGCAGATAATTAAATATCAAACACACAGAGCGTATGAAATTTATTGTCAACCCGAGGAAGTCTTTTTATTTCAAAGGACAAGCGCACAATATATGCTTAAACACAACCATTAGAAGTGATACTTTTATCTTCTATCATCCATGTTCATCCCAAGAATCTATGCAATCCCAATTGCCTTCTAACTGCTATACTACAACTCTTTTCTATTATGCATCAAGCAGAATTAATATCAGATCTAATCAACGATTGCAGGAAGGAAATCTCAATTGCATTCTAAAATAATCAACTGTCTAATTTAATCAAGCTGGAATCATAAAGCATGACCTGAACATTACTCTAGAATTTGGTAAAAGAGATTAAAGCAACTGTTCTAAGAAACTGGATTGCAAAATGTAAACCAATCAACACATAACAGGAAAGCCAATTTGTAAGGGTTCCTGGGATTACGTCTCAGCTGTAGGATGAACACAGTAGTGTAAACAGAAATTGAAATATATAAAACGAACCTAACTCAGTCGACTGTTATTCGATACCATTCACCAATCTCACGAATAAATCATTTACTGAGAAATCCACACAAGGAATATTGCTGCTGCGTACAAAAGAAAGATCAAAGCATCACACAACAGGAAAGATGAAATCCTAAATTAACACAGCAATCTCTGTGGAAGACGAGCCCAGTCTTCACACAGAGACGCTGGTTGAACAACACTCTCTTTAACTCAGAAGCAACTCCTTATATTAACAGAAGGATGAGTACACAGTTTCGGCTTGACTGCTAATACAAGATGAATCAATTAATTGCTGTCCAACCCCTTAGTCGAGGCAATTCCCCATACTTATACATACAATTGCAACATCTAAACCTATAATTGGGAAGCCATGAAGATCTCTGATCTTCAGGCGCCCTAAATAATCTAGCTGTTACAATGCGTGGCAGAACGGAAATATGAGAGAAGTATAAATTATCCCAAGAGTGACGGTCCTTCCAGCTCACAGTTGGATTTGAGCAGCGACATACTTAAGATAGTTCTTCTGTTACAGCTGCCCTGCCACGACTGTGCCTTGATTGACGATTTGAGTTCCAAGGAACCTTCCATAAGCGATGAACGTTCCTTCATGACTTGTTCAGCTCCGATCTTCCTGCAGTCTATTGTCTTACTACCTTCATAAATCGCATCATGTTAGCACAGATTAAGAGATGCACAGCTTTAGTCATCACAATCATAAGTATTAACACAATAAAACAATAATCGGCCATACCTTGGTAATTTGGGAAATAGATAAGGACAATAAGTTGAATTGCCAAGGTAATTGGTGTAAGACGAGGGAAGGGAAGATGATAAATGATGGTCAAAAAGGGTCAATTCTGGGCTCAACACCTCCCCCCAACTATCCTGTTGCATGTCCTCATGCAACAACCTGCATCTGAATATTGCACTGAACTTTGCCCAGGCAAGAGGAAAGAATGTAGATAAATCAGGCATCCCCTCTATCTTTTTGGAAAGCTTCTGTGAGCAGCCCGGCATCTTCCAGCTTCACTGTTCCCCTTCCACTACTGTTTACTAATATCTGAGAATGCACTTGATGTGGTGGGGACCTTTCTGCAGTTCTCTTATGCTATGCCTGGGGAAGTTGAAAAGACACACTCAATCTGAATCCAACTCAATGACACTTGTAGGAGGTGGAAGCACTGGTTCTTGTGGGACAGTGTCTTCCAGCGCATCTGATCTTAACAAGGGAGTTGCTGGTTCTTGTGTAACAACAACATCCCTTAAACCTTCTTCAGCAGCTGCCTTTATTGCTTTTGGAGACACTGGTTCTTGTGTAACAGTGTCTTCTTTGTCAATTGGCTGCTGAGATTGGATATCCTTTTCAAATTGCGGCTCCTCTTCCAAGATTTCAGTGTCACCTGAGCAGGGTGTCTGTACCTGTTCATCATCACTCCATTGTGTATCAGGAATGATATCTACTCCCGGGTTATCTCCCAACTGCAATTCAGGGGTTCTTGCTGCAGTATCCAAGGATGTTGGTTCTTGTGTGACAACATCCTGGCTTACCTCTTCATCCTTCTTTTGCTGCAGCTCCTCTTCTATGAGTTCTGTATCATGAGAGCTTTCTGGGGTCACCACCCAAAGTTCATCGTTGAATGCCAGAATATTCTCTGTCCCAGCCTCTTCTCCTGTCTGCTCTGTCGGTTGGACGGTCAAATTCAGGATTGCTGGTTCTTGTGTTGCAGCATCCTATTCCAACTTATCAATGTCCTGCCTTTCCGTTTCTTCTTCTAAAATTATTGTGTCCTGGGAACGTTCTGGGGTTACAGCACAAAATTCTTCACTATCCTCCAGGGTATCCTTTGGCTCCATGATCTCTGTATCAAGGGAGCATTCTGGAGTCTCACCATATTCTTTTATAAGCTCCAGAGCATCCTTCATTTCCTGTTCTTCTCCCATCTGTTCTATGATTTCTGTATTGTGGGAGAAATTTGGGATTGCCATACATTCCTCATAAATTTCCAGGGCATCCTCCACTCCCTGTTCTTCTCCCATCCGTTCTATAACTTCTGCATCATGGGAAGTAGCAGCTGCAGCAAGGATGTTTAAAGGTGCTGGTTCTTGTGTTGTAGCATCCTCTTTCTCCACTGCTTTCCCTTCTGTGGCTACAGGCTGTTGTGCTGAATAGGTGCTAAGTAAAATTTTATGGCCTGCTTCCTCAAAGATCTCCCCACAGGTGGGGCAGAGTATTCGCTCATCCTTTTCTCCAGCTTCAACAGAAGCTGATTCCTCCACTTGGTCTGCAGCCTCTATTAATGTATACATCTTCCTTCCACCCTGCTTTCTGCAGACTTCCTTCCATGTTTCCAGCTCCCTTCTAAGTGCTTGGAGGTCCTCTTTCAACATTGCATTTTCATACAAGAGTCCCTCAAGTCCAGGTTCTTCCTCCGCTGGTCCTTGTGGGGCATCCCTCGGTTTTGGTGTAAGGATTGGGGGTTCAACCTGTGTTTCTAAGGTTGCCCATTTTGTTCTAGTTTCCTTTGCTGCTGTAATTGACCGAGTTCGCTTCCTTCTAATTGGTGCCACTAAATCAAACTCATTGGTGGCCCTCTTCCTTTTCTGCGGCGTTTTCTTTTGTGACTTCCCTTTCTGTAATGTTTCTTCTCGTGGAGCTGGAATATAGGGAGGTAAGACTGAAGTTAAAGGAACATTTCCCTGCCCCCCATGCTGTTCTTCTTCTATCACAGCTCCTCCTCCTACCCACTCCGGTGAAGACTCGATTGTGACCAGCTCAATCTCGTCTTCCATTGCTCTGGCTCCGTCATCTTCAGGTTCCATTGTCGCAGCTTTTGATGCTGCTCCAATTTCACCTTCTGCTGTCGGAGCTGCCCTGTTATCTAGGTTTTCCACGAGGGTTTCATCTATATTGTCGCCTGACAGCTCTGTTTGAGCTTCCCCTCGCTCTCCTTCAATTGCAGTGTCATCCCCCACTAGTTCTGCTTGTGCTGGGGATTCATATACTTCAAATGGCTCTGCCTGTGCCTCGGGTTGTTCTTCCTCTGTGGTTTTGTCAACCCCTGATGTCCCTGCCTGTGCCCTCTGTTGCTCTTCTTCCGTTTCATCCCTTCCAGATGGTCCTGCCTGTGCCCTCTGTTGCTGTTCTTCCGTTTCATCCCTCCCCCCAACTTCACTGGAGGAACTCCAGTCCTCCTGTTGTGGCGGAACTGGTATTTGCTGTAATGGAATGACCCTCAAGGGAACAGGTTGCTGTGGTCGGGTAATGAATTGCTCCCATGTTATATTATGTTGGGCCAGGGTTCTTATAATAATTAACTTAATAAGGCCATGGTGAGTGAGGGAGGATAATGGATGCTTTGCAGATTGAACAAATGTTGCCATATGGCGCAAATCATGCAATAGATAAAATGGAATATTTAACAAAATGCCATGACGGAGATGAGAAAGCAAAGGAAGTTCAGAGTTGTACACAGTTTGGTATCTACCTTCACAAGTTATGTATTTCTTGAGGAAGATAGCAACCTGGTCCCATGGCTGCGGCAGTGACTTCAATGCAATCCCTCGCCTGGAGGCTTCAACTTGCTCCCCTGGAAGTAAAAATTCTTCCCGTGCAACTGTTGCAGGGACTCGACGGTTAAACCAAGGTTTTCCCACCAACGGGATAGCTGTAACCTCGGATATAATGACCTCCGAAACATCTATACACAGCCCCCACACCGTGGAGTGTGTTTTTGTAAGATTCAACGCGAATTGCAGGGCTGCGTCCCGGTCGAATCCATCCAATCGTTCAAAGAACTCGACCCAGCCAGCAGCTTGAAAAATGGCCAGAACCTGCGGATTCCGTCTAAGTTCCCGGGTATTGAAAGGTTCATGGCGAACTGGAATGCCCATTGTCCTGGCTGCAAGATAGAACTGCTGTTCGACAGAGTACAGGATCCAGAATGGAAGTTGCAGCGCGGAGAATGCACGAATCGTTGAGCGGAGACGTTGAGCGAATGAACTCATTCGGAAAGTTTAAGCGCAGAGAGGAGTTTAAAATTTTCATGCCGAATTGGGGAAGGTGGCATTTATTAAAATTACGTCGTACGAGGGAAAGGTTTAATCAGATATAAATGGCGGTACGAGCGAAGGTACGGCCAATCTCCTTTACATGATATCAATACTTAATCACGTGATAAATGAAAGCCATACCTCATAAAACTGTGCGTCGGAAGGCTGCGGAAACTGGTGGAGCATGGAGTTGGTGACGTCACAGAGCCGAACGCGTGCACAGTCAGATGTGGAATCATGATGACTCGGATAAGGCACTGATTTCCTTCGCCGGTAAAACACAAGGCGTCGCATCCTTCGGGTTAAAATGATGACTTCGCCGGCAGGACTGGGATGAATCAGCATCATAATTAGCAGGTTGAACAATCCTTCTGTTAACACGGGAGTTACCACTACAAATTGCCAAAGAAATGATCACACGGCCAATGAAAAAGCTTGTTGCAGCTGTCAGGAAAGAAGTTACAGCCATCGGAATAGAATTCGCGGCAGCCGGAAAAAGATTCTCGATATCAGGGAAAATTACGGCTGTCACGGAAAAATTTTACGGCGGCGGGAAAAAACTTACAGCTGGCGGGAAAAGATTTTACGACTATGGGAAATATGTCGCAGCCGCTGGAAAGAAATGGCAGCTACGTGGAAATGATGTGGAGGTGACTTCGTTAATGAGGTGGCAGTCGTCGGGAAATGATGTGGCGGCTGCGGAAACTGGAGTTGCAGCCGCCGATGTTGCAGCCGCCAAGAAATAAGGTGGCAGCCGGGAAATGATGTGGCAGCTGCGAGAAAAAGATGTTGCAGCCGCCGAAGTTACAGCCGCCTATGTTGCAGCCGCCGATGTTACAGCCGCCTATGTTGCAGCTGCCGGGATTGCAGCTGCCAGAGTTGCAGCTGTCGGAAATGATTTGACGGCGGATGGAAAAAAAACATTACGGCTACCGGGAAGTGAAATGGCCGTGGCTGGTAAGTGGAGTGGCAGCTGCGGAAAATGAAATGGCAGCCGTGGGAAATGAGGTGGACATAGCTGGTGAATGAGGTGGAAACCATGGGGACGATGAAGTGGCAGCCGCGGAAACTGGAGTTGCAGCCGCCGATGTTGCAGCCGCAAATGTTGCAGCCGCCGATGTTGCAGCCGCGAATGTTGCAGCCACCGATGTTGCAGCCGCAAATGTTGCAGCCGCCGATGTTGCAGCTGCCGATGTTGCAGCCGCAAAAGATTGATGGCTGACGGAAAGAGAATTATGGCTACCGGGAAATGAAATGTGGTTGCCGGAAAAAGGATATACGGCTGCCGGAAAATATGTTGCAGCTGCCGGAAAATATGTTGCAGCTGCCGATTTTTATTTTTTATTTTTTTTATTTTTTTATTTTTTAACAGGAGGACAGCACAGAGAGATTTTCATTATGGGCCCCAAACTGATCGTTCTCCTGGCGCTTCCCTGAAAAATTTTTCTTAAAAGACAACAGCAAGCAAGGAGATCAAATGCAAAGAGAAAGAAAACGACAACTATACGCTACAGCAAGAAATTATTTATGTACAGCAAATATGATTTTCATTTTTAAGATTTGGCAAAGGTAGAAAAATGTTCCTGCTCTGGTGCCAATTGGTAGTTAGGATCAGCAGCAATCTGTGAAATGAATGCATCTTTCGAAATGGGCTTCCGATACAGTCGCAGTCTGTGGCCATTAGCAAGTAATGGTATACGGTTTTCATCAATGGTGACCAGGCGAACAGTGCCGTTGTCAAATACCCTGTCAACCAAATATGGACCCAGCCATCTTGTGCGTAATTTCCCTTTGAAATCCTTCTTGAATCTGGAGTCATATAGTAGTGCCCAGTCTCCCTCACGGAAGATTTTCTTTTTGATGAATCGGTCATGCCAATTAGATCTCTGTTGCTGAAGCAGCACAGTCTGGTCTACCGCAGCTAACCGTTTCTCATCTAATTCATTTAATTGATTCAATCTTCTTTTCTGGGCTTCTGTTACATCCAGGTTCATTTCAATGGCTGTTTTCAGGGTCTTGATCTCAAATTCAATTGGAAAGATGGCACTCTTACCATACACCAGGTCATAGGGAGAAAAGCCCGTGGTGTTGCGCCAAGTCGTGCGATATGCCCACAGTGCTTCTGGAAGTCTGTCAGCCCAATCCCTTCGATGACTTTTAACTGTTTTAGTAAGAATTGCTTCGATAACTTTATTAGTGCTTTCCACCTGACCATTGGCCTGGGGATGATAAGGTGAAGCTATCTTGTGCTGCACATGATACTTCCGGAGCAAGGATTCAAATTGGTGTGAAATAAATTGTGGTCCCCCATCGGTGACTACTTCCTTTGGTACTCCAAAACGGGTAAAAACTTCACTGTACAGGAAATCAATCACCGCCTGGTCATTTGCTTTAGCCAAAGCTACAGCTTCTACCCACTTAGTCATGTAATCTGTACACACCAAGATGTAAACCTTCTGTTTGGAAGGAGGGTTGATAGGACCAGCAAAGTCCAATGCCCATCTATCAAACGGTTCCAGTACCACTTGGGGCTGTAAAGGCATCTGATCTGTCTTATTAGGTTGGCCCATCCTTTGGCAGCTGTCACAGGACTGAACATATTTTTTAGCATCCCTGAACAGTGTCGGCCAATAATAGCCCATCCGCAACGCCTTATGTCCTGTTCTTTTATCTGCAAAGTGTCCTCCGCAAGGTTCATCGTGACAGGCCTTCAGTATATGAAAGATCTCATCTTCCCTTACACATCTTCTAATTTCAAGATCAGGTCCTGTGTAAAAGAGATGGCCTTTGAGCCAACAATACCTGGCACTTTGCTGAATAATTTTTCTTTTCTCTCGTTTAGACATATGTGGCGGAAGCTTCCCTGCATCCAAATAATTAGCAACGTCTGCATACCAGGGTGAATGAGCTGAGAGTGCGAATAAATGTTCATCCGAGAAAGCATCCTCAACAGGTGAACTGTCATCACTGTTAGTAAATCGTGATAAAAAATCAGCAACAACATTTTCTTTTCCAGGTTTATCTATAATAGTAATATCAAATTCCTGTAATAATAAAAGCCACCTGGTTACTCTGGCATTAGTGACAGGTTTATTCATTAAATACTTAATGGCAGAGTGATCAGTATGCACAAATGTAGGATACCCAGTAATGTAATGCCGAAACTTATTAATAGAATAAACAATAGCAAGGAATTATTTTTCAGTCACAGTATAATTTAGTTCAGCAGGGGCTAAGTTTTTACTAACATAATAAATAGCATAAGGTACTTGACCATCCTGCTGTCCTAGCACTGCTCCAATGGCGGTATCAGAAGCATCTGAAGAAATGTGGAAAGGTATGGTCCAATTAGGTCCCCTTAAAATAGGGGATGTGGACAGTTTCTGTTTAAGCTCATCAAATGCTGTCTGGCATGCTGTACTCCATACAAACTGTGCGTCCTTCATTAATAATGAAAACAAAGGGGAAGCAAGTTTGGAGAAATTTTCTATGAATCTCCTGTAATACCCAGCATGTCCCAGAAAACTTCGCACTTCTTTCTGAGTTGAAGGGGTTGGTATATTCTTTATCACCTTAATTTTTGAAGGATCCACTTGAATACCGTCAGTAGAGATGAAATGTCCTAATACCACCCCCTCACTCATCATCATGTGGCATTTTTCAGTGCTCAGTGAGAGGCGAGCCTGTTCACAGCGGATTAAAACTTTCTTCAAATTTTCCAGTGCTTCCTCAAAATCCCTGCCATAAGGAGTAAAATCATCCATAAAAATTTCCATGCTATCATTAACCAATTCAGAAAATATGCCAATCACAGCTCTTTGAAACGTTGCAGGTGCATTGCACAATCCAAAGGGAAGTACCCTGTAGGCGAACGTTCCCCAGGGGCAGGTGAAGGTGGTTTTATCCTGATCCTCTGGAGCAATCTGAATTTGATTGTACCCACTGAACCCATCCAGAAAGGAGAAGAACTTCTTCCCAGAGAGGTTATCAAGTACCTGGTCAATGAAGGGCAGAGGAAAGTGATCCTTCTGTGTAGCCTTGTTCAGCTCCCTATAATCGACACAGACTCTCCATTTACCATTTTTCTTGGGTACAATTACAAGTGGGGAAACCCACTCACTGTCTGAGATAGGATAGATGAATCCTGCTTCCAAGAGTTTCTGGATTTCTTCCTTCACTATATCCCTCAGATTGGGGTTCATGCGTCGTTGGGGTTGACATACAGGCCGGGAGTCGTTTTTAATATAAATATGATGAGTGCACAGACTAGAGGGAATACCCTTCATGTCTGTATACTCCCAGGCGAATGCCCCCTTACGTTCCTTCAAGAGATTGGTTAGGCGCTTTTGTTCTTCTGAGGAGAGACCAGGATTGATGTTCAAAGTTCTCCCAGGCTCTACCTCAATAGGAATGCTTTTCGAGTTTTTCAATACTGGGATTATGTTTGTGTCATTTGCTAGTGCTTCCTCCGTAAGCTGTTCTTGTTCTTCTTTACTGAGGGTACTGTTCAGGAGTTGATAAACTTCCTTGTCTACTGAAGCAGGTTCGCTAATGAAATTATTAATGGCATCGTCTTCTGTTTCGTTTTTGAAGGTTAGTGCCTTCCCTATTGTTAGTAATGGCTGAACATCTTCCTCTTCTTCCTGTTCTATCCAAAGGGAGGTTTCAGTTTCTAGACTCGGCCGTGCTGGAGGGTACAGGGTGAGGTTTTTGGTTTCCATGCCATCAGATATAGTCATAGATCCTGATCGACAGCTGATACAAGCATCGGCTGTAGCCAACCAGGGCCTCCCCAAAATCAATGGATGTCCCCCCAGCTGTGATTTAGGTTGTAACACCAGAAAATCGGCAGGGTATTCCCATGAGTCTACTGAAATAACAAGGTCGTCCAAAATCCCTTCGGGTCTGATAGTGGATCTGTCTGCCAATTCTAAGATAGTAGGGGTCGGTCTAATATTGGTGAATCCGAGCTTCTTTACAGTTTCCATCGTTATAACATTGATCGCAGCTCCTAAATCTACTAGTACGTTGGGTATCTGCGTTTGTCCTATGTGTACAGTGACAGTAGGATTGCCGGGGTCCTCATACTTGGTTACAGGGGTTTTTCCAGTCATCAAAGCGGATAAATTCCCTATAACATGAACAGTAGGAGGATCTCTGGGTTTCCTTCCCGGTCTTTTAGTGCACAGGTCCCGAACAGTTCTAGCATAGATAGGTACATCTTGAAGAGCTTGTAAAAGGGGAATCTTAACATAAAGGTTCTTCAATTCTCCTAAGAGATTGAACTGAGGTTGCCCCCCTCTTTGTGGCAGCATCAATCTCTCAGGGGAAGGTGGTTGCCTTACCAACTGGGTAGGCTGTGTGTTATCCACTTCATCGTTTAATGTTTCAGCCCTCCCATCTGAGGGATGCTCAGCATCTTCAATGATAGGAACCGGATCAAAAGGATGCTGGGAACTCTCTCCTTTGTCATACACAGTTGGTGGAATATTTTCTGCAGTTCCACGTTCTACTATCTTTCCAGACCGTAAGTGAATATCATTACAAGGTACAGGGGAGAGAGAGTAGGCTGGCATATTGAGAGCTTCCAATTGCTGGACTGTTTTATTGTTTGGGTTAGGGTTAGGTTGGGCAGGCAGCTGAGGCCGTATTGGTATGTTAGGCACAGGATTATTTTGCAGCTGCAGCTGCGACTGCTGAGGTGGGTATTGAGGATATTGATGAAATTGAGGATATGGAGGATACGGTAACTGTTGAGGTGGAGGTGGTTGAGGAAACTGGTTCCCAGGATGGAAGTTCCTCCATCCAGGAGACCATGAAGTAGGTTGGTGTGGAGTCTGTGTCCAAGGACTCCATGAATTATATCCTTGCATCGCAGGTTGAGGGGAATTCCACTGAGCATAATTTGAAGGGAATTGTGTATTCACATTTTGCATATTAGTATTCCAATTATTCAAATTATTCAAAAATGGAAATGAATCGGGAGACATACCTTGATTCCGGGGTTGCCAGGGTTTCTTCTGTGCAATGAAGTAGGCTGAATCCGCCTCTGGAGTTGATGCCTGCAGAACAGCCTTCACTTGGGGCAACGTGGGGCATTCTTTCATATCATGATTCAGCTCGCACAGCTGACACACTTGTACCTTGTCAAGAGGGCATTCCTTCAGTGGATGAGTCTTTCTACATCGGGGACAAAACACCCCTAGTGTGAGATCCTCCACTGCCTGTCTTTGCTTGGCCTTCAAGACGTCAATCTCTGAAGAGATAGAGCTCATCATTTCTGTTTTAAAGTTTTCAAGAAGATTGCCTATCTCTGCCCGTGTAGCTCCCCCATTGGATGACTTCTGAGTTCTGTCGAAGACATCACGTTCCAGGTTATTTCATTTATGCTACTTATTATGCCTAGAAGATCCCCTGGAATATCTCTTACATAATTCCACAATTGTCTCAAAAGATTCTTTAGAGATATCCCCCTTTCCTAATAAATTTAGCATGTCTAAACAATCGTCCCTGATTCCTCGAAGCAAGATTATCTTCAGCACATCTAGTCCCATGTTCGTCTGTCCAGCTCTCTGCACATTGTACAGCAACCTCTCCACAAAATCCTCCAAACTTTCATCCTCCTTCTGTACCATCTTGAATAACTCCTCCCTTTTGTCCCTGGTGTTACAATATTCTTGATATTTTTCCAGGAATACTTGCTTCATCTTATTCCAATTAGCAACAGTTCCTCCCCCAAGGCTCATGAACCATCGTAATGCATTGTCCTTCAGGGTGGCAGGAAAAAGCTTCAACTTTTGAGCATCTGTGACATAATCATAGCTGCGACAGAGGATATCGAATTCAAACAGGAATTCGTCTGGATCCTCTGCCGCCCTGCCATGGAAACGGGGGTAACACCGACGGTGAAATGTTTTTCATAGGAGCTGTCCCCTCTAGCTGCTGTATTGGGAATTGCAATGTAGCCATAGTTTCTGGCGGGGAATTATCTTCATGATGGTATTGTACCACTGCTTCTTCCTCTTCGTTCTCATGTCTATTATTCATCTTTTCTTCTGTATCTTCTCCTTCGATTGTTTCTTCGTCCCTTACCTCAACTGTAACAGCTGTGTATTCTCCGGTTGTAACAGCTGCGTATTCTTCAATTGTAACAGCTGCGTATTCTTCAATTGTAACAGCTGCGTCAGCTGTTCCTTCTTTAGCAGGAGTAAATGCAGGAATCACAGCTGCTCCTGTATATTCCACTGTAGATCCTGATGCTGGCGCTCCAGGATCAGCAGGGCCTCTTTTGATAGGAGTCTCCCATTGACGAGATCTGACAGCCGAATCCGTTTTGTCAACAAGGTCGTCGATGAATGTTCTTTTGCCCAGCGGTGGACCTCGACCACGACCCGAACCACATGCACTGTTAGTAATTTGTGGAGTTTTGGGGGTTGGGAGGTGATCGCGTTTTACCCTCCTCGTATTCATGCGAAGCAGATCATTTCAAAACAACCCAAAAGACTGGCTAAAAGCAAATATCAAATACGACTAATGACTAGTGTTTAATTTTCATCCTTCCCCGGCAACGGCGCCAAAATGTCAAGCACTCTAATTGCAGATAATTAAATATCAAACACACAGAGCGTATGAAATTTATTGTCAACCCGAGGAAGTCTTTTTATTTCAAAGGACAAGCACACAATATATGCTTAAACACAAAACCATTAGAAGTGATACTTTTATCTTCTATCATCCATGTTCATCCCAAGAATCTATGCAATCCCAATTGCCTTCTAACTGCTATACTACAACTCTTTTCTATTATGCATCAAGCAGAATTAATATCAGATCTAATCAACGATTGCAGGAAGGAAATCTCAATTGCATTCTAAAATAATCAACTGTCTAATTTAATCAAGCTGGAATCATAAAGCATGACCTGAACATTACTCTAGAATTTGGTAAAAGAGATTAAAGCAACTGTTCTAAGAAACTGGATTGCAAAATGTAAACCAATCAACACATAACAGGAAAGCCAATTTGTAAGGGTTCCTGGGATTACATCTCAGCTGTAGGATGAACACAGTAGTGTAAACAGAAATTGAAATATATAAAACGAACCTAACTCAGTCGACTGTTATTCGATACCATTCACCAATCTCACGAATAAATCATTTACTGAGAAATCCACACAAGGAATATTGCTGCTGCGTACAAAAGAAAGATCAAAGCATCACACAACAGGAAAGATGAAATCCTAAATTAACACAGCAATCTCTGTGGAATACGGGCCCAGTCTTCACACAGAGACGCTGGTTGAACAACACTCTCTTTAACTCAGAAGCAACTCCTTATATTAACAGAAGGATGAGTACACAGTTTCGGCTTGACTGCTAATACAAGATGAATCAATTAATTGCTGTCCAACCCCTTAGTCGAGGCAATTCCCCATACTTATACATACAATTGCAACATCTAAACCTATAATTGGGCAGCCATGAAGATCTCTGATCTTTAGGCGCCCTAAATAATCTAGCTGTTACAATGCGTGGCAGAACGGAAATATGAGAGAAGTATAAATTATCCCAAGAGTGACGGTCCTTCCAGCTCACAGCTGGATTTGAGCAGCGACATACTTAAGATAGTTCTTCTGTTACAGCTGCCCTGCCACGACTGTGCCTTGATTGACGATTTGAGTTCCAAGGAACCTTCCATAAGCGATGAACGTTCCTTCATGACTTGTTCAGCTCCGATCTTCCTGCAGTCTATTGTCTTACTACCTTCATAAATCGCATCATGTTAGCACAGATTAAGAGATGCACAGCTTTAGTCATCACAATCATAAGTATTAACACAATAAAACAATAATCGGCCATACCTTGGTAATTTGGGAAATAGATAAGGACAATAATTTGAATTGCCAAGGTAATTGGTGTAAGACGAGGGAAGGGAAGATGATAAATGATGGTCAAAAAGGGTCAATTCTGGGCTCAACATGTAGTTGCTCAAAAAGCACTTGTTTAAATGAGCAGATTCACTTACTTGTACATAAAGTGTGGTTTGCTTCCTTTCTTTCTTTCTTTTCATTTGATTTTTTGTACATTGGTTTCATTCAAAATAAGTCCACACCTTTTGGCAAACGTTGTTGATCAATGTGTCTCGGGATAACACAAGTCTGAAGTTTTGAGGTAAACAATGTCAGTTTATTTCACTTAGCTTGTAGCTGAAAATGTTTTTTCATGAAATTAAACAGTCAATATTTGCAAAGCCTTGATTGATACGTTCCCACCTTAATCAATATCTTTATGGATATTTTATTTGCTTAATTGAAGTTGAGGAAGCAATTAGTTTTTCCTGCCTTATGTTTCATTAGTGAATGGCAGCATATATTCATAGCCTTGTCGACCTTACCTATTCTGGATCCCACTCTGATCATCTTGAAAATAATTCACTTTAATAATTATAGATTACAAGATGGGGGGTCTTATTACAAGCCAGCCCATTATGTTCATAGATGTTTAAGTGGAATGACATCTCCACATCAGGCCACAAAACTTGGGAGATGACCTTCAGCTGCTGCTGGAAGGTGGAAGATCCTATCATAGGTCGGTCCATTCATGATATGCAAAACATCGGTGAGTAACACTGTTGCCATATGGTTACCAAGCCATAGTAGTGTCTTGTAATCTATGGACTAATAAATTTTGTTTTCCTTTGTAAGACAATTTTTTGTATATGAGGATAAGCGGGGTCTTATTACAAGCCATCCCTACCATGATCATGGGTCTGATTTTGGACTGAAATTACCACTTATGGTCACCAAGCCATGGTAATTTCTTTTAGTGTCAAAAGCTAAAAGATAGGGAGTCTACTTACCGAGCTAGCTTGTTCAGTTTCCAAATCAGGTATGTGAATGGCATTGCCAACATCTAATCACCAAGTCAGGGCAATGGCCTTGTATCAACAGAAGTCTTGTTTGCATATTTTCATTTTGTTTTAAAAAGAAAAGAAAAAAGAGGGGGGGGGGGGGAAGAAAATGTATTTATTGTGAGTAATTCATTTGTACATAAATAAATAATTAATAAAGTCAAGGTGATTCAAGATTTGGTAACCCATAATGGCTCTAGGTTTTCTCTAAGGCTCATGACAAACTACCTTCTTATGACTGCATAATGGTAAACGATTCATGTTTACTTCTAAGACTTCCTTGTCATATGAACATCATCATTAAATGGTTTTGGATGGGGATATATCAATCATATGACTAACTCTGCTATTTTGATTGTGTTTTATGAGAACATTTTTTAAATTACAGGTTAAAACATCAAGTTTGCTTACATGTCTTCCTTGCAACTACATATTTTATTTACAGAGATAACTAGTTCGTCCCAGCCAGTCGCCATTTTTTATAGGTACAACAGATCCCATGTTTTAATGAAAACGTGGGAGCCCCTAATTTTTGTATGCAAATGTAATGATTAAATTCCATGGTCATTTTGGTGTTTTTCCATCGTGCTTTTATTGCTTTGCTAAGATTTGATACAGTTAACAGTTTTCCCTTCGAAAATGCCTTTGATTTTTGCTTTTCCATGAGTTGCGGAAGACTTTGGTTTTCCCAAAATCTATCCCTTTCCGCAACCCGCAATCCGCAATGCAGATTGCTAAAGCTTGGTTTTTGTTTTGGAATGTTTTCTTTCCGCAACCCGCAATCCGCAATGCAGATGCGAAATGTTTCTCAATAATCGCGGTTTGACACGCCCGCAACCCACAACCGCAGATTGAGGGAAGTCTGTCAAAAAATAAACTTGCTTTGCATTTCCGCAACCCGCAACCCGCAAGGCAGGTTGCGGATTGCGGAAAGTTCATATTTTAATGTTTGTCGTTTTTGTTTCTGCAACCCACAACTTGCAATCGCGGATTACGGATTGTGGAAACTTTTGGTTTGTTAATATTTAGAGTTTCCTTCCCACAACCTACAACCCGCAATTGCTGATTGCGGATTATGGAAAGATTTTACATATTTGTAAAATAAACACCCGCAATTTTTCTTCCACTTCTCAGATGTTTAAATTGTAACCGTCAATTTGTCTTGATCTTGCGGATGAGATTACGCTACGTGATTTCAATAATTATATGGATTATCTATTTTTCACCAATTTTCAAATTGCTATCAGGTTCGTGACTGCTATTTTCAACTTCGTCCAAGCTTGAAGTCATAATTAGTGATCCGACTAATCCATAATGATAAGTTGTTTATATTTGACATCAAATCATCTGTGATATAATTAAAATCGTACCTCATCTTAATCCAAATTTTGTTGACGCATGCTATGTGTTATTTCGTCACAACTGTGATAATCGTAGGTTTTAGACCGAAAGGTTTAATCATGGCAATTCGTTACAGTTAGTCATTATGGGATCGTTATTGTTCCTCTTAAATACAAAGATCGATAAGAGCAATTCATTGGTCATCATATTTCATAGAAAATTCTTGTTGTTTCCAAATATTTCTTCCTACCAATTACATACTGTGAGTGAGATGTAGAAAAACCACAAATCTTCAATCATATTTTGTGACGAGAAAGAACTTTAGCCTCTTCAATATCATGAACCTCTATTGCCACCTTTTAAAGCAGATGTTTCTGATGACAACACTGGTAGTGAAAAAGAAGACTCTGAGATTCAATCCATATGTATACGACTCCCATGGAAGAAAATGAGAAATATCGCTAGAAAATATGTTGATCGAGATGATACGGTCATCCCTGATTTTATAATCAGTTAAGCGCTTGTAACTCCACCAATTCCCCCGAAGGAAGGAAAACTGGCCGATTTTTTGGTTTTTTAGGACATTGTTGATCATCATGAATATTCTAAGAATCTTTTATCAGCCTCTGTCGTAGATAGCTAGTGGATTATCATTTCTCTCCACAGTTTTTTACGGGATACTTCCCTTGAAACTGTGTGATGCAAAATATTTTGAAAATTTTGTGAAAAGTTCAGTATTAATCACTCCTGAGGATGTTTTTCTTAGATTAGTTGATTTTGTGATCCCTTTTTTATGGGAAGTCTATCTTTTGTAACTACTTTCTGATTATTATTTAAAGGATAGAGGTCTCATGGGGTAGGGGAGAAAATCGCCAAATAAGGACTGGAGAAACGTTGTTTCACTTGAGATCTTTTAATTTATTACAGACCTAATGAATCAAAGTTAGTTTCTTTTGGCATTTTCTTTGTTTATGTTATCAAATTTCTTTGATGATATCTGATTTCTTGACCTTAAATCATTGAATGAATACTGTTTTAATTTTGCAATCAATCATTAATGCATTGATCTATGATTTGGATTTGTCTTAATTCATGGCCTATGTATCATAATGTTTTAAGTGAATTTATTTAATTAAAACATTTATCTATTTCTACAAATGATTAACATAAATTAATTAATTCATGTTAACTTTTCAATTAGCATTTCAGCTACAGGGTAAGCTTGCATGTGCCTAATATTTAAACTATTATCAGTTAATTTTCATTGTTTGATTGTATTTTTAAGTAATAAGAAAAGATCCAATTTTGCATTTCTGCTAAGTTGGTGAAATGACTTATTAAAACTCAAACCAAGTTATCTTGCACACAGTCAAAACACTTCCTTTAGATTAGATTTAACTTAGTTTAGTTTTCCTTTAAGGTATATTTGTTCTAGGTTTAGATCCATTTTACAGTTAGGACACTTTAATATTCCCTCACAGGAAGATTGATCCTTTCAGGATCAAACCCCATAAGTGCCAGCGGAGGCCTTTATATTCGTGGGAGTTAACTACACCAAACAGGCTGGGGATAGAATTGCTCTTGCGCAGAGCCTTTTGAATCCTTTCAATATGGGTTTTCACCCTCTGTTGTTAGCCTTGGAACCCATTCCAGCAACCTACACCCCTGAGGCTTCAACACGCTCTAAAACCTGAATGGAGAGAGGTCATTGACACTATGCAACGTTACATCAGTTGTGAATAAAGGTTTGCAACAGTCTACAAATACCACTTCAGGTTTCTGCTTCATTTAAATCATCAATTAAAGATGAATTTACCTTTATACTTCTTGAAAAGCCTCACGAAAATGTCCAATAGGGTGAATGGTCATCTAGATCATACGAATCAATCTCTCTTTCATCACGGTTTGGTTAAGTTAATAGTGTTAACAGAGATTGAAAAGAGGAACCATGGTTGGAAACACTTCTTATTTTGGTCTGGATTTGAACCAGAGAAAACTACAAATCAGGAAGAGGCGGAATCAATCAGTAAGTAGAAGAAAGTTCGGAGACAACCCAGCACCATTAAAAGATTAAAAAGGAACCTAGGCGAAGAAGTAAACCTAGCTAAAAGATGTGGTTTACAAAAATAATTTGGGAAGCCAAATGAAGCATAACATGAGCATATACCAGAGGAAGAACCCTTGGCATCACATCACGAAGAAATTACTCCTGCTCCTAATACCCCTTTTGTTACCAAGGAGAGGCTTATAGAGGAAGGTATGTTTCTTTTTCCTAATACTGAAGTTGATAACAAGTCTATAGTTGAGCGTGAAATGCCCAAATGGATACCTAAGACTAGGGCATCAAACAAGCTAACATTGAATATGAAAAAATATTTAAACCCTAACTTGGAAAAGGAAAATATTACTACATTACAAGATTATTCAAATGATGAAGAAATGAAGGGAAGAAAGGTAGAATTGAATCCACAACAATCCTTAAAATATACAGAAAAGAATCATCAAGCTTTGACAGAACCATTGGAGGAATGTTGTGAAGTTCTTGAGGAGGAAACAATTCAAAGTTTCGAACATGGATCAAGCTCAAGAAAATTTCATTTGGAAGCTTCAAAAGAAGAGATAAATGAAAAAGAGTCAGAGAAGTTTTATGAAGCACAAGAAGATATTCTTATTAAAAATCTAGAAATTCCATCAAGCTCAGATAAAGGAAAATATCTAGTACTTCAAGAAGCAATCCGGATAGATTCTGAAGTTGAAATTCTCAGAAAATCATTACAAAAGTATAAACTACAAAATGAATATCTGAATTATGCAAATGATAAGCTCATGCAAGCTAATAGAAGATTAAGAGGAAGATCTAGAAGAGGTGAATGATCATTATCAAGAGCTCATTTCAGCAGCAAAGGAGGTTTTAAAGAGGAAAAGGAATGCACAAAGACAGATTGAAGAATTAACCAAGAAGAATACATAGCTATCAAGCAAGGCTCAAGTATTAGAAGCAGAACAGGTTCGACTCCTCAAAAAATAACAAGCATTGGATGGATTGACTATTTTGGCAAAGGCAGCTCGACAGATCTAAGTTCTAGATGAACCTACAATTATCTAACAAATCCAAAGACACATCTTTGATGATAGATATAAAGGCATACTTTTAGGAATTAGTTTTACTATTTTTCAATACTCCTTTTTGTTTGTAAGCTCTTCAACAAATTGAAATCCCTAAAAGATGGATTTTGAGCTTTCTTTTCGTAATTATAAAAGTAGCAAGGATAGAAGGGGTCAGGGTTGGTTTTTTTATTTGGAAAAGGGGTTAGAATCATTCAAGCTTATGTATGAGAAACAAATATGACAAACTCTCAGTGATTATTTTGAAGAATGCAGATTTGGAATGAAATTATAATATAAGCTATGTTATTATCTATATTCTTTAGTTATAGTTTATGATCAGTTTGATCACCCTATTTGAAATTTCATTTTCCGAAAAAAAATTTGTTATCTTAAGATGCTTTTAAACTTGTGGACTTAACTAAATTTTGAAATTAAGGAGTGTCAAATTTCAGTCCATGAAATTAATTTTTGAAAAAAATTCACCGTTGGCCCCACTCACATGTCATGGTTTGTAAGCGGGGTGAAGTAGTACATGATTAGATGCAATCGCTTCTTAATGGGTAAACCCTCCCATACAATCCATGCATGTGTGTTTTCCTACCATGTCAAATTTGATCAATCCATAAATGCACAAATTTAACGTTGACCCCCTCAGATGTCACAACAAGATTGTCTTGTTAAACCATGTCAAATTTCAGCTATATATGGTATACACCCCAATTTTGAGATTCTCTTGGTTTCGAGAATAGTTCATTCTCTACTAAATAGGGGAAACCACATGAAGGTGGAAGCTCTAATTATTCCCACATCCTTCACATCACTCTCAATTTCCCCATACCCAATTTGAAATATTAAAGAACATGCAACATACTCTATTATACAAAATAAAAACATATAAAGAGCATCATGATATAAATGATATAAACACGTACCTCTACTTTTCAACAATTAAATATAATTCATCTTATTCTTCATCCAACTCAACATCCGTATGAGGATCTGGTTCAGAATAAATATTGATGAAAGTCTCATTCACATCAACATCATCATCAACGCCATCTTTGATAATATAGTCATCGATATTGTCAATGAGATAATCTTCTGCTACATTTGGATGATAAACCTCTTTAACTTCTTCATCTAACACATCGGCTGCAACCACCTTATCCTGATCTGAATCATCATCATCTTCTTCTTCTTCGTGATTATCTTCATCATCTACATTATTATACTTTACTGGTCTTCCTATTGGATCATATCTAACAATGTATGACCAACCTGCTTTACCTGGTACCTATGAGTAAAAGAATCGCTCACATTGACTTGGAAGAACATAAGGCTCTGTACCCGGTGCAAATGCCCTTGAATTAACCATGGTAAATCCATTAGCATGCTCAATAACAGTTCTTTCAGGATCACGTTCATGCATCCGTATCCTGTACCACTTCACCTCAAACAAAACTATTTTAAAGGAATTAAAATCACACTCATTTATGTCCTCCAAATGCCCATAGTACCTATTCTCAGTTTCTTCTGGATGTCTAACACTTCTAGAGGAAACATTGGTGACCTTAAACACTGCATTTATCCTACAATCCAAGGTTTTCATCTTATCATCCAACATTTTGATACGAAATTTATGACCATTACACCACATATCCTTGTGATGTTTCAACTTCAACATTGACAACATGTAAAAAATACATTGTGAATTAATAAACATCATATAGGACTTAGTCAATATACTTGAAAACTTAAACAAACCAAATACATTGAAAAAATGGGAAGTAACTAGAAAAATGTGGGTAAACAATTTACTTGCCTTTTTATCTTTTAAACCATAGGCTAGATCAACTTCCCTTTGTGACGTAATATTAGGAAATTGATGTCGATGACGATGAGCTATTTTAATCATCTTACTGACCCCTTCCCATGATAACCTACCGAAGTATTCTTCACAATATTCTATCCAAGGCTCCATCCAATCAAGGTTTTTTGCAATGTATAAATGTAAAGCATCCCACACTCGAGCAACTATATGAAAAAATAACAATTAAATATCATTAAAGGCATAATTTAATATAGTTGAATATGCAGGATTAATAAAAAAATAAAAAATCAGTATGATAAAATAAAATTGGAAAAATACATGTGTAATATATTAAGTCCACAACATCTAATAATTACCTTTCACAGTCCTCATTGTACCGTTCCCCAATAGGACCTCCCCTTCGAATTTGTTAATGGAATCAAGATTCCAAATGCGAGGCACATTCATATTTTCTTCTAATTTTGGTAGATATTCACTAATATACACCATGAATTGATATACCATATATCCCTCAACCATATAACCCTCAGGAAGTGCTCTTTATCTAACAAAATCCTTCAATGACTTCAACTGCCTCTCCACCATCCACATCAACCTTGTGTGTACTGGTCCACATAATTCAATCTCCTCAACTTGGTGTATGAGGTAGTGTTCTTGTGCATTGAAAAATGTTGGAGGTAGATACTGTTGCATTTCACACATTAGTCGGGGAATTTCTCTCTTCCAATACCTTATATCTTCTTTATGGATTTCTTTTGATGAAAGCCACCTACAAATGATGCAATAAAATAACATCAAGGCATATATAAAAATTGCAGAGAAAACATAATATGTCAATAAATTCCACTACAAATCACAAACGAAGTACATTTTCCATATAAAACATTACTTACCTCATGTATTTTCCAAGAACATAAATAATTTGTTTTATGTTGTTGTCAAAGTCGTCTGGGAGAGACAAAGGTAGAACATACTGTATCAAAAAACAAATAATTATTATTTATTTCCAAATAAGAGAATAAAATTAATAAAATAATGCACACCAATAAGGAAATATATTATAAACTCATAATTACCTTAATGAATGTATGCTAGTCATGTGTTTTAACCCCACCAAAATCACCTTTTTTCATTAAGATATTCTTTATGTTAGATGAAAACCCCATCGGAAACCTGATTTTTTTTATGACCTCTTTTACAATATTGCTCTGTTGCTCCATCAAGCACCAAGGAAGACTAATATTCTGTTGACGGCCATCACCATTAGAATTAATTATCACACTTTGCAATATGTGATTATCTTCTTGGATGTCACTACAAATCTTTCCAATTCTTTCTTTGTCAGTCTTTCCATCTAATATTTTCCATAACATTTATGTTATGTTCTTCCCGATATGCATTATATCAAACAAATGAACTATTTGTAGGTGCTCGTAGTATGGAAACCTACTGAATTGCACTGAGTATATTTCCATTCCCCGTGGAAGCCCATTCATGCCTTAATGGCATTCATGAAACATCAACAACATCAAATTAACACTAATTAATCAATATAGGTACATACCGCGCTGAACATAATTCACTAAAAAAAACAAAGATTTATATAATATATGATACATAAATAATTTGGCATACCTTGATGATTTCTATTATATTCCAACTTCCATAGGTGAGGTGTCTTTCTTCGTGGTTTTTTTCCATTCTCTTCTTTACCATTGAATTTTGCTTTGTCTGTAGTTCGATAACTATGGTTCTTAGGCAGAAAGTGCTTATACTCATCAAACACTTCCTTTACTAAACTCCTTGAACGACGAGATTTTATCCTGGGATCGCAAATTGGACATGCAAATTTACCCTTTATTTGAAGACCTACAAGATATATGAATTAGTGTAGCGAATTAGAATTACCATTTAAAATAATGTATGATATATTCAATAGATATATATAATATTAAAGAACAAAAGAACGTAACAATATACCACAAAAATGTGTTAACCCGGGAGCATCATGAATTGTCCATGCAAGTATTCCATGGAATTGAAATCATTTTTTCCCTATTGGTCTAGAGATGTCATACATAGTGACACCATCCCATAACTTCAACAACTCATCGATAAGAGGCTCAATATATATGTTCATATATTTAACTGGGTACTTACCTAATTGGTCCAACATACATGATTAATTATATTTAGCTATATGTCATTATATATAAAATACATAATTATCATGCACGAAACAAAGAAATGAAATATTTAGTGATCATACTTTCAAGTAAAAAAATACAAATTAATTAAATACCTGGAACAATAATTTCCAACATTGTGTGATCTCTCTTTGTCGACATCCAAGGAGGAAGGTTATTGTTTATAAAAAAAACAGGCCACACTGAGTAGGTAGAACGAAGCTCTCCAAATGGATTGACACCATCAGCTGCCAACGAAAGTTTAACATTACGAGGTTCTTCTTTAAAAATTGGCCACTTTTCTTCGATGTACCTCAATGTAGAACCATCTGCAGGCATTCGAAGAACATTGTCTCCACTTCTGTTCTTTGCATGGAAATCCATAAACTGTGCTATACTTTGACACCTGAACAACCGCTGGAAACGTGGAATTATCAGAATATAACGAAGAACTTTGTGAGGCACCACTTTGGTCGCTTTATCAGTTCAATACCTACTTGCTTGACATTGTGGGAACTCATTTTCTAATGCATATTGTCCATAGTATATGATATGATCATTAAGACATGCATCAATAGCTTGATAGTCCATTCGAAATTCTTTCATAATCACATATATCTCTCGATATGTGCGTGGAAAAATATTTGACGCTGGTAATAGAAATTCGCCTAACAATCTACAAAATTCAAAAGAATAAGTCAATGTAAACAATATTAATCATCAATATCACATTTATACTTTACAAATTAGATAACAATAGCAATATAGGAAAAACGTCAACCCTTTATGTACATGTGAAGATGCAGGTCCATAAATAATTAACAAATTACATACCTTAGTATCTGTGTGAGACAAGTGCTTGATAAACCATTCAAAACCTTCAAGTTCACTAACAACAATATAGTAGATAGAAGATTTGTTTTTGAGCCTTCATAAAGAGGTTGATGTGACTTCTCGATTAGAGGATCAACATCATGACTATCATCCTGGTTGTCCTCATCCATTGGAGAAAATGTGTCTTGGATCACTCTATGTATCTCATCTTCCTGAATTGTATCACTAACATTATCTCCATCAATATCATCATTAAGAACTTGATCAGCTTCAATATTCTGATCTAGAAGTTCGTCACCCTATAAATGAGTATTTATGCTAGTACTTGGAAAATAACTCTCTGGAGGGCGATATTTTGGGGGCATTGTCTATATATTTACAAACAACATAGTAAAATTAGTGTGTATAGAACATATAATAAAACAATAAGACATTTTCCTGAAATTCATGACATGATGACTATTACAGAGAATACATTAAAAATTAAAGAACCTCTTACCAAGGGATGACATTCATAACCCCCTTCGGCGTGCCCCTTCTCCCTACAATGTCTTTCAGTTTTTGTTATTAAAAGTCTTCTTCTTTGCAAGCCCCTACAATCAGAGCAAGGGCAATAACATTTTCCATCTCCCCTCACCTCTAATGCCGCTCTAAACTGAGAAAGCTTCCTTTCATTTTCCTTCATAGTGACAAGTAATTGTCTTACCTACACCATACCAAATAGTAACTTGTCAAATACATTAGATATAAGTATATTTCTAAATACAGTATATTATATACCAATTTCTATAAAGAAAAACCTGAAGACTGAAGTTTTCATTGATGCCAACAAGTGTTGTGAAAAGGCCTTTCATTTACTCACAAGGAGACCTTGATAGTTTGGGCATTGGAACACTAGGTGGACAAAATGGTCCAAATGAAAGTTGTCCTTGATGCATAATTACCTTTTATGAATTTACTAGATGATTTTTGAGTATGACTCTCTCTAGTTTTGGATATGGTTGATAAAGAATGTATTTAGGAAACATTTTTTGTTGGTATTTGATTGTATGGCTTATATTGGACAAGCATACAAGACAAAACAAGAACAAGGGCGACAGAACCATGTGACACAGTTGAAGCTCACAGTTCAAGTGTTGAAGAATCCAATGCGGTCACAAGCATAACTGGAAGTTCTTGGATACTACTAAGGTGGTTTTCAATTCTGATTTCGGGTTGCTAGAAGTGTAGGTTTTTGCATCAGCAGAATATTTTCCATGAATGTACATTTCACAAGACCAAGAGTACAATCTAAGGGAGACATTCATTGTCAATATATTTGATCTCTTGAAGAATGCGCAGATCCTAAAGAAGAAAATTATGGGTATACAAGGCATGTACAGTTCTAAGTCTTCCTAAATATTTAGCCATTCTTAGATATTCAGGTTGTTTTTGCAAAAGCACTCAAGTCCTGCCTTGATATATGTTAGATCCTTCTTCAAATGACTAAAGCAAACAAAGGCACTTGAAAACATGCAGAAGGCATGAAGGAAAGTGGAACCTAGAAACAGAGTGTTGTTCTGAATTATTGTGGGCATGTCAAACTGAATTAGTATAACCTAATGTACTATGAATGATGAACTCTGCCTAATGTACTTGTAACATGAGAAGAAGCCCATATGAATGATGTATAGCCTAGTGTACTGAATGATGAACTCTGCCTAAATGTTGAAGTGAAAATACTTAATGATCTTTGATTAAGTTTTAAATAAGTTGAAATTGGTATTTATTGTTTTCCCACTGATTCACCCCCCCTCTCAATGTGCCACTGTGTCTAAAAATACCATCATGTAATAATTATATTCTAATAGAACTATAGAAAAAAGAAGAGGTTTAATTAGTAATTAATATATAATAACGTATGTAAATCCTATAAAAACATATAAGTATAACTAATTAATCACACGAAGTATATGTAACAATGCTAAATTTAAAAAAAAAAAAAAATTAAATTTTGCTCAAACATGCATGTTAAAAAAAATCCTGAAATTTTTTTTTCTTAACATATAAACAAAAAAATATAAAAATACTAACCTTGCAAGTTCAAAATCCGATCTATGTAGAATATCCGAGCTCAAACAATCACCACTAAATTTGTTGCAAGTTCAAAATTTGGGCTCAAAAAATTACCAAGAACTTTCTCGCAACTATAGCAAATGTGTCAAAATTTGTCTTAAAGTATGTATTTATAAATCGACGATCATCGGTCTATCGACGAAAATGCATGAGTTGACCCATAAAAAGCCAAGAGCCGTTGGAAGCTGGAACATGTGGTTTGGCGCGTGTGTAAATATAGCCATATTTCGTCGATATAGAGACGAAAGTTCGTCAAAAATTAAAAAAACGACCATAATGCCACAGTTTTTCCACCATGATTAAAAAAAAATGAAAAGAAATCTTAAATTTCATTGTATTTTTCCGCGAATGTTCGAAACGTGGAAATATTTCATGGAAAATCTGCCAATATGTACTAGTGTAGGGATCATCTTGAGGAGGTTTGTACTTTTCTAGAGAAGGGTATTCACAATATAGCTCTTTAGGAGGATGCTACTACGCTAGAGATGGTTGTTTGAAAAGAGTAAACTGCCATGAGTGCCCGAGTCTGATCCAGGATATAGTGGATGCAGGAAGTGGACGAGGGTTTCAAATTCTGTTTTGATTTCCTGAAAAGGAAGTTAGTGGCAGACAAAGTTCTTGGTTTACGTAGGGTTTATGGATCTCTTGAGGAGGAACCATGAAAGGTAACAAGTAGAGTGGCTTACAAGATCTAAACTAATGGTTCTTCGTATCCACAATGTAGCCAGGAGAGTGGTTCGACCTAAGTAGACAGGATTTGTACATGGGCAATTATGTATTTGATATAGTGATCAAATTGACGGGTTCTTCATCATAGAGATGTTGGAATGCATAGGGATTGGATTAAGTATTGAAAAATGAGCCTAAGTAGGCTTCGAAAAATGCCCACCATTTCTCACCTGTGAGGGATAAAAAATTTCTGAAAGCATCAGCTTGCATGTGGATGATTTATTCACTTGACCATTCGCTCAGTTTTGAAAAAAAGCCTATGGTCAAGAAAATATTGTCCTGCCAAAACAGCCACTCATCCTATTTTTCACCTAGAACTAGCCTAAATGGCCTTAGGAAAATTCCCACCATTTCTCACCTGTGAGGGATAAAAAATTTCTGAGAGCATAAGTTTGTAGGTGGATGATTTATTCACTTGACCATTGACTCATTTTTGAAAAGAAGTCTCTGGTCAAGGAGATATTTTCCTGCCAAAGCAGCCATTCAACCTGTTTTTCAGCCTGCCAGAAAAATGCTCGCCATTGGCAAAATTGGTTAAGTATTGAAAAACGGGCCTAAGTAGGCTTGGAAAAATTCCCACCATTTCTCATCTGTGAGGGATAAAAAAATTCTGAAATCATCAACTTGCAGGTGGATGATTTATGCACTTAACCATTGGCTCGGTTTTGAAAAAAAGTGTATGGTGAAGAAAATATTGGCCTGCCAAAAAAACCACTCATCCTGTTTTGCACCTAGAACTGGCCTAAATGTCCTTAGGAAAATGCCCACCATTTCTCACTTGTGAGGGATAAAAAATTTATGAGAGCATAAGTTTGTAGGTGGATGATTTATTCACTTAATCATTGAATAATTTTTTAAAAGAAGTCTCTGGTCAATGAGATATTTGTCTGCCAAAAATGCCATTCAACCTGTTTTTCAACCTGCCAGAAAATTGCTCGCCATTGGCAAAATTAGTTAAGTATTGAAAAACAGGCCTAAGTAGGCTTGGAAAAATGCCCACCATTTCTCACCTGTGAGGGATAAAAAAAAAATTGAAAAGCACCAGGTTGCAAGTGAATTAATTATGCACTTTATAGTTGGCTCGGTTTTGAAAAAAAGTCTATGGTGAAGAAAATATTAGCCTGCCAAAACAACCACTCATCCTGTTTTGCACCTAGAACTCGCCTAAATGGCCTTAGGAAATTACCCACCATTTCTCACCTGTGAGGGATACAACATTTCTGAGAGCATATGTTTGTAGGTGGATGATTTATTCACTTGACCATTGACTCCTTTTTTAAAACAAGTCTCTGGTCAAGGAGATATTTTCCTTCCAAAATAGCCATTCAGCCTGATTTTCAACCTACCAGAAAAATGCTCGCCTTTGGAAAAATTGGTTAAGTATTCAAAAACAAGCCTAAGTAGGCTTGGGAAAATGCCCACCATTTCTTACCTATGAGGGATAAATATTTTTTGAAATCATCAGCTTGTAGGTGGATGATTTATGCACTTGACCATTGGCTCGGTTTTGAAAAACATTCTATGGTGAAAAAAATATTGGCCTGCCAAAACAACCACTCATCATGTTTTGCACATAGAATTGGCCTAAATGGCCTTAGGAAAATGCCCACCATTTCTCACCTATGAGGGATAAAAAATTTATGAGAGAATAAGTTTGTAGGTAGATGATTTATTCACTTGACCATTGACTCATTTTTTAAAACAAGTCTTTGGTCAAGGAGATATTTGCCTGCCAAAACAACCATTCCACCTGTTTTTCAGCCCGCCAGAAAAATCTGCCCATATGTACTAGTGTAGGGATCATCTTGAGGAGGTTTGTACTTTTCTAGAGGAGGGTATTCACAATATAGCTCTTTAGGAGGATGCTACTAAGCTAGAAATGGTTGTTTTCAAAGAGTAAACTATCATGAGTACCCAAGTCTGATCCAAGCTATAGTGGATGTAGGAAGTGGACGAGGGTTTCAAATTCTATTTTGATTTCTTGAAAAGGAAGTTAGTAGAAGACAAAGTTCTTGGTTTGGGTAGGGTTTATGGATCTCTTGAGGAGGAACCCATGAAAGGTAACAAGTAGAGTGGCTTACAATATCTAAACTAGTGGCTCTTTGTATATACAATGTAGCCAGGAGAGTGGTTCGACCAAAGTAGACAAGATTTGTACATGGGCAGTTTTGTATTTGATATAGTGATAAAATTGACTAGTCCTTCATCATAGAGATGTTAGCATGAATGGGGCTTGGTCAAGGAGATATTTTCCTACCAAAACATCCATTCAACCTGTTTTTCACCCTGCCATAAAAATGCTCGCCATTGGAAAAATTGGTAAAGTATTAAAAAATGGGCCTAAGTAGGCTTCGAAAAATGCCCACCATTTCTCACCTATGAGGGATAAAAAATTTATGAAAGCATCAGCTTGCAAGTGGATGATTTATTCACTTGACCATTGGCTTAGTTTTGAAAAAAAGTCACTGGTGAAGAAAATATTGGCCTGCCAAAAAAATTGCTCATTCTATTTTTCACCTAGAACTGGCCTAAATGGCCTTAGGAAAATGCTCACCATTTCTCACTTGTGAGGGATAAAAAAATTCTGAGAGCATAAGTTTATAGGTGGATTATTTATTCACTTGACCATTGACTCATTTTTTAAAAGAAGTCTCTGGTTAAGGAGATATTTTCCTGCCAAAACAAACATTCAACCTGTTTTTCAGCCTGCCAGAAAAATGCTCGCCATTAGCAAAATTGGTTAAGTGTTGAAAGACGGGCCTAAGTAGGCTTGGAAAAATTCCCACCATTTCTCACCTGTGAGGGATAAAAAATTTCTGAAAGCATAATCTTGCAGGTGGATGATTTATGCACTTGACCATTGGCTCGATTTTGAAAAAAAAGTGTATGGTGAAGAAAATATTGGCCTGCCAAAACAACCACTCATCCTGTTTTGCACCTAGAACTAGCCTAAATGGCCTTAGGAAAATGCCCACCATTTCTCAGTGTGAGGGATAA
Organism: Larix kaempferi; assembly: GCA_027924585.1. Classification (NCBI taxonomy): domain Eukaryota; kingdom Viridiplantae; phylum Streptophyta; class Pinopsida; order Pinales; family Pinaceae; genus Larix; species Larix kaempferi. The sequence continues at coordinate 3,941,956 of BSBM01000524.1, forward strand.
AAAATTTCTGAGAGCAAAAGTTTGTAGGTGGATGATTTATTCACTTGATCATTGAATCATTTTTTAAAAGAAGTCTCTGGTCAAGGAGATATTTGTCTTCCAAAACAGCCATTAAACATATTTTTCAGCCTGCGAGAAAAATGCTTGCCATTGGCAAAATTGGTTAAGTATTGAAAAACAGGCCTAAGTAGGCTTGGAAAAATGCCCACCATTTCTCACTTGTGAGGGATAAAAAATTTCTGAAAGTATCAGGTTGCAGGTGGATGAATTATGCACTTTACCATTGGCTCGGTTTTGAAAAAAAGTCTATGGTGAAGAAAATATTAGCCTGCCAAAACAACCATTGATCCTGTTTTACACCTAAAAATCGCCTAAATGGCCTTAAAAATTGCCCACCATTTCTCACCTGTGAGGGATAAAACATTTCTGAGAGCATAAGTTTGTAGGTGGATGATTTATTCACTTGACCATTGACTCATTTTTTAAACAAGTCTCTGGTCAAGGAGATATTTTCCTGCCAAAACAACCATTCAGCCTAATTTTCAACCTGCCGGAAAAAATGCTCGCCTTTGGAAAAACTGGTTAAGTATTGAAAAACGAGCCTAAGTAGGCTTGGGAAAATGCCCACCATTTCTTAGCTGTGAGGGATAAATATTTTTTGAAATCATCAGCTTGCAGGTGGATGATTTATGCACTTGACCATTGGCTCGGTTTTGAAAAAATTCTATGGTGAAGAAAATATTGGCCTGCCAAAACAACCACTCATCCTGTTTTGCACATAGAACTAGCCTAAATGGCCTTAGGAAAGTGCCCACCATTTCTCACCTGTGAGGGATAAAAAAATTCTGAGAGCATAAGTTTGTACGTGGATGATTTATTCACTTGACCATTGACTCATTTTTTAAAACAAGTCTCTGGTCAAGGAGATATTTGCCTGCCAAAACAACCATTCTACCTGTTTTTCAACCCGCCAAAAAAAATGCTCACCACTGGCAAAATTGGTTAAGTCTTGAAAAACTGGCCTAAGTAGGCTTGGGAAAATGCCCACCATTTCTCACCTGTGAGGGATAAAAAAATTTTGAAAGCATCAGCTTGTAGGTGGATGATTTATACACTTGACCATTGGGTCGGTTTTGAAAAAAATTCTATGGTCGAGAAAATATTGGCCTCCCAAAACAACCACTCATCCTGTTTTTCTCCTAGAACTGACCTAAATGGCCTTGGGAAAATGCCCACCATTTCTCACCTATGAGGGATAAAAAAATTCTGAGAGCATAAGTTTGTAGGTGGATGATTTATTCACTTGACCATTAACTCATTTTTTTTTAAAGTCTCTGGTCAAGGAGATATTTTCCTACCAAAACAGCCATTAAGCCTGTTTTTCAGCTTGCCAAGAAAATGCTTGTCATTGGCAAAATTGGTTCAGTATTGAAAAACGGGCCTAAGTAGGCTTGGAAAAATGCCCACAATTTCTCACCTGTGAGGGATAAAAAAAAATTGAAAGCATCTGCTTGCAGGTGGATTATTTATGCACTTGACCATTGGCTCAGTTTTGAAAAAAAGTATATTGTCAAGAAAATATTGGCCTGCCAAAACAACCACTCATCCTGTTTTGCACCTAGAACTGGCCTAAATGGCCTTAGGAAAATTCCCACCATTTCTCACCTGTGAGATAAAATATTTCTGAGAGCATAAATTTGTAGGTGGATGATTTATTCACTTGAACATTGACTCATTTTTTAAAACAAGTCTCTGGTCAAGGAGATATTTTCCTGCCAAAACAACCATTCAACTTGTTTTTCAACCTACCAGAAAAATGCTCGCCTTTGGGAAAATTAGTTAAGTATTGAAAAACAAGCCTAAGTAGTCTTGGGAGAATGCCCACCATTTCTCACCCGTGAGGGATAAAAAAATTCTAAAAGCATCAACTTGCGGGTGGATGATTTATGCACTTGAACATTGGCTTAGTTTTGAAAAAAAATCCTATGGTCAAGAAAATATTGTCCTTCCAAAACAACCACTCATCCACCTACAAGACGGTGCCCTCAGAATAATTTAATCCCTCATTGGTGAGAACTGGTGGGCATTTTTTTTAGGCCATTTAGGCCAATTTTAGGTGCAAGAAACGTTGAGTGGCTATTTTAGCAGGCCAATATATTCTTGACCAAAGACTTTTTTCGAAGACTACGTCTATATTCAGGTGCAATAGTTATCCACCTACACGATGATGACCTCAAAATAATTTAATCCCTCACTGGTGAGAAAGGGTGGACATTTTCTTGAGGCCATATAGGCCAGTTTAAAGTGCAAAAAAGGCTGAGTGGTTGTTTTGGCAAGCCAATATATTGTTGACTAGAGAATTTTTTCCAAGACTAAGACTATATTCAGGTGCAACGATCATCCACCTACAGGATGGTTCCCTTAGAATAATTTAATCCCTCACTGGTTAGAACTGGTGGGAATTTTCTTGAGGCCATTTAGTCCCATTTTAAGTGCAAAAAAGGTTGAGTGGTTGTTTTGGCAGGCCAATATATTCTTGGCCAAAGAATTTTTTCGAATACTAAGACTATATTCAGGTGCAATAGTCATCCACCTATAGGATGGTTCCCTTAGAATAATTTAAGCCCTTGCTGGTGAGAACTAGTGGGCATTTTCTTGAGGCCATTTAGGCCAGTTTTAAATCCAAGAAAGACTGGGGGGTTGTTTTGTCATGCCAATATATTCTTGACCAAGAATTTTTTCGAATACTAAGACTATATTCAGGTGCAATAGTCATCCACCTACAGGATGGTTCCCTCAGGATAATTTAATCCCTTACTGGTGAAAACTGGTGGGCATTTTATTGAGGCCCATTTAGGCTAGTTTTAAGTGCAAAAAAGGCTGAGTGGCTATTTTGGCAGGCCAATATATTCTTGATCAGAGATGTTTTTCCAAGACAGAGACTATATTCAGGTGCAATAGTCATCCACCTACAATATGGTGCCCAAATAATAATTTAATCCCTTACTGGTGAGAACTGGTGGGCATTTTCTTGAGGCCATTTAGTCTAGTTTTAAGTGCAAAAAAGGTTGAGTGGTTGTTTTGGAAGGACAATATATTCTTGACCAAAGAATTTATCAAATACTAAGACTATATTCACATGCAATAGTCATACACCTACAAGATGGTTCCCTTGTAATAAAATAATCCTTCACTGGTGAGAACTGGTGGGCATTTTCTTGAGGCCATTTAGGCCAGTTTTAAGTGCAAGAAAGGCTGAGTGGTTGTTTTGGGAGGACAATATATTCTTTACCAAAGACTTTTTTCAAAGACTAAGACTATATTCATGTGCAATATTCATCCACCTACAGGATGGTTCCCTCAGAATAATTCAATCCCTCACTAGTGAGAACTAGTGGACATTTTCTTGAGGCCATTTAGGCTAGTTTTAAGTGCAAAAAAGGGTGAGTGGTTGTTTTGGTAAGCCAATATATTCTTGAGCAGAGACATTTTTCCAAGACTGAAACTATATTCAGGTGCAATAGTCATCCGCCTATAGGATGGTTCCCTGAGAATAATTTAATCCCTCACTAGTGAGAATTGGTGGGCATTTTCTTGAGGCCATTTAGGTCAGTTTTAAGTGCAAAAAAGATTGAGTGGTTGTTTTTGCATGACAATATATTCTTGACCGAAGACCTTTTTCGAAGAGTAAGAATATATTCAGGTGAAATAGTCATCCACCTAAAGGATGGTGCCCTCAAAATAATTTAATCCCTCACTGGTGAGAACTGGTGGGCATTTGCTTGAGTCCATTTAGGCCAGTTTTAAGTGCAAGAAAGGCTGAGTGGTTGTTTTGGCAGGCCAATATATTCCTGAACAAAGAATTTTTTCGAAGACTAAGACTATATTCAGGTGCAATAGTCATCCACCTATAGGATGGTTCCCTCAGAATAATTTAATCCCTCACTTTTCATAACTAGTGGGCATTTTCTTGAGGCCATTTAGGCCAGTTTTAAGTGCAAAAAAGGCTGAGTGGTTGTTTTGGCATGCCAATATATTATTGACCGGAGACATTTTTTCAATACTATGACTGTATTCAGATGCAATAGTCATCCACCTACAGGATGGTTCCCTAAGAATAAATTAAACCCTCACTGGTGAGAACTAGTGGGCATTTTGCTTGAGGCCATTTAGGCCAGTTTTAAGTGGAAAAAAGGTTGAGTGGATGTTTTGGCAGGCCAATATAATATTGACTAAATATTTTTTTCAAAGACTAAGACAATATTCAGGTGCAATATTCATACACCTACAGGATGGTTCCCTCATAAAAACTTAATCCCTCACTAGTGAGAACTAGTGGGCATTTTCTTGAGGCCATTTAGGCCAGTTTTAAGTCCAAGAAAGGCTAAGTGGTTGTTTTGGCAGGACAATATATTCTTGACCAAAGAATTTTTTCAAAGAATAAGACTATATTAAGGTGAAATAGTCATCCACCTATAGGTTCGTGCCCTCAGAATAATTTAATCCCTCACTAGTGAGAACTGGTTGGAATTTTCTTGAGGCCATTTAGGCAAGTTTTAATTGCAAGAAAGGTTGATTGGTTGTTTTGGCAGGCCAATATATTCTTGACCAAAGACGTTTTTCAAAAACTAAGGCTATATTCAGGTGCAATAGTCATTCTCCTACATGATGGTGCCCTCAGAATAATTTAATCCCTCACTGGTGAGACCTGGTGGGCATTTTCTTAAGGCCATTTAGGCCAGTTTTAAGTGAAAAAAAGTTTGAGTGGTTGTTTTGGAAGGACAATATATTCTTGACAAAAGACTTTTTTCGAAGACTAAGACTATATTTAGTTGCAACAGTCATCCACATACAGGATGGTGCCCTCAAAATAATTTAATCCCTCACTGGTGAGAACTGGTGGGCATTTTCTTAGGGCCATTTAGGCTAGTTTTAAGTGCAAGAAAAGTTGAGTGGTTGTTTTGGCAGGCCAATATATTCTTGACCAAAGACTTTTTTTGAATACTAAGACTATATTCAAGTGAAATAGTCATCCACCTACAGGATGGTCCCCTCATAATAATTTAATCCCTTAGTGGTGAGAACTGGTGAGCATTTTCTTGAGGCCATTTAGGCGAGTTTTAAGTGCAAAAAAGGTGGAGTGGTTGTTTTGGAAAGCCAATATATTCTTGACCAGAGACATTTTTCCAAGACTAAGACTATAATCAAGTGCAATAGTCATCCACCTACAAGATGGTGCCCTCATAATAACTTATTTCCTCACCGGTGAGAACTGGTGGGCATTTTCTTGAGGCCATTTAGGCCAGTTTTAAGTGCAAAAAATGTTGAGTGGTTGTTTTGGCAGGCCAATATATTATTGACCAAAGAATTTTTTTGAAGAATAATACTATATTCACGTGAAATAGTCATCCAACTACAGGATGGTTCTCTCAGAATAATTTAATCCCTCACTGGTGAGAACTGGTGGGAATTTTCTTGAGGCCATTAAGGCCAGTTTTAGGTGCAAAAAAGGCTATGTGGTTATTTTGGCAGGCCAATATATTCTTGACCAAAGAATTTTTTCGAATACTAAGACTATATTCAGGTTCAATAGTCATCCACCTGCAGGATGGTGCCCTCAGAATAATTTAATCCCTCACCGGTGAGAACTGGTGGGAATTTTCTTGAGGCCATTAGGAACGTTTTAAGTGCAAAAAAGGCTAAGTGGATGTTTTGGCAAGACAATATATTCTTGACCAGAGACGTTTTTCCAAGACTAAGAGTATATTCAGGTGCAATATTCATCCACCTACAGGATGGTTCCCTCAGAATAATTTAATCCCTCACTTGTGAGGATTGGTGGGCATTTTCTTGAGGCCATTTAGGCCAGTTTTAAGTGCAAAAAAGGTTGAGTGGTTGTATTGGCAGGCCAATATATTCTTTACCAAAGAAATGTTTCGAAGACTAGGACTATATTCAGGTGCAATAGTCATCCACCTACATGATGGAACCCTCAGAATAATTTAATCCCTCACTGGTGAGAACTGGAGGGCATTTTCTTGAGGTCATTTAGGTCAGTTTTAAGTGCAAGAAAGGTTGAGTGGTTGTTTTGGCAAGCCAATATATTCTTGACCAAAGAATTTTTTCAAAGAATAAGACTATATTCAGGTGCAATGGACATCCACCTAGAGGATGGTGCCCTCAAAATAATTTAATCCCTCACTGATGAGAACTGGTGGGCATTTTCTTGAGGCCATTTAGGCCAGTTTTAAGTGCAAAAAAGGCTGAGTGGTTGTTTTGGCAGGCAAATATATTCTTGACCAGAGACATTTTCCAAGACTAAGACTATATTCAGGTGCAATAGTAATCCACCTATAGGATGGTGCCCTTGGATAATTTAATCCCTCACTAGTGAGAACTGGTGGACATTTTCTTGAGGGCATTTAGGACAGTTTTAAGTGCAAAAAAGGTTGAGTGGTTGTTTTGGCAGGACAATATATTCTTGACCAAATACTTTTTTCGAAGACTAAGACTATATTCACATGCAATATTCAACCACCTATAGGATGGTGCCCTCGGAATAATTTAATCCCTTAGTGGTGAGGACTGGTGGGCATTTGCTCCAGGCCATTTAGGCCAGTTTTAAGTGCAAGAAAGGCTGAGCGGTTGTTTTGGCAGGCCAATATATTCTTGAACAAAGGAATTTTTCGAAGACTAAGAATATATCTAGGTGTAATATTCGTCCACCTAAAGGATGGTGCCCTCAAAATAATTTAATCCCTCACTGGTGAGCGCTGGTGGGCATTTTCTTGAGGCCATTTAGGCCAATTTTAAGTGCAAGAAAGGCTGACTGTTTGTTTTGGTAGGCCAATATATTCTTGAACAAAGACTTTTTTCGAAGACTAAGACTATATTCAGGTGCAATAGTCATCCGCATATAGCATGGTTCCCTCAGAATAATTTAATCCCTCACTGGTGAGAACCGCTGGGCATTTTCTTGAGGCCATTTAAGCCAGTTTTAAGTGCAAAAAAGGCTGAGTGGTTGTTTTGGCAGGCCAATAGATTCTTGACCAGAGACATTTTTCCAAGACTAAGACTATATTTAGGTGAAATAGTCATCCACCTACAATATGGTGCCCTCATAATAATTTAATCCCTCACTGGTGAGAACTGGTGGGCATTTTCTTGAGGCCATTTAGGCTAGTTTTAAGTGGAAGAAAGGTTGAGTGGTTGTTTTGGCAGGCCAATATATTATTGACTAAAGACTTTTTTTAAGACTAAGACTATATTTAGGTGCAATAGTCATCCACCTACAGGATGGTGCCATTAGAATAATTTAATCCCTCACTGGTGAGAACTGGTGGGCCTTTTCTTGAGGCCATTTCGGCCGGTTTTAAGTGCAAAAAAGGCATAGCGGGTTTTCTGGTAGGCCAATTGTTAACACCCAAAAAGTGCTCACTAGCTCATTTCCCTATTCACATGACCCATTTGTCCACTTTTTCACCATCTGAGCCTCTGAAACCAACAAAAGGTCATCGAAAGACCTGAGTACACCCCTTTTTCCATTAAAAAAGATTATTTTTCCTAAAAAAGCATAAAAACCCCTCAAAAAGGGTCCAAATTCCCAAAAATATTAAAAAGGGAATAAAAATATTAATTTTATTCAAAAAAGGAAAAAGGAGGGAAAAGTACCTAAACCATGTTGGTCAATACCATTTGGTTTCCACAAAACCACAAATGGTATTCCCCACCACCAAAACCTATAAAAAGGTGGTAGGGGCTCCTCATTTCACATCCATCCATTATCTCATCCTCATGTTGCCGAAATCTCCCTTGATCATTTTGGCCATTGTAAGCAACCTTGGAGAAGGAGACCTCTTGGAGCTTAGAGCTACTCATCTTGGGAGTTGCTCAACATCAACCTTCACCATTGAAGGTATTATCGCAAGCACTTGCTTGCCCCCCATTTTTCAATACAAATTCATTCTTTAATATTTTCTTGTTCTTGTTTTTTAAAATGTTTACACTATTTGCTTATATTCTTGCATAGATCCATGATTAGTTTTGTTTAGATTAATTTCTTGTTTAATTCTATTGAAACTGCTGCTACTAGTTAGCAGGTGCCCATAGCACTAAGCCTGGTTGCAAAACCGGGCCAACAGTTTTTGGCGACTCCGCTGGCTTTGAACAATAGATCTCAAATTTTGCTTTTAATTTTAGTTTTTTATTAGTTTTTAGCCTTTAGATTCATAGATCTGCCATCCTAGACAACAAATCCATTGCTGCTCTAGTTTTTGGCCCTATCTATTGCCATTAACAGCCTGGAATTCTCAATTTTCGGGTTCATTTTTTGGCTTCCGTGCACGGATTTCGCCTCGCGGTTTTTAGCCTGACAGTCGCGCGGTCCATCGCGACTTTTCGGCTTTTTTCCGCGCAGTTCACCGTGGCTTCGCGGCCTGTTTCTGCGCTGCACATCGCGGCTTCGCGGTCCTTTACCGCGCTGCACATCGCGACTACGCGGCCCTTTTCCGCGCGGTTCCCCGCGGCTTCGCGGCCTATTTGCGCGCTGCACATCGCGGCTTCGCAGACATTTTCCGCGCTGCACATCGCGACAGTGCGCCGAAATCCCGCGTGGTCCATCGCGGCTGTGCGGCAGAAACCTGCGCAGTCCATCGCGGCTTTTCTTTCAAAACCCGCGCTGCTAATTTTTTCATTCGGCCATTCCGATTCAAAAAATTATTTTTTACTGTATTTTCTGCCCACATAGCACATTTTTACAGTATTAAATTCTGCATATTTTACAGCCATAGAAAAAATTTTACTATTTAAATGCATATCTAGAAGTCTTTTTAAAAAATTTCAAGAAAGTGAAAGAAAGACTTATTTTGCAGTTTATCTAGGTTAAGAATTTTTTGTTGTTTACTTCTTTAAAATTTTGCCCTTAGCAATTTCCTTGAAAATAAATCCATTTATTTCTTTAAGAAGACTATTATTTGCTTTCATGATTCAAAAGATCCTTTGTTTTTTGAGTTGATTTTGCAAAGCATTTAATTTCCATTTATTGAAAAAAGTCATAAATATTTGCTTTTTTATTTTCGAAAGATCCTTTATTTTTTGAAAATTTTCAATAAAACATTTACTTTTTTCAAGTTCAGTTTACAATACCACATGTGCACCCACTCAAACACTTAATTGAACTGAGCCTTAAAACTTACCCTAATTTCAACACACTTTTAACCCCACTTGGGGAACACTAAAAGAACTTTGTAGCTAGGTAGTATTGGGGGGATAGGTGTTCCAATAACACCCCTCAGTTATTACATCTGAGACATAGAAGTTGTCCATTTAGGGAGCTAAAATCTCTTAGTATTTATTGGCGCGGTCACAACCGGTTTGTGGGAAGGCCTCTCCCCTAGGAGGGTTGAAGTCGCGAGGATGGTTCTAGAAGCCTGAGTGGAATACCGAAATCCATTCAGTAACCGAAGGGCTACCATTCGCAGTTCTCGGGATATCCCTGTATTGGGATATTGCGAACAAGGACCAAACAGTAGATTTACCTTTTCTCGACGCGTCATGAACGGAGTATCCTAGTAGCCTTTCTTTAGGATTGATTACCCGGTGTCCCTCCCGGTAGGGGGATATCTAGCCGTTGTCTCAACACTCATATTGTCTGACTTGGATTTCATCACCTTGCAGAGGATATCGTTTGTTGATTCACAATACTTTTAGTTAGGTGTTTGCATGATTCAACCCACCTTTGGTCTAGTTACACCTATTTTTTCTAGGAGCTGTTTGCATGTTGGTATTCTTACCATTTGTTGCATCCCTCCACTTATTGTAGCACAGCTGCTAGAATAAGTGCCTTTTTTGAGATTGATTTTTTTGGCCTGAGAGCCTTCATTTTCACTCCCCTTCTTGCACCCTTGGTTGCATTAGGGTTTTGAGTTTTATATATATATATCACCACCTGATACTTAAACAGATTTTTTACACAAAACTTATTACTCACCATTGAGAATTTTAGACACTCTCGTCGTCTACAGGGTGAACTCCCAGAGTTCAGTCTACTTGGCTCGCCATGTCACCGACGCCGAGCCTTATCCCTTGACTCGACACATCATCGGTCATCCAGATGGTCATCCGATTCTGACACGCCTCAATTCACATCTGATTCTGAGGCAGAATCCGAAAACTACGTTGTATTACCACCAACCACCATTATGGCTGGAACACCATTTGTCCCACTATTTACCAGCACCATAGGTGAGACATCCACAGACCCTTCTGCTGCGGTGCCATCCATGGCAACAACCACCACCCTGGGTATGCCCAATATAGGGGTCACACCCCCTCTGGTTTCCACAAACCCTATCCCAGGAATCCCTACTGCTATTCCTAACCCAAGTATAACCCATGTTGCACTTGGAGGCGCTGGCCCATACCAGAACACACCTATTGGAGGGCACATACCCTCCATACCTAGCATACCTTTAGGCGCTACTGGACCCCTACATCATACCACAATGACTAGGCATGTCCCAGTCCCAGTCACTACATCTGCTAGCTTACCATACATGGCAAGTCTGAACCTACCAGACTTAGCCAGACTCACCAATGATCCTATCAGACACGATCCTGCGTGGCCTCACATGCCCACCAAACTCCCCTCTGACATCCCTAAGTTTGAGGGTAAGGCAGGTGAGGACCCCCAGAACCATATCATGTCCTTCCATTTATGGTGTTCCTCCAACTCCATAGTGGACGACTCTGTCCACCTCCGGCTTTTACAGCGCACCTTCACTGGCTCTGCAGCTAAGTGGTATATCGAGCAGCCCCATGAGACGCATGCCACCTTTACCTCCCTTGCTTCGACCTTCCTGCAGTTTTTCCAGTTACCTGTCCGCTATGATGCGGGAGTCGAGATCCTACTGTCTTGCAGACAGAACACGGCCACCCACATCACTGACCACATTCATGAATGGCGTCGACGCCGAAGCCTCTGCAAAATCAAGTTAGACGACCGTATCTTCTTAGATTGGTTTCTAAAATCCCTCCTCCCTCTCATTGTGAAGGATGTGGCATCCGAAAGACCCCAGTTTGAAGAAGAGGCCATCCTCAAAGCCCAACAGTTTGATCTCATTTACGCCCAGTTGGGTTATCTATACACAATCATACCAGACGCCCCACGATGCGACTCTTCACGCAGTGACGTGGCGGGGGCATCTCATGCCGTCGATGGCATTATTGGCCAAATCACACCACAAGCTAAACCTTTCAGCATGGTGAGTACCATGCCTACCCCAGACCTCTCTAGGGCTACATCCAGTTCCGGAGCGACAACTTCTTACGCTCCAACAAACCAGACACATCACATTCATGGACCCTCTTGTCCACAACATTGCTATGGACAAGCGCCATCAGCATATGTACCTCCTACATACTATAACCAACCTGCTACACCGAACCCCATTCAGTTCTCGCCACAACAGATGCAGTACCCACAGCAAGCTGCACCAGCTAATCCAACACATCCAATAGCTCAGGGGTACCAACAACCCCAACAGGCAACTGGACCACCACCAGCTCCACCTGCATATTACCCACCACAACCAACTCCCGCACCTGCGGCTCCCCAGAATCCCCCCAATGCTCAAGGGCATGTGTACGCACAACAACATCAACCCCAATACCAAAATAACCAACGCAACCAGGGTGGGCAACCAAACCGTGGAAGAGGACATAACCGTGGAAACAACCAAAACCATAACCAAGCTCCACAACCTACCCATCCTCCACAAAATAATAACGCGGCACCTGCTCATCAGAATCCTGATCGGCCACCTAAGCAAGCCAAAAATGCTAATTTACGAACAAAACCATCCTTGTTCTATTTGCGGGGTCTATGGCCACTATACCCACGCTTGCCCACACCTGGAGCGAGCTCGGCAACTATGGACAGATGACGCCCATCGTCAAGGGCAGGCGGCTCCTCAGCCACCACCCAACCCTCCACCACCTCAACAACAACCTTTGGTGCTACAAAACCCTTTTCCAACACAAGGAGTGGTGAACACTCAGTCATTAGCTCCCCCACAGGGCAACATGCCACCACAACAAATCACTTACACCGCTCCGGATCAACCAATGTTTGATTCAGGCACTCACCACTTATTGATGATGTCCACTGCCGATGTCAACATCCAGACATGTCGAAACCAGTATGGCCCTACCTCCGAAGCCCCCCCTGCCGATAAGGATACTAACGCTCATCCCACTGATCAGACGTTATGTATACCATCGCTTCCACTCGATGGCGCCTCTAAAGCACCTCGTTTCCCACTCCATCGTATCAACAACAACCCCAATGCACGGGCTGCGTCAAATTACAACATCGTAGATGACTTAGCTCAATCTCCCGCAGCCATGTCTGCGTTAGAAGTCTTGAAAAACTGTCCTACGCAGCGCAAGACTTTAATTTCCGCCATTGGGGCGATTGACCCAAATGATTCGAAATTGATGGCCTTTGATTTGGACCAGTCCGAACCACGTCTGCCTTCCACCATAGCAGTCCAAGTTTCTGTTTCTATTCAGAATCTTGTCATCCATCAATGTATCATCGACGAGGGTGCCTCTACATGCGTCATGTCCACATTCGTTTGGCAGAAGTTGGGATCCCCTACTCTCCAGCAATCCACCACTGCATTGCGGGCCTACGACGGCCGGTCAGCTCAACCTCAAGGTCTACTACCCAATGTCCCCATCCAATTGGGTGGGAAAACTGTGCTCATCGACATAGAGGTCATTAATGCCCAACTCGATTATAACCTTTTACTTGGCCGCAGTTACATGTACGCCATGAAAGAGGTTGCCTCATCCGTTTTCCGTACCATGATGTTCCCCCACGAGGGACGCGTGGTCAAAATCGACCAACTCACCTACTATGATCCCAATGCCCCTGTAGCACCCGAAAATGTTCTCCCCATGGTTGAACAACCCGCTTCTAGTGCAACTACCTCCTTTGTTTCTTCTGTGGGACCCGGACTTTACTCAGATACACCAATGACCTCTACATTCCAGGCCATTCCACCACCGTCACCGGAGACCCACGTCGCAAACCTCTGTACTCTTTCACAGAATACACAAACACCCGGTAGTCAACCACCATTGGTCCCTAGTCACATCGGTGTCACACCCATCCACACCATCCCCTTTCTATTTCCTCCTTCGGGTGTAGTAAGCGCCCCGGTTATGGCTACCCTTAGTCTACCCGGGTTAACATTGGGATTACCCGTGTGGTATATTTCGCCTCCCGTTCCACCGCCGACACCAAATGTCATCCTCCAACCGGTACAATCTATTGTTACCACTACTCAACCTCCTCTTGGTGTCACAATCCCTTCGTCGTCAACGAAACCTCCTCCTAGTCTCAATATCCCTTCGTCGTCAACGAATCCTCCTCCTCTTGTCAATCCCACTGGGGGCAGAGGTCCACAACCATACACTGCTATACCACCTCCTAAGGAAGTTAAACCCCCACCCGTATTTCGAGATCCTCCTAAATGCTTGTTGTGAGATGAGATAGGCCATCCCACTCATCAATGCCCACAGTTATCGGCACTCCAGGAACATATGAATACGTTGGACGATGACACCAGCATCCCAGTAGTTAGACTAGAGCCACCTCCTCAGCCTCGCGACAGATCACTGCGCACCAACCATCCTTGTGCCATATGCAGTGTTTACGGCCACTACTCTCACCATTGTCCTGATCTTCCGGACTATAGAGCAACATTGTACGAGTTAAACAATGTCGATTTAGAGATATCTCCTCCCCTCATCGAGGAGATCTACCCCCCGCCATCATCCTCGTCGGAAGAAGTCAATACAATCTATATGATTTCAACAACTTTCAAACCAAAACCCCTTGATTTATGGTCTGACTACTTCAATACTGATGAGCAAATTTTGGAGACACTCACTGCACCCGACTACCCTTTAGATGATATGCATCATCGCTCGTATTTCCTCCCGGAAACATCTACATCCACCGCATCCAACCAGCTATCAGTCGAATCGAAAGATTTCATACCCACTAAGGTCGATTGGTTAAAGGACCCCATCCCAGCACCGGATGCCTTTGAAGAGGGGAACATGTCCAACATTTCCCCCATTATACAAATAGATATTTCCACAACACCTGGGAAACCTGAGCTCATCTCGCTAGGCACCTCTTGCACACAAGCGAAAACTCAAGCGTACAAAAAGCTTTTTCAGGAATTCTGTGATGTTTTCGCCTGGTCCTATACCGAAATGCCTGGTCTTGACCCAGCCATTATAGAGCACCACATTGATACATGGCCTGAGGTACCCCCTGTTCGTCAGAAACAGCGACCCATTCATCCTTCCAAACTCCCTGCTGTTAAAGCTAAGGTCGAGAAACTTCGCAAAGCAGGATTCATTTATCCTATTCCGTACACCACCTGGGTGTCGAACCCCGTTCCCGTCAACAAAAAGCAAGGCACCCTTAGAGTATGCACTGACTTCCGTGATTTAAACCACGCTTGTCCAAAAGACAATTTCCCCACGCCATTCATTGACCAACTCATTGATGAGTGTGCGGGCCATGAAGTCCTATCTTTCATGGACGGGTTTTCCGGATACAACCAGATTCACATCCGTAAGGAGGATCAGTACAAGACTACCTTCACCACCCCATGGGGCACCTTTGCCTATCGCGTCATGCCATTCGGCCTTAAAAATGCCGGTGCCACTTTCCAGCGAGCCATGACCTATTGCTTTCACGACTTGGTCCATATCCTACGAGTCTATCTTGACGACCTTACAGCCCATTCCCGAAAACGATCAGACCACATCAACGACCTCCGGCAAGTTTTCCTGCGTTGTCGCAAATATAAAATCCGCTTGAACCCACACAAGTGTGTGTTTTGCGTTCCGGCAGGCCGGTTGTTGGGTTTCATTGTTTCCCAAGACGGAATTACTGTTGATCCCTTGAAAGTCAAAGCCATCTTAGAACTCCCCCCTCCTCGCATGCTTTGGCAGCTCCGGAGTCTACAAGGGCGGTCCAATTTCCTTAGGCGCTTCATTCCTGATTACACCACCAAAGTCCACGGATTCTTACGCTTACTTCGTACCCACATACCCTTTGTTTGGGATGAGCAAGCAGACACGGCATTCGAAGCCCTCAAGAAATCTCTCACACAAGCCCCCTTGATATCCCCACCGGATTTCTCTCAAGGCTTCACCCTTTATGTCTCGGCATCTGAATATGCTGTGTCCGGAGTTTTGGTCCAAGAAAATACCTCTCACCAAGAGCATGTAATTTATTTACGTCAGCCAGACCTTGTCTGGACCACCCCTACATTACCCATACAAGGAAAGATTAGCCCTAGCTGTAGTCTTTTCCGTACAAAAATTACGACACTACATCCTACTCAGTCATACCACGGTTGTGGCCGACTCCAACCCTATGGTCTATCTCCTAACCCGGCGGCTCCTACAAGGTCGTGTCGCTAAATGGGTCATTATCCTCCAGGAATATGACCATACTTTCAGAACTCCTAAAAGCACCAAAGCCCTCGCGCTTGCTCACCTCATCACCGACCTCCCATCCTCAGCGTCATCACCCGCTATCCAAACAGATCTGATTGACGAGCAAATCTTCATCATTTCGTCTGACGACCCATGGTACGGAGACATTTTGATTTACCTCCGCACGCAAAAATTTCGACCACACATCGATCGTGACGGACGCCGTCGGATACGACACCATGCCCCCCGATACCTCTTGATAGGGGATGTACTTTATCGACGCGGCATTGATACCATCCTACGCCGATGCCTATCCCATAGTGAGGCAGAACAAGTCCTCAATGATTGTCATAGCGGTGCTTGCGGAGGCCATTTCTCCAGCATGGCCACCGCCCAGAAGATCATTCGGGCAGGTTACTTTTGGCCATCATTGTTTACTGATTGCATCACCGCAGTCAAGCATTGCCAAAACTGCCAACTCTTTGCCCCCAAAGCAAGAACCCCCCCGCCCCCCTTCATCCAGTCATCACTGTTGGACCATTCTGCAAATGGGCCATCGACTTCCTCGACTGCAACCCCACGTCAGCCGGCGGTCACAAACACATCGTTGTGGCCGTAGATTATTTCACCAAGTGGGCAGAAGCCATGCCGACTTACAATTGCAAGGCCGACACTGCAGCATGGTTTTTCTTCAACCATGTTATCACTCGTTTCGGAGTGCCAAAGCAACTAGTCTTTGACCACGGCTCTCACTTCGAAGATGCCGTCTGGAAAGAATTATCAACCATGTTGAAATTTGAACACCATTTCTCGTCCGCCTACTATCCCCAAGGAAATGGCCAAGTCGAAGCGATCAATAAAATTTTGAATACCATCCTCCAACGTACGGTAGACAAACACAAATCCAATTGGCACCACATGCTTTTCCCGGCACTATGGGCTTACCGCACCTCAACCAAAACCGCCACCGGTTTTACCCCTTTCCATTTAGTTCACGGTGTCGAATCCGTCCTCCCTATCGAGTTCCAGATTCCAGCCTTACATATCGCCGTTGAACTCCTATCGGACACTTCCCCGATTGAGCAACGATTACTACTCCTAGAGCAGCCCGATGAAGATCGGCGCACAGCCATTCAAAACATGGAAGCAGCCAAACAAC
Source organism: Larix kaempferi (assembly GCA_027924585.1). Classification (NCBI taxonomy): domain Eukaryota; kingdom Viridiplantae; phylum Streptophyta; class Pinopsida; order Pinales; family Pinaceae; genus Larix; species Larix kaempferi. Next base: position 3,958,643 of record BSBM01000524.1, read on the forward strand.
GATCAAAACTAAGTTACAACAAACACGTCCACCCAAGAACCTTTTCTGAGGGAGACCTTGTCCTCGCTTACGATCAAGCTCATGATAAAACCGGAAAGGGAAAGTTTGTATCTATGTGGCAAGGCCCTTACATTGTACACACTTGCCTCGGGCAGGGGGCATACATTCTGACCGATTCAGAAGGCAATCCCCTACGCAACCCAAGCAACGGGTTGTACCTTAAACGATTTTACCCATAGAAAATCTGATGGACACCACCGTCCATTCTAGTATAGGCTTACTTTCTTTTTTCACAAAAAATTCAAAAACCTAAATATTTGTTTTTCTCTGCATGACCACAGATAGATCCTCTTCCACTCTGCTATGTCGGTTTCGCTGATGGTGCAATCCATTGGTCTCCCAATCTCGCCTCCGCAGCTTGGGTAATATACTCCCCTTCACATGAGTTAATTCACATTGACGGAGTATGTTTAGGTGTCGCCACCAATAACCAAGCCGAATACGATGCCGTGACTGGTCTCCTGGCCACAGCTCTCCAAATGAGCATCCGTCACCTCAACGTTTTCTTGGACTCACAGCTCCTAGTTTCCCAGCTCAACAATGATTACCAGGTACGCGATCCCTGTCTTTTCAGAAAATTCCTGCACACTAAACAAATGGTTAGACAGTTTGAATCCATTTCATTCACACATGTCCCAAGACACCTCAACAGTGTAGCAGACCATATGGCCAACAATGTCCTCGACTAGCACACCAATCACATCATCTCATAACCAAAATGTTCATCTACGTGCATAACATGTGCCTCCACGGGCATATCCATAAACAAAATGCATCCACGTGCATAACATGTGCCTCCACGGGCATATACAAATTACAAAATACTGCATCCACGTGCATAACATGTGCCTCCACGGGCATATACAAAAGACAAAATGTGCATACACGACAATATATCCAAATATATATACACATATATATATATAAACCATGATAGTCAACATGTCATAGGTGCCCTCAGCACCCGATATACAAAAAATACATCAATCGTACAAAAAATGCTTCCCCATATGCTCATCAGCATTTGGGGGCAGATACAATATCATCTACTCATCAGGATCCCTAGGCTCCTCCGGCTCCTCCTCCGCTGGCCCCACCGGGTCATGGCGAGCCCGAACTCTCCGCTCTGCCGGCCCCGCTGGATCATCCTATAGACGTATCCTCATCTCAGCCGGCCCTACCGGGACATCCCGAGCACCACCCCTGTGCTCTGCCACAAACACCGCTGTCCTCAACAAGAGCGACCGCCACTCAGGCGGTGCACCGAAGCAACCCTCCAAAATATCCCGATCCAGATCTCTCCAACCATCCTCGGGGAGTCCAGCTAGAATCCTCTCGAAGGTCTGTCTAACACCCTCTATGGCGTCATCTCGAGGGCCAACCCCTCGCCCATGAGCCGCAAATCCTCCACCACGCGGAGGTGGTACCGCTGCAGGTGGATGGGCGACCACCATCGCCTGCCCCTGACGAGCCACGTAGTCGGCCGGTGGCACTGGACCCACATCTGCACAAAGCAAGTAAGCCATCATATACTATCCAACTATAATCATAGACAATAAATCAAACAACACATGATATAGTATAAAATAAAACACAAAACATACCATCTAAACTCCAGGCCTGTCTTGGGGCACGAGGCATCTCTGGGTCGCCTCGATAGTCCAAGCCGGCATAGGGGTAGTCCTCAATCAGCAGGGGCATCTGCTCCCACTTCTCATAAAAATCCTCCGTAAAGAAACCACGGACACCACCGCCACCACGTGGCATCATCTATCCCCACCGCATCATGCGAGGCTCACTCACCAGACCCACGAATGGGTACCCGTGGCCGCAAGGTCGGCACCCGCTCAAAGAAAAAACAGCATAGAAAGGAGGCATAACAAAACTCTCCTCCCTCTCGACTAGCCTTGTCCAGATCTCTCCGGACACCAGCTAGAAACATCTGCCCCCAGGCATAGTAAGTCCCCCGAAGAACTGAATCCACCAACATCGTTTGTCCCCCAGACAAACGATGTGGCGCAGCAGCACCCAATATCCGTAGAACACATACCCCAACAGCTCGCATATCCCACTCACGTAGGGATCGCAGACTAATAGAGCTGTTCTGCAAAACGGCATCATCAACACAGAAAGTCTGTAACAAGTCCTCCATATCTACACCCGGTGGGATCCTCGGCAAGAGATCGCCCACCTCACCCAAACGAGGCAACCCAGTCAAAAAATAGACATCCGTGAGGGTGATCTCCAACCTCTCACCCCCAATAATAAATGCACCCTCTGCCGGCACCCACCAACTCACCAGCTTGTTCAGGAGCCGTCTCATTGAACGAATAGGTGGGATCTGAGCGAACTTCAAAAGTCCGCTCACAGGCAGAGTCTATCGCACCCCCGGATCAGTCTGAATCCTCTCCATAAGATCATCATCGATCTCCCGCTCTCGCCACGAGGACAATGGTCTCCTCAACATCCTGCCAGAAAACAGAAGAAATTTTTAGCCCCAGCACAAAAATTTTTGAAAAAATCCCATCGCGGCTTTTCCACAAAAAGCCGCGATGACCATCGCGGCATTTCCACCAAAAGTCGCGATGACCATCGCGGCCTCCATGCAAAAACCCGCGATGAACATCGCGGATTTTGGCCAGACAGTCGCGATGAACATCGCAACTATCTCCCATGAACTCGCGATGAACATCGCGGGTTCCAACCTCACAGTCGCGATGAACATCGCAACTGTCAGCCTGAAACCCGCGCGGTTCATTGCGGGAAAAGACCCAAAACCTGCCATATTCCACGTTGGAGAGTCAACATGGAATTTTGCGGCCTTCGGGGGCCCGCCGCCAAACAAAAAAGACATAATTGAAAAGGCTAAGGCAAATAGAGTTACCTGAAACTCGCAAAATCGAAAACCAATGGTGAAATCTCCCGGAAATCAAGAAATAGCTTTGACAGCTCTATCAAACTCGCACGTAACAATGACAAGTCATTTGGGCCCCACGCCCTATTTATATAAATTCCACCAATTTTCAAACAACCATTGCGGTATCATACGATGTCCATTTTTCAAACCGTTGGTACCGTTGGAATCAGCACAGCGAGAACTTCATGCAGGTTCCTTCCTTTTCCCGTTTTCACGGGGTCTATTTTTTGACCATTTTTTGACCTCTCTCGTGGCCTCGGTTTGCGTGCCACATCGGTCGTTCTCCATTTTGGACGTGTCATATATCACCGGATTCAGTTTTTCGCACTCGTGATGATGCTTGAGATCATTTCTCGCTGTCACGTCCCGATTTTCAGGGCATTTTTTCATGCCCCCACGTTGCCTCGGTTTGCGTGCCACATCGGTCGTTCTCCATTTTCAACATGCCTTATACCACCGGATTCAGTTTTCTGCGCACGTGATGATGCTTGAGATCATTTCTCCCTGTCACGTCCCAATTTTCAGGGCATTTTTTCATGCCCCCCACGTCACCTCGGTTTGCGTGCCACATCGGCCGTTCTCCATTTTTGGACAAGTCTTATATCGTCGGATTCAGTTTTCCACGCTCGTGATGATGCTTGAGATCATTTCTCGCTCTTACGCCCATCTTTTTAGGACATTTTTTCAAAATGCCACTCATCACCTCGGTTTGCGTGCCATATTGGCCGTAGCCCCTTTTTCGATAATCTTTCTGTCACCGGATCCAGTTTTCCGCACTGATGATGATGCTTGAGACCTCTTCTCGCCCTCATCAATCCCTTTTTGTTCGGTATAATTTTATCCCTTTTTCGGGCCGAGCAACCCCTTTTATGAAAAAGGCACTTAGGGAGTTTCTGTTAAGCTCTTTTCTGACTCCTAAAACAATGAAAAGATCGTCGAGCAATCTTGCTTCCTTTCATGCTCGCTAAAACGTATTCGAAAGGGCGTCTACCTGGTATAAGTTTACCCCTTTTCCGGACCTCATAGACTAATTACGAAAAAGGTATACTCTAGTCACATTGGCTAGAAGAGTTCTCCATCCGCATCATTTTATGCTTTTTCGGGCCTTGGAGACTAAACTTACGAAAAAGAAACACCAATAGAGTCCACTTACCGTTTTCAGACTCTCTAAACATGAAAGCAACCATGAGCATGAGCCGTCCTAGGCTCACAAAATCCACAGGACTGTACCATTTCAAAGCACACTTTTATACCTTCTTGGAGCTCATTAAAACTATGAAGAAGGAATCAATGGTGCCTCTTGGCGCCACGACAGATCACATCTACTCATATGGCAGTTTCCCCATTTTGGTCGCCTTTGTTCAGAGTATTCGGCAGTATGTCACCTTGAAAATCCCCCGACAGCACCTATCAGCTCATCCTCCCCCCCCAGAGTCAATATATACCATTCAGTCAATAAAAGCAATGATCCCCACACCGACAAGTCAGTTCCCTACGCTGCCAGGTCAACCATGTCATCATGCTTTGAACAAAGGAAGGTTGAGTATACCCACTTTATGACCCAGTTATTTCCCATCCCCACAAGTATGTCAGTCCTACCATCAGCACTACAGCACTTCAGTTCTACACCTCGTGCTCCTATCAAGGAAACATCATTGCCTTGTTAGTTGCTGGTCTCCCTCTGTTGACGACAACCACATTTATTCCAGAGGATAAACCTAGAGGTCCCTGTGTCTTGGACTCATCACCATTCATGATGAGTGCCTACAAATCATTTTGAGAAGACTCCTCAGTACTTCTCTAAATGGTTGTTTCTCACATGCTCGACTTCAACACCTTGATCGCATCGTTGAGACTCACACAGGGCATTGATCCTTTCAAGTTTTTTCGTCGAAGACCCCGGGTACCTCCTGACTCTTCCACATTTGAGAGTCTACCTATGGAAACAACCAGTTACACTTTTTCTATAGATATCCGGGTTGCGCATGGAGACAGTATTCAGATGTACCCCGGTTTCATACTCCCTCGAGTACACAGTTACATTAATTCTCAGAGATGACTCATAATCTTTGAGTCCCTACAGATGTTGGACACCTTCAGTTTCAGCAGTTCACCAGTTATTCCAGTGTATCACTTATTGAGATCAGTTATGATCAAGGTATATCCCAAAATAATGTCCCCCCTGGACCATTATGATGTACCAGTAGATTCTTTATGTATTAGATCCCCCTTCTTGGGACTAATTGTTATGTATATGTCATGATACGAGCATGGGAATGCCCGCCTCGTCCATTATCAGAGATTATACCTCATTCATATTGAGGCCATGTAATATGTTTTGTTTTTGCAGCTTCCAAGGGCCGTGGCTCCAGTCTCCAACCAGTCTCTTCTCTCCCCTAAAACCCCAGAAAAAGACAAATGAACTATGATGTCTATCGGCCATACGATGAACTCTTGCCCTCACACATCAGGGGGCAATCTGTTAACACCCAAAAAGTGCTCACTAGCTCATTTCCCTATTCACATGACCCATTTGTCCACTTTTTCACCATCTGAGCCTCTGAAACCAACAAAAGGTCACCGAAAGACCTGAGTACACCCCTTTTTCCATTAAAAAAGATTATTTTTCCTAAAAAAGCATAAAAAACCCTCAAAAAGGGTCCAAATTCCCAAAAATATTAAAAAGGGAATAAAAATATTAATTTTATTCAAAAAAGGAAAAAGGAGGGAAAAGTACCTAAACCATGTTGGTCAATATCATTTGGTTTCCACAAAACCACAAATGGTATTCCCCACCACCAAAACCTATAAAAAGGTGGTAGGGGCTCCTCATTTCACATCCATCCATTATCTCATCCTCATGCTGCCGAAATCTCCCTTGAGCATTTTGGCCATTGTAAGCAACCTTGGAGAAGGAGACCTCTTGGAGCTTGGAGCTACTCATCTTGGGAGTTGCTCAACATCAACCTTCACCATTGAAGGTATTATCGCAAGCACTTGCTTGCCCCCCATTTTTCAATACAAATTCATTCTTTAATATTTTCTTGTTCTTGTTTTTTAAAATGTTTACACTATTTGCTTATATTCTTACATAGATCCATGATTAGTTTTGTTTAGATTAGTTTCTTGTTTAATTCTATTGAAACTGCTGCTACTAGTTAGCAGGTGCCCATAGCACTAAGCCTGGTTGCAAAACCGGGCCAACACCAATATATTCTTGACCAAAGACGTTTTTCGAAGACTAATACTATATTTAGGTGCAATAGTCATCCACCTACAGGATGGTTCCCTCTGAATAATTTAATCCCTCACTGGTGAGAACTGGTGGGCATTTTCTTGAGGCCATTTAAGATAGTTTTAAGTGCAAAAAAGGCTGAGTGGTTGTTTTGGAAGGAAATATATTCTTAACTAGAGACACTTTTCCAAGAATAGGACTATATTTAGCTGCAATATTCGTCCACCTACAAGATGGTTTCCTCGGAACAATTTAATCCCTCAATGGTGAGAAATGGTGGCCATTTAGGTCAAGTTTAAGTGCAAAAAACATTGAGTGACTGTTTTGGCATGCCAATATATTCTTGACGAAAGAATTTTTTCAAAGAATAAGACTATATTCAGTTGCAATAGTCATCCACCTATAGGATGGTTCACTCAGAATAGTTTAAACCCTCACTGGTGAGAACTAGTGGGCATTTTATTAAGGCCTTTTAGGCCAGTTTTAATTGCAAGAAAGGCTAAGTGGTTGTTTTAACAGGCCAATATATTATTGAACAAAGACTTTTTTCAAATACTAAGACTATATTCAGGTGCAATAGTCATCCACCTATAGGATGGTGCCCTCAGAATAATTTAATCCCTTACTGGTGAGAACTTGTGGGCATTTTCTTGAGGCCATTTAGACCAGTTTTAAGTGCAAAAAAGCCTGAGTGGTTGTTTTTACAGGCCAATATATTCTTGACCAAAAACGTTTTCCAAGACTAAGACTATATTCAGGTGCAATAGTCATCCACCTACAGCATGGTTCCCTCAGAATAATTTAATCCCTCACTGGTGAGAACTGGTGGGCATTTTCTTGAGGCCAGTTAGGCCAGTTTTAAGTGCAAAAAGGGTTGAGTGGTTGTTTTGGCAGGCCAATATATTCTTGAGCAAATACTTTTTTTGAAAAATAAGACTATATTCAGGTGGAATATTCATCCACCTATAGGATGTTGCCCTCAGAATAAGTTAATCCCTCACTAGCGAGAACTGGTGGGCATTTTCTTGAGGCCATTTAGGCCGGTTCAAGTGCAAGAAAGAATGGGGGTTATTTTGGCAAGCCAACATATTCTTGACCAAGAATTTTTTCGAAGACTAAGACTATATTCAGGTGCAATAGTCATCCAACTACAGGATGGTTCCCTCAGAATAATTTAATCCCTCACTGGTGAGAACTGGTTGGCATTTTCCTGAGGCCATTTAGGCTAGTTTTAAGTGCAAAAAAGGATGAGTGGTTGTTTTGGCAGGCAATATATTCTTGACTAGAGACATTTTTCCAAGACTAAGACTATATTTATCTGCAATTTTCATCCACCTACGGGATGGTTCCCTCAGAATAATTTAATCCATCGCTGGTGAGAACTGATGGCATTTTCTTGAGGCCATTTAGGCTCGTTTTAAGTGCAAAAAAGGTTGAGTGGTTGTTTTGGAAGGCCAATATATTCTTGACCATAGACGTTTTTCCAAGACTAAGACGATATTTGGGTGCAATAGCAATCCACCTACAAGATGGTGCACTCAGAATAATCTAATCCCTCACTGGTGAGAACTGGTGGGAATTTTCTTGAGGCCATTTAGGCTAGTTTCAAGTGCAAAAAGGTTGAGCAACTGTTTTGGCAAGCCAATATATTTTCTACCAAAGAATTTTTTGAATGCTAGGACTACATTCAAGTGCAATATTTATCCACCTATAGGATGGTTCCCTCAAAATAATTTAATCCCTCACTGGTGAGAACTGGTCGGCATTTTCCTAAGGCCATTTAGGCCAGTTTTAAGTGCAAAAAAGGCTGTGTGGCTCTTTTGGCAGGCCAATATATTCTTAACCAAAGAATTTTTTCGAAGACTAACACTATATTGAGGTGCAATAGTCATCCACCTACAAGATGGTTCCCTCACAATAATTTAATCCCTCACTCGTGAGAACTGGTGGGCATTTTCTTGTGGCCATTTAGGCCAATTTTAAGTGCAAAAAAGGCTGAGTGGTTGTTTTGTCAGACCAATATATTATTGACCAGAGACATTTTTCCAAGACTAAGACTATATTCAGGGGCAATAGTCATCCACCTAAAGGATGGTGCCCTCAGAATAATTTAATCCCTCACTGGTGAGAACTGGTGGGCCTTTTCTTGAGGCCATTTTGGTCAATTTTAAGTGCAAAAAAGGTTGAGTGGCTGCTTTGGCAGGCCAATATATTCTTGATCAAAGAATGTTTTTGAAGAATAAAACTATATTCAGGTGCAATAGTCATCCACCTACAGGATGGTGCCCTCAAAATAATTTAATCCCTCACTGGTGAGAACTGGTGGGCATTTTCTTGAGGCCATTTAGGACAGTTTTAAGTGAAAAAAAGGATGAGTCGATGTTTTGCAGATGCTCTTCACATTTTCAGGATACTCTTGTCAGTGGTTCATCTAGTGCTCATGTTGCAGATGAAGGTGTTCTTTTCAGTGTCTCATCTAATTACCATGTTGTAAATAGCCTTGATAGTTTGATTCCATTATTCAATGATGATGGCGACACTTTGTATGATCCATCTATACCATTTACTACAAAGATGGGATCTCGTACTGTTATTGGTATTTGTGACACTGAAAAGAAGGTTCGAATCAAACAGAATGAGCTTTCGAAGGTACCTTCTAATATTGGACATGAAGGCCCAGAAACAATTACAGTCATATCTTCAACATTTGTAGAACATGAAGACCAGTGTGTGAAAACAGAAAATAATGTATGGTCAAATGAAATGGCTTCTTCCAATCAAATTATGGAAACCGCAGTATCTCCAACAAAGGATGATGTAAGCAATGATATGGTAGAAATACATGATTTTCACTTAAATGAATCTATTGAACTGGATGAAACAGGCCAACACGAAGTAGTGATACCCACACTGGCATCTTACCTTTCAATTATTCCTTGCACAAGTGCTTTTGTTTCCTTAACTGTATCTTACATTGGCTTTGCAACACCAATTGCAATGGTTGCTAGGTCAAAGGGACCTTTAATTCCCCCAGTAAATGCAGTGCAAAACATAGGAGAACTAGTATGGAAAGGATCTGCAGCAACATGTGCTTTTCGACCGACAGAACCTAGAGAAATAATTGAGCTGTAGTGTCGTGTCTCCAAAATACCAACTTCAGATGCTACTGCATTTAATTCAATTGGAAAAGGAAACATAGATTATTTAGATATTGATCTTAATGTGGCTTATGAGAGAACATCTAAATATAGGGTATTAATAATGCATTTATCTTCTCAAACATGTCAACCATCAACAAGTTCTGGATGCAGAGATATGAGTGGCCAAGATTTTATATACTCAATAATTGAACCATTTGCTTCTACTAGGCCCTGTAGTCTTGTGAATTCATATTTTTAGACTTGAATCGCATTGATGATAGTGGGGAGAATGAACTAACCAAAATGCCTCTCGGTACACTAGTACATATGGTCAAATTTGCCACGATTGTTCATTGTAATTGCCACGAATTTTCGTCCCTGTTGCATCGATTGGTGTTTTGTTTTTTCATGGAAACATATTCGTGGATATAGGGATGAAAATTCCCCATCGTGGCAATAGCAACGCTTCTTGTTGGCCATGTGTCAAGTACAGAATAGTTCTCAGATCTATGGAAGAGGAATCCATCCACGAATTTGCGTCTCTATATCGACGTTTAGCTTCTGCAAGTTCCACGAATCTGTGTGGAAACATGTTTGTAGTTCCACGAATCATCGTCTCAATTGCGACGCAGAGATCCACAAACTTTCGTGGCAGGTTTAGCACCTGTGTCGAAACAATTTTACATTTTCCACGAATCCTCGTCCCAGTATCCATGAAGCAATTCCCAAACTTTCGTTGCAGGTACAACACCTGCGTCGAAACAAGTTTACATTTCCACAAAACATCGTCTCAGTATCCACGCAGAGATCCACAAACTTTCGTGGCAGGTTTAGCACCTGCGTCAAAACAATTTTACATTTTCCACGAATCCTCGTCCTAGTATCCACGAAGCAATTCCCAAACTTTCGTTGCAGGTTCAGCACCTGCATCGAAACAAGTTTACATTTCCACGAAACATCATCTCAGTATCCACGCACCGATTCCCAAAGTTTCGTGGTAGGTTCAGCACCTGCATGGAAAGAGTTTCTATGGGCTACATGAATGTTCGTCGATATATTGACGATACCTAGACATGTTAAAAAAAAAAAATTAATGCATCCAAAAATTTGTCACAGCTTGTGACACTTGTCAACGAAACAATCAACAATCAATGCTACAAGGAGTATTCCAAACTATAATTTCTCACCTCATCACTCATTCATGAGGTATTTCAGGCCCAAGAATATCCCAAGTACTAAGAGTTGTGCACAAAAGACCCTTCAAAGTTGCTCCTGGATGTGTTAAGTGGAAGGAAACCCTAAACAAGTGGCTTGATTAATACTATTGGAAAAAACATTATTTGAAAAATAAAGGAAAGACCTATACATCATTTTTGTAAACATGCATAAAGAATCAAATCAAATGTTAATACAACACTTGAGTAAAAGGCTCATTTATGTGCAAGATTGTGCAATCGTGCTTCTCTAGCAGAACTTTGGAATTTGGATGAAACATCACTGGTTTCAATATTCCTCATAAATTCTTCTAGATTTTAAATAAGATTGCACTCCTCTATTTGTATGTACCGTTGCCTTAATTTCAATTCTAAATAATATCAAGTTGAATGCTTCCAATGATTTCAATCTACATATTGAAACCATATCCCAAAAATTCAAAGTCAGACAAAAAGTGCTCATGTGATAATCACAACACTCGTAAGTTAAAAGACATGCCAGAGGAAAATTGCAATTTTCATTATCACATGAGAATTTCTTATATGTATCTCCCTCATAAGTTGGATCCATGTGTTAGGTATTATCAAGGTTTGTTAAGCTTGTGAAGAATTTTCATTGAAATTAATTCATTATTTGGGGTCAAGGGTACAAGCAAAGTATCCATATAAGATATCAAAATGAACAATTTCCAAAGGTGGTGCATTCTCTTTCCTTTTGTCAAAGTTTGAGTAGTGATAGGATTTCTACGAGATGAATGACAACTAATATTTTATATATACTACCAACTCTATGATAATCTCTTAATAGGAAAATGCTCTAACAAAATTCAAAGATTTTAATGAACAATAACATGTACTTGGGTAAACATTTTCTGGTTTGAATTACAACCTACCAATTTTGTTGTTGTGGACAACAAGATCATAAGTAGAGTGAAATGACACTTACTGATGATGACAACGACATTCACTCTCTCATTTTTGCATCTACTTCTACTTCAAGTATAAAGCAGTATCTTTCTCTATCAAGGTTTACCCCCTCTCATTTACTATTATTTTCATTCGTATTCTTTTTTTGGGCATTTAAAGTTGCCTTGGCACTCCCACACTACAACTGTGACTTGTACTGTCTAGTCCCATTGACCTATTTTGGTCATTTATTGACATTAATGAAGTTATATTACCTTATATCTTATTTTAAAAATACATGGAAACACTGTAATGTCCTTATATATTTGGTATGATTATTGCATCTACTATGCCATTACCTATTCCAACATATCCTCATCTTGATAAAAACAACGAGAAGTTCTAGTGCATTGAAAAAATGAATTGTGATATGTCTGCAATACCTAACTTTATATGCAAACAAAGTAGATAAATATAATACATAGGCTTGAACTAAGCAATACATCAAAATTCATGGAGTCATCATATGAAGCTACAATTGGATCAAGTGTTGGCAATAAGAAAGATGGTGCCTATGCACTCAAGGGGAGCAAACTGTCCTTGTCCTCCACAAAGCTCTCATATTCCCTAGAGAACAAAACCCTGGGAGTAGCCTCTCAATTTGTGATTGAGTTGCAGGGTTCTACTTTCAAGGTTGTTTCTGAATTGATGCGGAAAGCCCTTCTAGCTCTAGATGTGCTAATCCATCTGAAATGCAAGTGTTGTAATCATGTTCCTTCAAATATGAGTTAAGGAAAGTGGAAATCTCTTTCATTCATAATCAACACCAAAATATGGCAATTTTTTAGCAAGATAAATGGAAGAAACCCCAGAAATTATTATAAGGTCAAGAAATGTTTGGAATCCTTGTAAGATCACAAGGAAAATGCATTGATCCATAGATTTATTGGCATATGGCCCTGAGCAGATTATCTAGTGCCTTGGATACAAGAAAATTGGACCCCAACTTGTCCCTATTAGTTTTTGTTCTAGGGGGTTTTCATCATCTACTTCAAAAATATGAAAGACAGAAACACATTTTAAAGGATGTACCAGGTTCCCTGTTTTTGGGGCAGGTCTTGCATATTTTTTAAACCTTTGGTTTCTAGAATTTGACCCTACAAATATGCCTATCTCCCACATTGGCAACATAAATAACTCCGCCACAAACCACCCCTACTAAACAGCAAGACCCAACTGTTGCGAGTTGTGGATTTATAGGCCATGACTTTGTAACAACAGACAAGCTGTGGAGATCCTTGTGCATATAAGAGAGTGTTTGATTTTTTTCTTCACGTAGAGAATGTTTCCTTGTCTCCTTTGAAAAATCATAAGGCTTAAACAACATTTTGCAATGTATGATAAATTTAAAACTGCCATATCAACAGATTATAATATTGAGTTACACTGACAAGCAAACTAAAATGATAAACTAATATTCAGTAACATGTAATAAAATAAACATATATATCATATAACAAAAAGAGAGATATAGTTGAAGATACCAACCTGGGTCTGAAACCATTCTTGAAAATATACTCAAAAGTGTTACTTTCAGAAAAGACTGTTTGTGCCTCGGACAAGCCAGTCTTCTCTAGGAACCAGTTGAACCTACAAGAGGGTGTGTACAAACCAGAGAGAGAGAAATGACTGGTGTTGATTAGATCAATGACAATCAAGCACAGTACATAACTCAAAAAAAAAAAATTCACAAAAATTATAAACTTCAACCAAGTCTCAGCAAAAGAGAAGTTATTATCAGCACACCACAACTGATCACAGGTGATCAAAGTCAAGTACTCTATAAGACCAAAAATTCAACAAGGTGGTGTAAAAAAAATGAAGAAGGTTAAATGACCGCATTAACCACAAGTCAAAGACAAGGTACCACAAGTCCAATAATAACTCAATCAAGGTGGGAAAGGTACAACAAGTATTTAATAACTCAATCAGTAATAGGTAATAAAATAAGCATATTGATCATATAACAATAAGAGAGGTATACTGGAAGATCTCCACGTCAACATTAAACCAAAAATCAGATTTGAAGTCTAGGTACAAATATAAACAATGGTCATAAAATAAGAAAATATAAACAATGGTCATAACAATATAAGTGTGGGTAGTAGAAGACCCATGACCCTTAGAACCAAGGGTATGCTCCAAATGTGGCCAAACAACCATAGTACTCTATAAGAGAAAAACTTCAACAAGGTGGTTTTAAAAAGTTACTCAAGGAGGGTAAATGACCCCATTAAACACAAATGAAAGATAAGGTACCACAAGACCAATCATAGCTCAATCAAGGTGGGGAAGGTACAACCAGTCATATCTCTCTCAAATCTACAGCCGTTCTATATAACCTGAAAGTTCATCATCATAGTATAAGGAAGGGTGGTGGGATGCCAAATAAAAATATCCCTCATTTCTCTCAACAGTAAAATATTTTACAACATAATTTTGTTCTCTATCAACTTCAGCACTCCTCTGTGGTCCATGTGCTGAAGTTGGTCCTCGAGATGTAATGGGCAGTAATCTTATAACATAATTTTCATATATTTCACTAACAGTTGATAAAATAAACATATTGAACATATAACAATAAGAGAGGTATAGTTGAAGATCTCCACGTCAACATTTAACCAAAAAACAGATCTGAAGTGTGGTACTATTTATGAATAGCGCTAAAGCAACAGTAAAATATTTTACAACATAAATTTGATCTCTATCAACTTCAGCACTCCTCTGTGGTCCCTGTGATGAAGTTGGTCCTCAAGATGTAATTGGCAGTAATCTTATAACAGAATTTTCATCTCTTTCACTAACAGTTGATAAAATAAACATATTGATCATATAACAATAAGAGAGGTATAGTTGAAGATCTCCATGTCAACATTTAACCAAAAATCAGATCTGAATTGTGGTACTATTTTTGAATAGCACTAAAGCAACAGTAAAATATTTTACAACATAAATTTGATCTCTATCAACTTCAACACTCCTCTGTGGTCCCTGTGCTGAAGTTGGTCCTCAAGATGTAATGGGTAGTAATCATATTATAAATAGTGATGATCATCGAAGTCATGATGAACATATCTAATATATCTAATATAAAAAGAATCAATTTTTCAAACTAATATATCTACATGTAGCACATATAGGAGTGATGATGTTTGAGAAAACACAAAATTTGAATATTAAAATACACACTAATTATAAAGAGGCATACAATGACTTGTGATGACATTTAAATTTAAAATTCAAATTCTAAGAAAATAAAAGATATAAATGGGAAAATCCTTAAGAGCATCACATAAAAGATAAGTACCTCGTAACTATACCAAATAAAAGTTATCTATGTTACATACTGACAATGTTTCATACTAACAACATCGATATCCATCAAAATAGAAGTCATGAATTTAAGTTGCATCTACTTTTTCGTTGATTTATGTTTTTTTGCATTGAAAAAAATTGCGAGTACGGTATCACAATCATCAATTGGCGTAGTATTTACCGCGATATCTCCTATTGTTGTTTGTTTTTCCATGCCCTCATTTATTCCACTTCTTGTACGTCGCTAAGCAGGGCGTGGAGGCAGTTCTGAAGGGGTGTGAACTGTAACAACGGAAATGAGCATATATATATGGCGTTGAATTATTATTGAAATAAATATTTCATTATTTTGATTAAAATTACAATATTTCTATTTACCAGTCTCTGTAGATGTGACAACTGGGGTGTTAATTGGAGGTCTAGTTGCTTCCTCTTGTAGTTCATGCTCCTGAACTTCATGGTCTTCCATTGAAAGAAGAAAATTTATAAGTATACGTCAAGAAATATATATATCTAATCACAGTAGATATTTCTATTTCCAAAGCATACATACCAGAATGGACACTATGATCCACACTATCATGGGACATGCTCACCCCAACACCAACTTGTACTTGATGAGTACCGCTAGATTCACTGCTGCAGTTGCATTGTTGCTTAAAAACAAACATAAATTTTTAGTTATGGGTGATATAATCAGAATGACTAAATAAACTTTAATAGTATACTACAATTGGTGATATACCTGCATTTGCGTCATTGGGGAGATTGGATTCTGCCCCAAGCTTTTTCAATGTTCAACCACACTTTTAAAACCAAACTTGAAACCAAGCTTTAGGCCTTCCTCGGTGGCAGCAGCTTGGAACGTATTTCCCTGCAATGCATGATAACACATTTTAAAATTTCCAGTATCAAAATCAGATATTTGTTCGGTACTGTTAAATAAATATTCCCAATAATTAATCATTTAATACTTACAATTCTTGCTATTAGTTTTCTATAGCCACCCTGGCCCAGTCTATGTTTCCCGTGCTTTTCCATTCTAGCCTTGGTTGCTTTGGAGGTGTCAGGTAGCCTATATATGAAAATTTTGAAAAACCTTAGATATCAAAAATCTTACTTAAAACAAAAAAGAAAAAAATAATTGAGCTTATTTCAGTAAATAGATGATATATGTTGTACCATGCTTTACCAGGTCGTGGTTGTCTTCCTTGTGTTTTTAGCAAGTTCTCCTTTGCATCATCTATGAGTTCCTTCCACTCTTTCTCTGGAACCATGCGAGGGCGCTCATGCTTGAGGTCAGCTTGCAATCTTTCCCTATATTGGGCCCTGGTATATTTCAAATTCTCACTAGCTAACCTTGCAACAACTTTCCTATTGAAAGTATTGCCGAACAAGTTGACCATGTGGTCCATCAATTCATCTCTCTTATTGCTATCTTGGCTATTCCACCATGTGAGAATGGTGGGGCCAAACAACTCCAAGGCTTTGTCATTCAAATGCCTGTAGAAGACATTGTTTCCTGCAAAAATATGTCATCCATTCATTTATAATAATTTCATTGTATGTCTATTTCAATTTCATGATTAAAATCAATAAATTAATTAATAAATACCTGCAATCTTCTTAATCTTGATAGGAACACAACATTCATCCACCAGAAAGGTGAGATCTAGTGATCCGGTGCTTTTAACTCGTGTTGCTCCAGGAAAAGTTTCATGGTCGTCTACAGTACGTTCATCTCCAGAGTCATGTGGAGTCCTAGGCTTCGTCTCATCATGCTCTGGCATGGAATCATGCTCCGGCATGGCATCATGCCCCCGCTCATCAGTGCCTGCATCATCAATGGATTCGAGGCCAACCGCAAGAGTGGCAAAAAGCCTCATTGGTACATTGCTTCTTTTTTGTTGCATTGGACCATCACTGCTACCTATACCTGTCTCGGTAGGTTCTGATCTAGTCACGGGTTTTAAAAATTCCTACAAACAATAAAATTTACTTTATCAGATCACTTGGAAAAATAAAAAACATAATATCAAATATGAAATCATGTCATAGCTTAAAAGAATTTGTGAAGATTGCACTTACCCCATAAGATTGTATTTCATTTTGCAATTGTTGAATCCTTGCCCTGTTCTCTTGTGTCAAGGGCTTTTTGCGAGCCAAGGCAAGCATTTCTATGTTTTCCTTTTTCAATGTTGTTGTAAAAGTGTGCAGTGGGTCAGTGGAATAGAAAATGTCTTCCTCAAACCCCTCATCATCCAGATCGGGTGCATGTGACTAAATTCATCAAACAATAATTTAAATTAAGCAATATAATTTTAACATCATTTGAATATTGATATTGTAATGAAAATTAAGTTACTATTATGCACTAACACTTACCTAACGTGGTGTTATGGCCGATGAGTGTCCACGATCAACCAGCACCGTGGAAGCAACGGGTGCCTTTCCACGGTCCTGAATGAACCATAACACCATAATAATGTCATAAAAATGAAACAGTAATCCATCATAAGCTCAGAATAATGTGAATGTCAGTAGTGGACATTGAATGTTAACATACTGAATCGAAACATTTAGTTATTGTACGTAACACTTACCTGGCGGGCCATAGAGTGTGACCTTCCACGGTCTCCCTCGACCATGGAAGCAGCAGGTGCCTTTCCAATGGCGCCACCCTAACATAATAAATCAATAAATAAACGTTTACCTCATACTAAATATTTGTAACATAAACAAAAATGAGATATTGCATTAATATTCATTTTTACCTCGGAAGTAGAAGATACATGTTCTGCTGCATGTCGATGTGCAGACTCCTACCACAGTGTAATGAGCATGCTATCATATGGAAATATTAACAATAAGCACGGAAAAAGCGAATGCTAACATTGAATATCGGAACATCTTGTTATTGTATTCATATTTATTTGTTGTATTTAACTTTTACCTGACAAGGCGTAGATTCTGACCTTCCACGGTCACCCTGGATCATGGAAGTAGCATGTGCCTTTCCACTGCCTCCACCTTAATCAAATGTCAATAGTCAATAATTGCATCATAAACAAAAATGAGATATTCATAGCAGTGTAATCACCATGTAATCACATGGAAATATTCATAATAAGCATGACTAAAGCGAATGACAACAGTGGAAATCGAATGTTAACAGGAAAAAAAATAAAAAAATAAAAAAAAATAAAATAAAAAATAAAAAATAAAAAAAAACAGAAAAAAATAAAAATAAATAAAAATAAATAAATAAATAAAAAATAAATAAAAAATAAAAAAAAAAAATAAATAAATAAAAAAATAATAAAAAAAATTAATTAATTAATTAATTAATTAATTAAAAAAAATAAAAAATAAAAAATAAAAAAATGAAACATTCAGTTATTGTAATCATGTTTAGTTACTACATTTAGCATTTACCTGATGAGGCATAGTTTCTAACGGTCCACAGTTCCCCTGGGCCCCGGAAGGCACATCTATTCTATTTAAGTTGTAATCGATCAACAACTCTTCACCTGCAAGTATTGTTTTTATTGCACATACAAATATACGATGATGTTCGCATGCCTCGAATTCGCAACTTGGCTGCTTATTTGTTGTCACTGGTCGTGTACTATTTATAAAGCCAACAACGTTTCCGGACGCTCTTGGTCTCCCATCAATATACATAGTCGCCCCTTTGTTTTTATTGTTTTCTGCTATTTGAATATAATCCACGGCAACTCCGTCTCTCCGCATACTTCGAGTATATTGGACCAAGATCAACTAGTTATTGTATCTGTATAGCGGTCCTACATACTCCATCAATTCAGTTACATTGCCATAGCGGACCTTTATTCCATCCATGGAAAATAGCCCCAATCCATGTAAGGACGAAGGAGCAATGCGATACATCCTCCCATTGATGAGGAAATATGTGTCCACTTGAGGTAGCATTTTAGGTACCCATCATTGCACTAGATGTTTATACCTCAATGGCAAATCAATGTCTCCTATGCTCTCAGCATCATAATTACACGACCCACCGTTGGCAATAAAATATTTCATGTGTCTATGAAATATTTTCCTTATCTTTTCAGATCTAGTTGATATAAATCCGGTAGATCTAGTACAATTCGACTCACTTTCAACCTCTCGGAGTATATCTTCATCATCACTTGAGGAAGATAGATCTGACAAGTACCTATTTGGTGGTACCTACACTCCATAAAACAAGAATAAACAAGATGGTGCTTTCTCTCTTCTTTGAAAGTACACATTTACTTCCCTCAAATCTGAGGCTTAGGAGGGACATGCTGAACCCTAGTGGATGTACTAGTGTTACAAATCTCAGCTGAATTGTTTGGTATCAGGAGGACGATTTGTGGCAGGAAGAGACCAAGTTACAGTGCCATAACAAGCTGTCCATACGACACCACATTCATCACTGTAGGCTCTGAGCTCTTTTGTGGACTGAGTTTGCATATTTGGGGGTCTTTTTCTCTTGTGGGTAGAACAAAACCACCAGGGACAACAAATTAAGGAAGTTAACTAGTATAGCACCCAGTTTTGGTCCTTCCAACACTACTGGGCATATTATTGGCAGCCTACCCTCTTTCTTTGAATGGCATATTTTTGGCATCCTAGCCTTCATTTTTAAATTTACATGCTGGTATTTTATGCTAATGCATATGAAAACTATTTGTTAGTGAACTGTTTGGCAAAATCACTCAACTAAGAAACATTAATTGACTATATATCATCCCAACAAACCATAACTACAATGAGAGGGTCCACTCAGGAGTACATTGCAGCAGTGTTCGCAACTGTTTCATGTCAATACATCTTAACCAAATAATCAGTAAAATACTACAACAGAGAACACAAAATACACCAGCTAACTTAGTTGAAATATTACACCTTACACATGTTGCAAATTTCAAATTCATGCAAATTGGCACTCAAATGGCCATGAGAAATTTGATTTTCAAAGACTATTTTCACTCTAGTAGAATCCCTCTACATATAATTAGATTCTCACTCGAAAATCACTATTACAAAGTAGTAGAACCACTCTACTAACTCTATCTCACATTATAGCATAATCCTTTTACCAAAATTGAGTGAGCTAGAACAGCTGATGTAACACAATTTGCTAGCATATTAGAAATTTGTAGATGTAATCACATTCTATGTTTTTAGCTATGGAAAAGAGAAATTACATAGCTTGGTATACACACATGCTTCTCACTCAAAAACCATATTATCATACAGTAGCATAATTAATATACTACTCTATCTCACTCTAGCATAATCCCTCTACATATACACTTCTCACTCAAAACCCACTATTACACAGTGGTAGAACCACTCTACTAACTCTAGATCACTTTATAGAAGAATCCTTTTACAAAAACTGAGTTATCCAGAACAACTGATGTAACACAATCTTCTAACATACTAGAAATTTGTAGATGTAATCACATTCTTTGCTTTTAGTTATGGAAAATATAAATTACATAGCTTGGTATATCCCCATACCATGATCAACAATCCTCTGACTTACAAATTTTCATTCTACTAGCTCGAGATCTATTAGACCACCAAATGGATGGAAAGAAATTTTAAATTGTACATGCAATTTGAGGGGTAACAATTAGCATTATCAATAATTTGGGCATGAGCATTTCCCATCCTTGACAAGCTACAACAGTAATTAAACATATATGGGTAATGTTTTGAACATTAGTAGACATGTTTCACCTTCTAGCAGCCTCATCATTTAGTTCTAGGCCAGTTTTGTGGATGTGATGTAGTTTTGGGCGCAAATTAAGACTATCCATGTCTTCTTACAACATGAGACGCTTGCAAAATTTGAGGTATGGAAAGGCTAAGATAATAAATCATAGGTATGTTCAGTGGAGTTTGGATAAGTATGAACCTTTTCATCAGATTTTCTCTAGCTACAACAAACTCCTACAATATGCAGTAATTGGGCATCATGCCTTCCAATACAAACTTTTAGCACAAGTGACTATAATAATCACAAGTCAGCTACGTGGTCATCATCTCTTGTTATTTATTTATTTATCCTAATGGTGTCAATGACCTTTTTAATAGACTGTTATTAAGGTTTCTATGCCTCCAAATAACTACAAGATATGCCAAATAAGGGGAGCACTCTAGTCTCCCGGGAAAGCAAACAACCGAAGGATGCCACCTCAGCACCTGATAGTCAAAATCATAGAGGTCATTGATACCATTAGGATAAATAATTAAATAACAACATTCGGGACCAATGGGTTAGTTGCAATTAAATGTGTGGGGAATGTAATGTAAGACCCTCAAACAACCCTTATACACCACATGTGCTTGATGCAAACATTCAAATCCTTGACAATTTAAGCCTTAACTTAAGTGAAATCAACAAGAGATATAAGTGTTGGAAACAACCAAACCATGACTACAATGATAGCTGAAAATCTAATGTGCAATAAGACAATTTTGAAAATTCGAAAACACCATGCATACAAAGAAGAAATGAACTCCATGTTCAAAGTCTCATGATGAATAGGATTGTCATTGATGACAACATAAAAGTAACTAACCATTCTGGAAAACATCTAAACGTTTTTATGGCTTTCAAAAGTAAGGTCTAAAAGTTTTTATGACTTTCTTTTCAATCTTTATGACAATTGGAATGGACAGGCCCCACTCATAGCCAAATACTTTTGAGATATTTACAACTCATCGGAATATGGGGGGCCATATAATTCTCTAAGGACATTGCATTCAACAACCCATGCCTTTGAATAAATAGACCTTAGGACCATGCATCTATTCTAATGCATGTGGACGTCTATGTGGGTTTTGACAAGCCACTGTCGTTCATTTTTAACGTAGTACCCAAGGATTTGAGCCTCAGTAAGATTTGTCTGCAAAATATCTTTGACATGTTCGAGAGATTCTCCAACTTCCCGTTTTAGATTATAAATAGAAACTGGATCTAATGTTTTCAAGTTGATGCAGAATGATCGCCACCAGTCTGTAGTCCAATCAGGGACCAACCATCCAGGATCCTCATGGATATGTGTCATTTGAGGTCCAAACTTTAGCATGGTATAATATGTTCTATCTATATTTTATTTTCTCAAGAATTTCCACCATAATTTTTTATATTTTTCCTAAGTGTGTGTAGTACTTGGAAACCGGAGACTAGCATCTTGATGTGGCCATGCTTCCAAAGAACGTATCTGGTTAATACAGTAGTATTGTTGGTCTAGTTGTAGCCCGGGGTGAGGTGTAGAGCCCTCCATCGAGATTAAGTTAAGATTTTGGTATAGGTGAGTTAACCAATTGCTTGCATCAGCTGCTTTTCTCAGGGAGTTGTTGTAAATCATCTCTGGTAAAATACTGGATCCCATAGGCATTCTTCTAAGTTTTGGCACTAGTCTAACAAGAGCATAAGATCCCTATAAGTTAGCATCTAATACTTCAGCATGTCTCAACTCCCACCTAGGTTTCCAGTCTTGCCTATAATCCAACCAACTCATATTATCATTGATAGTATAGATATGATTTTTTCCTCCGGTCCAAGCAGAGATTTTCATTTTTACTTGTGGGTTATGGGCCCAATGGATTCCGCTTTGACCTGTTAGGATATTTAGACACTTAGGAGTTAGTTAAGATCAACTTGTGTAATATATCCGTTAGGGATAGTGTGTTTCTTTAGTATGCATTAGTATGCATTTGTAAATACTTAATCCGACGGTCACGATATGTTTCCGACATAGAGTGATCCGACGGCTCAACTTCTCTTAGATCAAACCTAACCTTGATCCGTGGCTTAACACCCGATTGGTCCATGATCTCTATTTAAAGAGCATGGAGGGTCATTGTTTAGTTGATCGATTATGAGAAGCTCATTTGTAACTTTCTTTCTTTGCATAATAAATTGTCCCGTAGAAGCTATTTGGCCGGGGCCGTGGAGTGTTTCCCTCAAGAGGGTTTAAACCACGTCAAAACATCGGTGTGTTGATCTGTGATCTGTTTGTGTGAAGTGGTTGCTCTTGGTGTTCGGTCCTTTGGTAGTACCCTGTGTACCCGAACATGGTATCAGAGCTTTTATGAAGTGCCGCTTCCGGTTATGATCTAGATCTTGAACTGCTGTTGCCGAAACTCGAAAGGGTTTCTAGTTCTGGTATTTCTGTGCATTTCTGGGCTGTGGGAGGTGTTCCATTGCATCCGGAGCGTCGTTTCCATTGAAAAATAGTTTTCGTTTGATCGAAAACGGTTCCCGGTTGCTCCAGAAACGCATTTTTCATCAGATCTGAAGGTATAATGTTACAGTGACGCATTTTTTTTTATTTCGTTTTTTGAAAAGAAAAATCTCATATTTCATCTTTTTTTTACTGTTAGATTTTTTTTGGTTCGGATTGTTGCTTTTCCGTCTGCGTATGCTCTTTGCCGTGCACCTTGAGCGATCTCGGCAAATCAGAAACAGAAAGGAAAAGGGTTTTTCTCGGCTGCGTATGCTCTTTGCCGTGCACCTTGCGCGATCTCGGCAAATCAGAAACAGAGAGAAAACGTAGACTTTCCGGGCAAGCTAACAAGATCTAACTCCACAAGTGTGGAAAAGTTTTTTTTGTTTCGTTTTGTGGTCTGTTTTGCAGGAAAAAGGGCAAGCACGCAAACCGAGCAAGAAGAGTAAAAAAAAAAAAAAAAGCCCCCTTCCTCATTCCCATATTTTACATACCTTTTAATCTAGCTCACTTGGTTCAAAATTGCTTTATTCCTTAATAGGTCTTGAGTTCAAGTCTTAGGAAGTTACTTTTAAAAAGGAAAGTGCATGCAATTTCTATTTTCAAGTTACTTTATTGTAAAAGTGCATCTCACTTAAATAATAAAAAATAAAAATACAAGTGAGTCACTTAAGTTTTTTATTGTTGCACTATTTAAAAAGTAATATCATTGTAAAAGTGAAATCACTTATTTTACAAAAGTGATTCACTTAAAGCAACTTTTTTGTAAAGTGATTGTCAAAAGGTTCATATTGGGAAGAGGGGGGTTCTTTTTTTTGCTGGACATTCTCTAGCTGCCACGTCACTATTGGGGACATCTTCAACAGTTTCTTTGTTCAAGCATAACTTCATCATACAGAGTCAGTTTCCAGTGCCGTTTTTTTTGAAACCGCCTATTTTTTCGAGCTCTTCACATCCAGACTATTGGTTTATGCTTTTACAGCCATTAATTTACAAATATGGCCGCCCATTGTGATATTCTACTTAACAGTTCCAACTATTTCTCATGGAAATCTCGTATGGAGGATGTTCTACGAAGTAGGGGACTTTTCAGAATTACCACAGGGAAAGAAAAAGAACCCACTGATGATGATAAGAAAATAAAATGGGCAAATAGATGTGATGAAGCTCGTGGATTGATTGGGATGTCAATCTCTACTGATTTGCGATTCCACATATCTGGAATTGATGAACCTAATACTGCTTGGGACAAGTTGGAAACTGTGTTTGGTAAACACAATGAAATTCGAGGTCACCAACTCGAAAATGAGTTGATTTCTTTAAATCCAAGTGACTTTTCATGCATTCAAGATTATTTATCTAAGTACAAAACTCTCAAGCTTTTATGTGCAGAATGTAAGATTGAGAGGGAAGACAAACAGTGCATTTATCATATTCTTTCCAAACTTGGACCTGCATATTCTGTTTTTGTATCTACATTTTACTCCATGAAAGCATCATTGAATGCAGCTAGCTATCAAGAGCCTAGTCTTGAATCCTTTTGTGATTCTTTGATTAGGGAACAAGATAAACTCATTCATCTTGGAATAATCAACAATGCAGATACATCTGGGAAAGCATTATTGTCCCAACAGAAAGAAAAGTCCAAGCCTCCCAAGAAACAAAATTTTCGCAATAATAAGTCAAACAAGGGTCCAAAACCCTCTCAGTCAGCTCCTTCTTTAAAAAATGACAAAGGATCCAAGCAAAAAGGCAAGAAGACTGAGCGTCATTGCAACTATTGCGGGAAAGATAATCATGATGAATCTAAGTGTTTCAAGAAGATGGCAGCCTTGGAAGCAGCAATGAAGAAGCACCACATCAGCCTAGATTCGCCATCAGAATCTACCTCTCATGGACATGCACTTTGTGCTTCTGGTTATTCTTATAATGCATCTTCTTCTTCTACTTCAAATGAATGGCTCATTGATTCTGGAGCATCTTATCATATGGCTAAGGATCAAGCCATCTTTTCTACTATGCATGAATGTAACACCAAACAAATATTTGTTGGTGATGATAGATCTCTAAATGTTGTAGGAGCTGGAACAGTTCCAGTAGATAATGGTCATTTTAGTGATGTACTATGTGTTCCAAGAATTTCCTGCAATTTGTTATCAGTCTATCAGATCACTCATTCTGGTGAAGGTAAAACTGTGACCTTTACACCTCACCAAGTTGTAATCAAGGATTTTAAAGATCCTCAACAGATTCTAGCTACCGGAATTGTTGATGATATTACCAGGTTGTACAAGTTTAACAACTTTGGGTCATCACCTTTCCCTTCAGTTTTTGTTGCTCATAGTGATAACTTGAGCAAACTTTGGCATGAGCGATTTGGTCACTTAAATTATCGCTCATTGCAACAACTATGTAAAGAAAATATGGTGACAGGTCTTCCGATGGTATCTTGCAGAGATGGTGTTTGTTCCGGTTGTGTACTTGGAAAACATCATCGGGACAGTTTTGACAAACGTGCCTCTTGGCACGCCTCGGTTCCCTTGGAGCTTGTGCATAGTGACTTGTGTGGTCCTCTTCCATCTGCTTCCTTTTCTGGTTTCAAGTATTTCTTAACTTTCATTGATGATTACACCAGACGCACTTGGGTTTATTTCCTAAAACTTAAGAGCGAAGTATTTAACATGTTCTTGGCCTACAAGGCCCTTGTTGAAAAACAATCTGGTCATCAAATTATTAAGTTAAGATCTGACAATGGAGGAGAATATGTTAACAAACAGTTCACTACTTTCTGCACTGAACAAGGCATCCAACAACAGCACACTGTTCCATATACACCACAACAAAATGGTGTAGCTGAGCGGAAGAACCGCACTTTAAAAGAAATGGCTAATTGTATGATCCAATCTAAGGGACTAAGTCTTCAATTTTGGGCTGAAGCCATTAATTGTGCAAATTACATAGTTAATCGCACCCCCACTAAAGCATTACAAGGTATAACACCGGAAGAAGCATGGAGTAAAACTAAACCTGATGTAAGTCACTTCCGTGTATTTGGTAGTGAAGCATGGGCTCACATTCCGGATGAAAAACGGAAAGCATTGCAGCCTAAAAGTGAAAAGTGCATATTTGTTGGATATTCTGAAGATGTAAAAGGTTATAGACTTCTTCAACCACATTCTCATGCTATAATCATTAGAAGAGATGTTAAATTTGATGAAAATCTCTTGGCCTGCGAGCCTAACTCGGCGAGTGTGCCATCTTTGGCCTGCGAGCCTGATTCGGCGTTTGTGCCTTCTTCTTCTTCTTCCAACTTCCTTGACAGGTTTCCAACTCCAGTTTCTGATAATGACAGTGATGATGAAAATCCACCTCCGCCTGCTCATGTTCCTCCAGTTGCACCAGCACAAGTACTTCCTCGATGGGTCCGTTCAACATGTGAAGCAGCTGGTGATCTTGCCGGTGATCCTAGAGATCAACGCCGAACACGTTCTCAGTTTCAGCGAGCCTCTTCTCTTTTGGCTCAAGTTTCCGAGAATCATGATCCAGAGACTTTTGCAGAAGCTTCAGGGAATCCAGATTGGGATGCAGCCATGGATGAAGAATATCGTTCCTTAATGGCGAACGATACTTGGGATCTTGTACCTCTTCCAAAAGGAAGAAAACTTGTCAGATGTAAATGGGTCTACAGAACTAAGTATGCATCAGATGGAAGTGTTGAAAGACTTAAGGCAAGATTAGTTGCCAAAGGTTTTTCTCAAGTTGAAGGGATTGACTACAATGAAACCTTTGCTCCCGTCGCCAAAATGAACTCCATCCGCCTTGTTCTTTCCCTTGCAGCCTTACACAACTGGGAAGTTCATCAAATGGATGTCAAGTCTGCCTTCTTACATGGTGATTTACAGGAGGAAATTTACATGGAACAACCTCCTGGCTATGTTCAGAATAACTCTAGCCTTGTCTGCCGCCTTAAGAAATCCTTATATGGCCTTAAGCAAGCTCCTAGAGCTTGGTATGCCAAAATGGATAACTTTCTCCTTGACACTGGTTTTTCTAGATGCCATTCTGACCCCAATGTCTATACCAAGAAAGTAGGAAACCATCTCATCATACTTGTTCTATATGTTGATGACCTTATTCTTACTGGTAGTGACCCTAAGCTTATAACCCATGTGAAATCCCGTCTTAAACAAACCTTTGAAATGTCAGACTTAGGACATTTGCATTATTTCTTGGTCTCCAAGTTCTGCAAACCAAAGAAGGAATCTTTCTTTCTCAGTCTAAGTATGCTTGTGACCTTCTTCGTCGCTTTCACATGGAAGATTGTACACCAGCCCCTTCTCCCTTCCAGTCTGGAGTCAAACTTTCTGCCACTTGTACTTCACCTGAAGTAGATGCCACATTGTATCGTCAGCTTGTTGGTTGTCTCTTATACTTGACTCATTCCCGTCCTGACCTTTCCTTTGCCGTTGGTAGAGTTGCCCGTTATATGCAGACACCTCATGAAAGTCACTGGAAAGCAGCTAAAAGAATACTTCGATATATTCGAGGTACAGTTCAGTTTGGGATTCATTACAGTACAGGGGGGAAACCTTTGTTGGTTGGTTTCACTGATTCAGATTGGGCCGGCGATCCTGATGATCGAAAGTCTACTGCAGGTTATGTTTTCAGTCTGGGCTCTGGACCTATCACTTGGGCTTGTAAGAAACAACAAGCTCTTGCTCTTTCTTCAGCAGAGGCAGAATATCGAGCAGCAGTTAATGCCAGTCAGGAAGCTTTATGGCTTCGACAGATCCTTTCAGAGTTTGGATTCGAGCAGCAGCAGCCTACTCCACTTTGGTGCGACAATCAAAGTGCCATCAAGCTTGCCAAAGATCCAGTTCTACATCAACGCAGCAAACACATTGAGCTACACATGCACTTCATCAGAAATCTTGTTCATGATCGTGTTCTTGAAGTGCTCTTTTGCCCTACAGATGATCAAGTTGCAGACATCTTCACCAAGTCTCTTACCGAAGCGAAGTTTTCTAAACTTCGATCTATGTTAGGAGTTCAGGAACTTGTCATTAAGGGGGGATAGGCTCTAATGCCTCCTTCCTTCTCCTAATGGTGTCACTTTTGTAAATCCTTCAATCCTATCCCAAGTTGTTCTTAAGGGGGGATGTTAGGATATTTAGACACTTAGGAGTTAGTTAAGATCAACTTGTGTAATATATCCGTTAGGGATAGTGTGTTTCTTTAGTATGCATTAGTATGCATTTGTAAATACTTAATCCGACGGTCACGATATGTTTCCGACATAGAGTGATCCGACGGCTCAACTTCTCTTAGATCAAACCTAACCTTGATCCGTGGCTTAACACCCGATTGGTCCATGATCTCTATTTAAAGAGCATGGAGGGTCATTGTTTAGTTGATCGATTATGAGAAGCTCATTTGTAACTTTCTTTCTTTGCATAATAAATTGTCCCGTAGAAGCTATTTGGCCGGGGCCGTGGAGTGTTTCCCTCAAGAGGGTTTAAACCACGTCAAAACATCGGTGTGTTGATCTGTGATCTGTTTGTGTGAAGTGGTTGCTCTTGGTGTTCGGTCCTTTGGTAGTACCCTGTGTACCCGAACATGACCTTCTACGCTCACTTGCTTCGTGCTCGCTTGCACCAGGCTCGTTTGTTTCAGGCTCACTTGTTATAAATTAATAGCATTCTCCTGTGTCAAACATTCTCTTATTAGTAACCATTGTGGTACTTTGGTGGAAATGTTTTTCCTAACTCATTGTTTGTCCATATTGTGTGCCTAGTGCCACCTGTCTATGTGAATGCATAAATCAACATCTTCTTGGTTTGTGGTTCTAGTTGGCCTTGTTTTGGGCCTTGTAGTGGTTCTCTAATGTCGTAGCCATAGTCATTGACACATTAAAACACCTTAGATCTAAGCCCGAGGAGAATCAAGATTCAGAGTCAAATCATAGTGGCTAGTACCTCGTAGTCGTCATTCATCACTCGTCACCTTGCAAAGGTAAGCAGTGAGTGCATGACATGAGTGAGTGGATGACTAAGTTTAACAAGGATGATTTCCTCCCGAATGTTGTTATTTAATTATTTATCCTAATGGTATCAATGACATTTTTAATATATTGTTAAAAGGCTTTCTATGCCTCCAAATAAGTACAAAATATGCCAAATAAGGGGAGCAATGTAGTCTCCCAGGCAAGCAAACAACCGAGCCTTAAGTTTCCTGGAGTATAATAACAGCGAAGCAAGAGCACTTGAACATGAGAGTGAGTCCTTACACTTAGATTTTCTCTTCATACCCCATCTTAGAAGCTTGTATCAAAAGATGAACAAGGATAAGGTTGAGTCTATGGAGGCCAATCTTAAGTTGCAGCATGAGTTTTCAGCATACTTTGCAATGTGCCTCAAATTATATCAATCACACCATGCAAGATTCGAGTCGAGACTCTCATCAAATGAGAAGGGATTATAACATGAATACTAGAACACTAATTGATTCCGTCTATGACATAATGGACAATTTATGAGACCCAACTCAAAAGATGACCAACGTCCAATTATTTTATCATGAAGAAGTATCTACTCCATTTAATCGAGGATAATCGACAATGGGAAAATCACTAATGAATTTACATCCATTGTTGTATGCCATTTTACTAATTGCAATCATCCACTCGACTTGATCGTATTTTTGCAATGGATTGTCCAGTCGATTACACTGTAATTTGTGTAGTGATTCCATAAATTGGGAAAGATGTAAAATAAAGCTGCATATAGAATGAAAGGCACATAAAGACAGTCAACTTTCAACAGATTGAAAACAATTGGAAATTCGGGATGGGACTGAAAAGCTCAAGCATTGGCATCATAGTGATGAATATTATGAAGATTCTGCATTCTCATGATGGATATTATACAGCGACAGAGAGTTATTCCAACTTCACAGCAATGCACAGGTTCTCACGACACATTCAACAAGAGCCACAGAGATAGAGATAGTGAACAATTTCAAATGCCCGCTAAAGGTTTGAGGTGATGAAGGATGTTAAGAATTTATTGATTTTTTTGCACAAAACTAAGAAGGCTATGGAGATCCTCCCCCCCCTCAAGTGGAAACCATAAGGAGTAGTACAATGCTTCGACATGGCGGATTTTAATTGACATAATATTCAACCAGTATTTGTTTGTACACCTTGTCCAGAGCTAATATAATTTAAATTTTGTTTTGTTGAGCAGGGTAAAAGGAGATAATCTGAGCAGAGTTTGGCATTGTCAAGATGTCTCAGCAGATGTTGGGGGGTCATTTGAAACAGGCGAATGAAGAGGTGAGAGTGACCAGGGAGCAGGGTAGGTAGGACTGGGAATTACCAAACCGTCACTATGGTGAATTAATGAGAGACCTAGAGTAGGTGATGCCCTGACGAGGTGGGCACCAAGGAGGGGATTGCTGAAGACAATGATGGGGATTGTGGAAGAAGGTGACAAAGTAGTCTATGTGATAAAATAGTCTTAACGCCAAGCAAAATTCTCGAAGCATTAGACTACTCCGTGAACAATCTAACATAGAGGGAATTTACAAGAAGATGAAACTGATGTGAGTCTATTTTTAATAACATTTCCCGTAATAATCTCTAGAGCGAAATGAACACAAGTGCATATTTTCTATCAAAAGGAATACAATTTACATCTTACTCAAGTTTTCTTATGGAATCTATTTATGGTGTTCAAAGCAGTGATATCCATAGCACTTTCAGGGCTAAAAGTTGAAATTCAAGACCTCATTTGAAGCAATCACATTAATATCGCAAATTAAAACAACTATCATATCCAAAACTTAGGTGAAAATCCAAATGAGCTTAATAGACCAAATGATAATTCACATCCTGAGCATCGATACCCAGAAACATAGTGTTTTATTTTAAAAAATTATTAAAATTTTCACATACAACTTGGAAATCAATCTGGTTCAAATTCCAAAACCAAAATCTAAAAGATAGGCACAATATGATTGAGACAATCATTCTTCTATGGCCATGAAGGTTAAACTATGCCTTCGAATCATGGGCAAACAACCCAATAAATGCTTGCAGGATAATAGAAAAGCCTCAAACTCTCACTAGCTCAAATCAAGAGAATGTGGCAAAAGGCGGAGATACAAAACTTCTTAAACCAAAATTAGGATTACAACAAAGCTCCAAACTCACATCAGCTCAAACCAAGGAGAATGTTGCTACCGGCAGAGATATTTAAAACTGCTTAAAATCAAAATTAAATTGCAGGCATAAACACCCTCAATATGTGATAATGAGCACACATCTAATTCATATTCCTAGAATCCACTTGCACCAAAATATCCAAATAAAACTGGTTTGCAACTATTTTCGAAAACCCTATCAATGAACTTTGGATCACTATTTCTGTGTTAAATAGAATTACAGCCTTTACATCAATCAACAACAAGCATTCCATGTCTGTTGGTTTTGTTATAAAATAAAAACCACCCAATTAACAAATGAAATCAACAACACCTAATTCGCACCCAAAAATGCAGAAATTCGACTCAATAGAGGAGGGTTTCCACTTATGGTTGCCATTGAGGGTCTGCCGGGATATGCAGACACGGTCGGAGTGGGTGCCACCAAAAAACCCAATTCAATAGTGCTCATTGCAAATCCAAATGAGGACAGGGCTGAAGCGGGTGCAACCAAAAGCCCAAAGGAATGCATTGTCTAGACTCGTAGACAATCGGACCGGGTGCCACCAAAATCCCAAAGGAACACGCACCGTGAAGGAGGTCACGGCCCAAGAGCCGGTTGCAGGGGGTGCCGTCGAACCCAACAGTTGTAGGGGGGTGCCGTCGAACCCAACACAACAACAGAGCTCATGCGAGACATAGGAAAGCACAATGAAAGAGGTCACAGCCCAAGAGCCGGTTTCAAGGGGGCGCCGTCGAACCCAACACAACAACAGAGCTCATGCGACAGGTATGAAAGCACAGTGAAGGAGGTCACGGCCAAAGAGCCGGTTGTAGGGGGGTGCCGTCGAACCTGACAATTACAAGGGGTGCCCGCATTGAAACAAACAATGCAACAGAGCTCATGCGACAGTGAAAGGTATCAATTGTTTTGCAGTTACATTTTTTTTTCTTGTTTAAACAATAATATTATATATTAACAATAATATTATATATTAATAATTGTATTGTATTATATATTATATATTAATAATTGTATTTTTTTTTTTTTTCCTCAGAAAAATTCGTAATTTTATTTCAAAATAGGAACAAAATTACATTCTGCATATGATAGAATCACTAAGATTCCTTCATTGTCACATATTCCTGCTCATATTACATCAGAAATCCAATCAGCAATGCTGTCTACTGTCTCCAGTGAATTACTAATTCATTTTTTGCTGTCCTCCAGCCTGCCTCGACACAAGATCTTAATTATAAGATGGTCTAATCCATTCTGCAATGCTTCTGCGTCTACTGTCTCAAGTGAAGGTCGTGCCACGCCCTCAAGTATATTCCCATACTAATTCAGTGCATTGCTGTCCTCCAGCTGCCTCGACATACAAGTTTAATGCTGTCCAATATAGTATGTAGACATCCCGCGCATGAGAGCAACGATTCATCTTCCAGCCTGTCCACAATTTCCAGTGGGAAGCCTCCCGGTTAGTCGGCGAACAGCCAGCCCACTACTCCTCAGACATCAGATGCGTGGTGGAATCAGAGCCGCCTCATTGTCCTCATAAAATGGACTGTGATTATAGCTGAAGGAGCCAGCCGTAGAATGTATTGTTATCCTCCAGTTTCCAAGTGCTAAGTCCGTTGCCTCCTTGGATAGCTGGTCAGCTAACTCATTCCTCTCCCTATACACATGTGTAAAAGTGATGTGGTTAAATAACAATTTTAACCGGTTCACCTCCTCCAGGATAGGTAAAAGAACCATCACATGACACAATGAGATCTCCTTAGCCCAGTTAATGACTAACAGGGAGTCACCAAAAATCTGAAGCGATAAGCAGCCTTGTTCAAGCGCAAATAACATCAGCAATTTCAGAGCCATGAGTTCAGCATAGTTATTTGTGCCTCTTCCCAATCCAGCCACCAGATGGAAATAATGCTCCTCTGTTTTGTAAAGGACTCCCCCTCCTCCACAAACTGATTGATGGTTTAAGGAGGCGCCGTCAAAAAAGGCCCACGGCATGGAGTGGTCAATCGTTTCTTCCCGCACGGGTCGAGTTCTGCATACCTGAACTGGTGCCACATAATGAAGGAAGACCGCCACCATTTGAGCCACTACAGATTCCAGAGTGACCCTACAGTCCTGGAATAACGCCTTATTGCGTGCGATCCAAATGCCCCAAGTGTAAATACACGGGAAAGCCCGGAAAGTGGAGGAATAATGAACAGCCCACCACAATTGGAAAGCTTCCAGCACATTCGATCCTCTCCACTTCACCTTAATATCCATTATCTTGCTGATACCATGCCATACAGCCTGTGAAAATCGACAATGAATAAAAAGGTGAGCCAAGTTCTCTTCGGCTGCCCTACAAAGTGGACAAATCCCCGGTCCCTGGAGAAAACGTTTCTGCAGAATGTCCCAAGTGGGGGCCTTATTTTCCAGGATCGCCCAGAAGAGTAATTTAGCTTTACCCGGGCATCTGAGCTTCCATAAGTATTTCCACCACCACACCAATGCCCTGTTATGAATGTCCAAATTGAGCTGGATATAACCATATTTAGGTGTATATACACCTGAGGGATGGTGATCCCAGATGAGTACATCAGTCCTATCAGTCAATCGAATATGGGAATGTCTTAACCTTCGGATATAATCCCCCCAAGCCCCCTGTAGTTCAGCCGAGAGCTCAAGATGTCGTGCAGAAATCCACCCCTGTTGCCAAATAGTAGTGGCACCCGGATCCGCTAAATCAGCCAGATAGTGACATCCTCTATTAGCCAAAAGTGTCCTCAGTTCTACAGAAAGGACATGACCACCCCTGCATCCAACCCAAGGGTCCATCCCAATCCGAAGGAGACGCCCATCGCCAATCCGCCACACTAATCCAGATCCGACTAAAGTGAAGTGCTGCACCACTGCTTTCCAGACCACAGAGCAGTTTGCCCTTGTCTTATTACTCAGCCTGATCCATTCGAGAGTAGTTAAAGGGGCAATATATTTATGATATACCACTCTTGTCCAGAGACTCTGTGTATGGATTAGGCGCCACGACACCTTGGCCCCCAATGCTTTGGCAAACATAAAAATATTCTTTAGTCCCCACCCTCCCAGTGCTTTAGGAACTGCAATTTTCTCCCATCTGACCCACACCAATGCATGTAGATCACTCGTACCCTTCCAAAGGAATGCAAAGCATAGTCGCCTTATCTGCTCCAGAACTCCAATGGGAATCCAAGCGAGAGACATCCAAAATACCGGAACTGCTTCCAAGACTGATTTAATCAGAACCAGCCTCCCTGCCCGAGAGAGCCATTTATGGCTCCAGCCGTGAAGGCGCTGTTCAATTTTTGCAATTAACCAGCTCCAATCAGCCTTCAGGTAAGCATTCGGTTTTAATTGAAATCCAAGGTACTTTAATCCATCATCGATCTCCAAAATCCGATATGGTAGTTTGTTGACCATACAATTAATCTCCTGATCAGTTAAAAGCGAGCATGTGATTGTAGATTTGTCGATATTCACTAACATTCCCGCTGCAATTTGCACTAATTGGAGTCCTTCTGCCACCTTGTCAATATCCTTGCTCGTGCCATCACAGAAAACCAGAATGTCATCAACAAAAAGGAGATGTGTAATGAACATGACCTGTGAAATAGAAATGCCTCTAAAGGAACCCTCTGCTTTTGCTTTCAGTAAGAATCGGCTGAGTCCTTCTGCAACAAGGAGAAACAACAGCGGAGACAGGGGACATCCCTGTCGTAGTCCCCTCCCAGCCTGGAAGAAAGGGCTAGCAGACCCATTAATCAGAACAGCAAAGTTCACCGAAGTGAGGCAGGCCATTATCCATCTGACAAATTCGTAGCAGAATCCCAGGTGGGTAAGAAGCATCCGGATATAAAGCCAGCTGACCCTGTCGAATGCTTTGG
The DNA here is from genome assembly GCA_027924585.1 of Larix kaempferi. Taxonomy (NCBI): domain Eukaryota; kingdom Viridiplantae; phylum Streptophyta; class Pinopsida; order Pinales; family Pinaceae; genus Larix; species Larix kaempferi. Next base: position 3,993,871 of record BSBM01000524.1, read on the forward strand.
AGAGATCGATTTTAATTACAGCGCCCTTCTGCTTCTGCACCTTGAGAGTGTGTAAACCTTCCTGTGCAACACCAACGGCCTCATGAATTTGGCGTCCTTCCAAGAATCCAAATTGCTCGCAAGAGATATGCTTAGACAAAATATTCTTGAGTCTGCGCGCCATAACCTTAGAAATGATCTTGTATATGCAATTGCAGAGAGAAATGGGTCTGAATTCATCGAAGCTGACAGGCTTGTCCGTCTTCGGAATAAGAGCTAAAAAAGTGGAGTTGAAGGGTCCATGGACAAACCCAGCCTTGCGTGATTCTTCCACCACATTCAAAATCTCCTCCCCGAAGAAATCATAGAATCCTATGAAGAATTCTATAGGCCAGCCATCTGGCCCCGGGCTGCTATCTTTTTTAAAGGATTTCATAACCAACTCGAGCTCCTTCAGCGTTACCTCCTTCATCAGCATTCTGTTCTCGTCCTCACCTACAAAACTGGGAAAAAGCTGCGTCACCCTAAGTACCTCAGCGATGGAGACACCGGTTGGAGCCGTGAATAAATTTCCAAAATGACTAACCCCCAATGCCGCTAATCCATCAAAGCTAGAAATCTGTCCTCCATCCTCAGCAGTTAATTCCCAGATAGAGTTTGTGAATTTTCTCCCCTTCACATAAGCTTGAAAAAATTTTGTATTCTCATCCCCGCACTGAAGCCAAACTGCCCTGCTTTTCATCCTCCACATCTCTTCACGCTCACACAGAAGCCCATTCCTGCGTCTCTCCCACTCCAACAACTCATCTTTCTGCAGTTCATCCAGGAATCCCATGCCCATACTGTTAAGTAACCTGTCAATGTTTATTTCAGCCTCTTGCAGGTTCCGGTCATCCAACACCCTTTTGTCATGAGCCCAAGTTCTCGTGGCCTCTTTAATTCTCTTAAGATTGTGATAAAAGTGAGCACCCGCCTGCATCTGTGATTCATGTGGACGATGTATCCAATGCTCCTGAACCAGATTAATGAAATTCTTATCCTTCAGCCAGCACGGATTGAATTTGAAGGGGCTGGGTGGTTTATTTCTGCTACCACGTAACTCCAGGAAGATGGGGCAGTGGTCTGAAATCCCACCAGATCCAACCCACTGTCTGACAACATCAACACCCAGTGCCAGCCCTTCGGCCACCAGAAACCTATCCAGTCGTTTGGCCACTCTATGTACTCCAGTTCTCTTATTCCTCCAAGTGGGAGATAATTTAATTTATTAATTGTATTGTATTATATATTATATATTAATAATTGTATTAATTATTGTATTGTATTATATATTAATAATTGTATTGTATTACGATTAATAATTGTATTGTATTATTAATATAATTATATTGTGTTATTAATAATTCATAATGGCAAATATACTATTGAAGGTATGAATTCTCACAAAAGGCCCAATAGTTAGGCTGGCCATGATGATTCACGATGATTCTAGGAGGTAACTCATTAACCAATGTTGTATTCCTAATAAGTTGTAGAGAAATTTGGGAGAGAGTAGACTCAGATCCCCGTACCGCAATGGCCAATGGAGTAACCACCCATGAAATTAAGAAAATTCCAAAAATCCCTTGCCAACATTGGGCACCTTTGACTATCGAATGAAGGCCACGTGACAATCCTCATGCAAATTGGCACACACACATAGGGTCATCCCATCCTTCCACCGTTCAAATGGAAATTGTAATAGGATTTGTGGTATGGAACACGATGGATCTCTCTCCCATTAATTCAATGGTGCATGTACTTTGTCTATTGACGCTTGCCTTGGTTGGATGGATGTTTCATGGAGTATTTGTATGGATTTACAGTTTAGGGGAGGTGACATTGCATCCACCCATATATTTTTTATACCATGCCTATTGGCATATTGCAAGCTTAATTTGATAAATAATAAACTACATAATTTAGTCATTTGAGGATGTGTAAGAAATCAACGAATTGAAAATATTTTATCAACTCTTACACTCCGAGGAGATTCATTTTCAAGTTGGGGTCATGAGGAAGAATGATAAAGACTATATGAAGAAGAATGATAAAGCTAACATTTTTTATTAACCATTATTTAAATAAAATTAAACACATGTTAAATATTTTTGATAACTTACATAAATGAATTATAAAATATCAAACACATTTCTTCATACATAAAAGCTCGATATCTTACCAAACTTGGATTGTAATTTGTATCACTAATCCCAACGAAACATTTGACACACTTAAAAAAATCTTTAACACCAACAACACTCACATATTTTTCAAATTTAACCCACACACTTATAAAAATACTCTTCACCACAAATAACGCATTTATATTTACAGTTTATAACATCACATTGGCATGCATTTCGATTAGCGACATAAGATCCCATTGTTTGTCATCTATTTAAGTTTTCATAATTTCATTTGGAAGTAATTTTGTATTTTCCACGATTAATTACCACCATCAAATAAGCCTATAAGCACACATATTTTGCACAATATAACTTTACAAGGTTAGTCTAGTGGAAACTTCCTCAAAGACCAATCAATAGCCATGCCAAGGTTGTCCAATTTTGAGGTAAATATCACTAACGCTATTACTAGTTAATCTATCATTGCATTAAAAATAGGAACATTGATGACAATATTGTTCAGAATATTATATTGACAATTTAAGTTACCAATCCATTTGTATAAAACTTATGATAATTGCTCTAATATGAAATAACCCAAGAATTAACACATAAATCTAGATAACTTCATTTTGTATCTTGCTCAATCGACACTGCATCTTCAATTCAAATTACCATTAACACTACAACATCCAGGAACAACCACGCTACTGCACATGTAGAACATAATTAGATTAGAAAACTAATTTTCAAATATAACCAAGTTAATCAACAAAATGAACATATGGTGAGTGCATTTACTTTAACCTAAAACCATTGCATACCTCTACTTTTCAACAATTAAATTTCATTCATCTTCGTCTTCATCCAACTCAACATATGTATCAGGATCTAGTTCTGAATAGATTTGATGAAAGGATCATTCACATCGTCATCAACATCAAAGTCATCTTCACTAATATAGTCATCCATATTGTCAATGAGATCATCGTCTACTGCATTTGCATGATCAACCTCTTCAACTTCTTCATCTAACACATCGACTACAGCCTGATCTAAATCATCATCATCGTCTTCTTCTTCGTGATTATCTTCATCATCTAGTACATGATTATACTTTACTGGTCTTCCTCTTGGATCGTATCGAACAACGTATGACCAACCTCCTTTACCTGGTACCTCGGAGTAGTAGACTTGCTCACATTGACTTGGAAGAACATAAGGCTCTGTACCCGGTTCAAATGCCCTTGTATTAACCATGGTAAATCCAATAGCATGCTCAATAATAGTTCTTTCAGGATCACACTCATGCATCCGTAGCCTGTACCACTTCACCTCAAACAAAACTATTTTAAAGGAATTAAAATCACACTCAATAATGTCCTCCAAATGCCCATAGTACCTATTCTCGATTTCTTCTACATGTCTATCACTTCTAGAGGAAACATTGGTGACCTTAAACACTGCGGTTATCCCACAATCCGAGGTTTTCTTGTTATCATCCAACTTTTTATACGAAATTTACAACCATTACACCACATAGCCTTGTGATGTTTCAATTGCAACATTGGCAACAGGTTAAAAATACATTGACAATTAATAAAAGGCATATAGGAGTTAGTAAATATAATTGAAACCTGAAACAAACGAAATGTAATTGGAAAAATGGATCGAAGTAACTAGAAATAATGTGGGTAAAAAATTTACTTTCCTTGTTATCTTTTAAACCATAGGCTAAATCAACTTCACTTTGCGACGTAAGGTCAAGAATTTGATGTCAAAGACGATGAGCTATTTTAATCATGTTACTGACCCCTTCCCATGATAACCTACCGAAGAATTCTTCACAGTCTTTTATCCAATGCCTCATCCAATCAAGGTTGTTTGCAATGTATAAATGTAAAGTATCCCACACTCGACCAACTATAAGATAAAATAACAATTCAACATCATTAATTAGATCATCAAAGGCACATATAAGTTTAATATAGTTGAAAATGCATAATTATTAAAAAGAGTTAAAAAACAGTATGATAATATAAAATTGGAAAAAATAAATGTGTAACATATTAATTCAACAACGTATAATAATAATTACCTTTCACAGTCCTCAATGTACCTCTCCCCAACAAGACCTCCCCTTCAAATTTGTTGATAGAGTCGAGATGCCAAATGCGAGGCACATTCATATTTTCTGCTAATTTAGGTAGATATTCACTAATGTACACCATGCATTGATATACCATGTATCCTTCAACCATAGAACCCTAGGGACGCACTCTTTGTCTAACAAAATCCTTCAATGACTTCAACTGCCTCTCCACCATCCACATCGACCTTGTGTGTACTGGTCCACATAATTCAATCTCCTCAACTTGGTGTATGAGGTAGTGTTCTTGTGCATTGAAAAATGCTAGAGGTAGATATTGTTGCATTTCACACATTAGTCGGGGAATTTCTCTCTTCCAATGCCTTATATCTTCTTTATGGATTTCTTTTGATGAGAGCGACCTACAAATGATGCAATAAAACAATATATCAAGGCATATATAATATTTGCGGGAAAAACATAATATGTCAATAAGTTCCGCTACAAACCACAAACCAAGCACATTTTCCAAGTAAAACATTACTTACCTCATGTATTTTCCAAGAACATAAATAATATGTTTTATGTTGTTGTCAAAGTCATCTGGGAGAGATAAAGGTAGAACATACTGTATCAAAAAACACATAATTATTAATAGTTATTTCAAAATAACAGAATAAAATTAATAAAGTATTGCATACCGATAATGAAATATATTATAGACTCGTGAGTATCTTAATGAATGTATGCCAATCATGTGTTTTAACCCCTGCAAAATCACCTTTTTTCGTCAAGATATTCTTTATGTTTGACGAAAAACCCGTCGGAAACATGATATTTTTGATGACCTCTTTTACAATATTGCTCTGTTGCTCCGTCAAGCACCAAGGAAGACTAATATTCTGTTGATGGCCATCGCCATTAAAATTAATGATCACACTTTGCAATGTGTGATTAGCATCTTGTATGTCCCTACAAATCTTTCCAATTTTTTATTTGTCAGTCCTTCCATCTAATATTCGCCATAACATTTCTGTTATTTTCTTCCTGATATTCATTGTGTCAAACAAATGAACTATTTGCAGGTACTTGTAGTATGGAAACCTACTTAATTGAATAAGGTAAATTTTGATTCCTCGTGTGCCTTAACGAAATTCATGAAACATCAACACAATCAAACTAAAACTAAATAATCAATAATGGTAAAATTTTGAGCATTGATTCACAATACTCTAGGATCTTTACTGAGAGAATAACATGTACAGTATATCAATGCATATCAATCATAACAAGCATGTCAATCATCACAAGAATCAAAAGCATGAGAGACAAGAGACACAGAGTTTCCGTGGGGAAAACCCTAAGGTGAAAAACCCCACAACTTCCTCAGAGATAGAGAGAGCAATGGCTCAACCAAAGTACAACCAAAATACACAGAGATAGTCTCCTAGTAGCAGATGATCCTCCTCCTCACTAGTGCACCACTTTCTGAGTGAAGGAAGTATGAGTTTCCGAGTGATCAAAATAGAGATCTCCCGATCTCTATTTATACTTGTCTGTTTGCCCAGTGACCTTATGGGGCCGACTTGTCTAGCTAGGTACATCATCCATATATTACATAAAATAAGGGTCGACCCCACACATGGTGGTCTAATAACCCATTGGAAAGTTTACACACTTGCGACACTTGTCAATACACATGACGACACTTCCGTATAGAGGAATGACACATCTCTATAGGAGTACAATAATATATAAATTAAATACATGGATGAAATACATTCCGAAGTTACATATACATCAACACTCCCTCTTAACTAGGAAGGTATTTCTCGACACAGATCTGCTAGCACAAGTCTTCTTCTCTGGATCATCATCATCAATGCATCGACATCATCATCGTCACTGCTGCTTCTATCTCAACCAATCTCTGAATCTAATCATCATAGGAAGTTCTACAAAGCCAGTACTTTTTCATACTGGATGTAGGCCCACCACCTGCAGGTCTTCATCATCTGTGCAAACGGTCTGATAGAGGTGGTCTCTCAGGACTAATTTTATGTGCGGATGCAATACCTGACAAGAGCATCCTAGGAACATTTATGTGCCTAAGCATGACCAGCAAGATCTCCCAGGACTGATTACATGCATCTCCTTCAAAATAGCTTTAAAGAGAATCCCAGGAACATTTATGTGCCGCAGCACGACCGGCAAGATCTTTGAAGAGCATCCCAGGACTTATTACGAGCACACAGCTCAACCTCTTAGATCTCCAGGACTGATTACATGTGAATAGACAATACCTTTAAAGCGCATCCCATGAACATTTATGTGCCACAGCATGACCGGCAAGATCTCTAAAGAGCATCCCAGGACTTATTACGAGCACACAACTCAACCTATCGGATCTCCAGGACTGATTACATGTCTCCATAGTAATACCCCATCCCAAGACTGATTACGAGCACACAGCTCAACCTATAGGATCTCTGAGGACTGATTACATACTACATAGCAATACCTCATCCCAGGACTAATTACGAGCACACAGCTCAACCTATCGGATATCTGAGGACTGATTACATGCTATTTGCACAACCTGCCACATATCATCTCTGACCTCCAAGTATCAACCTAATACTCATGATCCAACGGATCATCATCGCACGAAGCATCATCCTGATGCTCATGATCATACTGATCATCATCACTGTACCGTCCTGGTACATATCATCTAGAGCAACATCCTGAAGCTCGTCATCATGATCATCCTGATCATACAATGCATCCCCCTGATGCATACCAAGTATCTACCTAATACATATCATCATATATGATCCACCTGATCATACAATGCATCCCCCTAATACATACATAGATACATGATCCACACAACGCATCTAACTGATATATATCAACATACATGATCTACCTGATCATACACAGTATCCACCTGATACATATACAGATACATGGTCCAAGCATCCAACATGATGCATATAAAAAATAGATACAAATGATCCAACTGATCATATCCAGCATCCAACATGATGCGTACATACATATACATATAAATGATCCAACTGATCATATCCAGCTTCAACCTGATGCATATACAGAGCAGTAACTGGAGCATCGTCCTTATGCTCATCATCCAGGGCTTACATCCATAGCCATGTGAAGGATCCTCCTTCCAACATGCTTGGAATGGCTTCAGCAAATGTGTCCATCACTTCTTTCTCGAAGTGTCATCGATCTGAAGAACACCAAGCCTCTCCCTGAAGTACTTGAACTTCACTTTGTCTAGTGGCTTCGTCAGTACATCTGTAATCTACTCGTCTGTCGCAACATACAGGAGCTTCACTGCTCCCCTATGCACCATATCCCTGATATAGTGATATTTGATCTCTATGTGTTTCGACCTGTCATGGAACACCGGGTTCTCAGACAGCTTCACACAACTCTGGTTGTCACAGAAGATACCATTAGCCTCTAGCGGGAGATCAAATAACTCAGACAGTAGCTTCTGGAGCCATACTGCCTCACAACTAGCTGAACAGGCTACAACATACTCTACCTCAGCTGTACTTAGTGCTACGCAGGACTGCTTCCTGCTAAACCAAGAGATCACACTTGATCCCATACTGAAGCAGCACCCAGATGTGCTCTTCCCATCTGCAACACTGCCTGCCCAATCTGAATCAACATAACCCTGCAGGTTAAACTTTTGATTCACTTCATACTTGAGCCCATAAGTAGCTGTACCCTTCAGGTACCTCAGAATATTCTTTACAGCAATCAGGTGAACACTCCTCGAATCTGTCAAGAACTGACTCAATGTGTTCACAGCAAAGAAAATATCAAGTCTCATGTTTGTCAGGTACATCAAGGACCCAATCATCTGACGATACATAGAGACATCAACCAGCTCAAATGAAGCATCACATAGAAGCTTCAGATTCGATGCCATAGGTGTGGCCATGGCCTTGCAATCCATCATCTCAAACCTCTTCAGGATATCTACAGTATACTTCCCTTATCCAAGGAAGATCCCATCTGTCCACTGCCACACTTCCATACCTAGGAAACAGTGCATCATCCCCAAGTCCTTCATATCGAATTCGGCATCAAGCTTCCTCTTTGTATCTGCAATCAATCTGTCATCTCTTGTTACAAATAGGTCATCCACATACAGGAGTAGAATCACAGGATTCCCTTCCTCAACCTTGTAGTAAAGGTTGGAATCTGCTTTACTCTTGGTAAAGCCCAAACCAGATAGGAAACTGTCCATCCTACCATACCAAGTTCTGAGAGCTTGCTTCAAGCCATACAAGGCTTTCTTCAATCTACATACGTATGACTCCCTATCATGTATTTCAAAACCAAGTAGCTGCTCCACATATACTTCCTCTTCAACTACACCATTCAAAAAAGTAGTCTTGACATCCATCTGGTGTATTTTCCATTTCATCGCTGCAGCCAGGGCAAGTATTGTTCTGATGGAAGTATACCTGGCTACAGGTGCAAAAGTTTCTTCATAATCTATTCCCTCTTTCTAAGAGAAGCCACAAGCTACGAATCTTGCCTTGTATTTCTCTACGCTGCCATCTGCAGCATGCTTGATTTTGTAGATCCATTTGGAAGTCACAACAGACTTCTCTTTAGGTCTTGGGACAACATCCCAAACATCATTCTTCATTATTGATTAGTATTCCTCGATCATGGCATCATTCCATTCTTTCTTTTCCGCTGCTTCTTCATAACTGGAAGGTTCTTTGTTCATGATATCACAGAGTAAAGCAACATAGCTGGTATGTGATCTAGTTCTCTTCTTTGCTCTGTGTTCTTCTTCTGGAATGCTAAATCTTTCTGCATCTTGAATGAGCTCTCTAGCCCATGCAGGTTTCCTCTTGTGAGAGTTATCCTCACGGGGTGGATCTACAGGTTCTTGTGGATCTTCAAACTCACGAACAACTTCTGGAATTGCTTTAGTCATGGTAGTATCTTGAAATCTAGTTTCCTTAGGTTCTTCATAAACTTCAATAGGTGCCTTCCTTGATTTGATGAATGCTGAGTTTTCATCAAATGTTACATCCCTGCTGACATCAATTTTCTTGAACCCTGGAAAGTTTATTTTGTAATCCTTCGAGCTTTCATTGTAACCCACAAAGATACCCTTCTTTCCTGAAGGATCTAGCTTGGTCCTCTTTTCCTTTGGGACATGAGTGTATACTGGACAACCAAATATTCTGAGATGGCTGACTTCAGGTTTCTTACCAGAGAAGACCTCTTCTGGTGTCTTGTTGTCCAATATCTTGTGGGGTGTTTTGTTTTGCACATATATAGTTGTTTTAGCTGCTTCTGCCCATAAGTGCATAGGTAGATCCTGGTCATGCAGCATTTCCCTTGCTGCTTCCATGATTGTTCTGTTCTTTCTTTCTGCAACTCCATTCTGTTGTGGATTGTAAGGAGCAGTCAACTCCCTCTTAATCCCTGAATCACTGCAAAGCTTCTTGAAGTCACCTGAGGTGAATTCTCCACCATTGTCGGATCTGAATGTTTTGATCTTCTTATCATCTTGATTCTCCATCAAGGTTTTGAATTCCTTGAACTTATCAAATACTTCATCTTTGTTCTTCAAGAAGTAAACCCAAGTCTTCCTGGAGAAGTCATCAATGAAAGAGACATAGTAAACATACCCACTCAAAGAACTAGATGACATAGGACCACATACATCTGAGTGGATGATTTCCAAGATACCTTTTGCCTTGCTTTCACTGCTTGGGAATGCCTTCTTAATGTTCTTTCCTTTTGCACATCCTTTGCAAACACCTTCATGCTTGGTCTTGATTTCAGGAAGACCTTCTATAGCCTTACTTGTAATTGGTAATGCTTTGTAGTGCATATGTGCAAGTCTTCTATGCCAAAGTTGAATTGGCTCCATGGAGTCATGCACCATGGCATGTTCAGGTTGTCCCTTCAATTTATACAATCCTCCCTCTTGCTCTCCAATCGCTACTGCATCATTGATTGTTTTACCCTTTGGCCACATTAGGACTTGGCCATCTACAAATGCAACCCTCATGCCTTTTGCATCCAATGCAGAGATGGAGAGAAGATTCTTCTTGAGCCCGGGTACATAAAGAACTTCTTTCATCTTCAAATATTTTCCAGAATCTAGGTTGTAGGAGGCTTCACCACTTCCTTTGATGGGGTATTGATAATCATCCCCAAGTTTCACTTTATGGGGTGATTCATGTTCAGATAGATTAACAAAAGATTCTTTAAACCCAGCCATGTGTTTGGAATCCCCACTGTCAATTAACCAATCATTACAACCATGGGAGATAGTACCTGTGAGAGCAGAGATTAGGACATATTCTTCTTCACTTGATGAGTTATCCTCACTTTCTGCCCTAGCTTTCTTCTTTGGAGGTTCATCATCTTCAGCAGCATGAGCATGGAACTTTCTTTTGCCGCCCTTCTTCTTCTTGCTAGAGTTGTTGTTGTTATCTCTTTTGTTCTTGGGACATTCTGAAGCAAAGTGACCTTTCTCATTTCAATTGAAACACCTTAGATCTTTCTTATCTTTGTGATAAGGATGTGAAGATTTCTTCTTGTGATGGGATTGCTCCCTCTTGAACTTGCCTTTCTTGGTGTGTATTGTGAGGGCTTGATCTTCATTCCCATCTTTTCTTCTCTTGCCACAAGTCTTGCTTCTTCTTGAGAACATTCCTCCCACAGTCTACTGAAGGAGATTAATTTCTTTCTTGCACAAATCCCTTGAATAAAAGACTCCCATTACCTAGGTAGGCCATTCAAAGTGGTCGTAATAATTTCACCATTCTCCACCATTTCATCCACAGCTTCAAGTTGTTCCTTGATCTGAGAGACCTTGGAGAAATAGGATTGAATGGTTTCTCCATTTGACATCTTGACCCCTTTCAATTGATTCCGCAAGGTCATCTTCCGATTTATGTTCTTCCCTTCAAATAGCTTGGTCAAAGAGTCACACATCTCCTTGGGTGTCTTCAGAGATGACACATGTGGTATGAGATGGTCTTTGATAGAATCAACAATGATTCTCTTTGCCTTGACCAAGTTCTTCTTATGCAATATTTTAGCCTCTTCAACCTCTGGGATAGGGATGTCTTGTTTTACATATGAGTCCAACTCATTCTCTTCCAGGATTAACCCAATCCTATACTTCCAGGCTCGGAAGTTATCAGCCCCTTCAAGCTTATCCTCAATCTTGGTGTGGTGAGACATCTTAAAGAGTACTTCAAATAGAAATAGAAAAGATTTAGGTCTTACCACTTGAATTACTGAAAACTGGATCTAGTCCCGGATTAGGGTTTGTCGGAAAAAACCCTAAAAATTCAAAATGTGAATTTCAACTTTCTGAAAGGATAGAAAGATGTGCCTTGATCAGCTAATCAACCTGGTGTATTCAGAATTTGAGATCTACAAAGCTACACCCTTCAAAACTGCCTTTTCGTCTTCCTGAATTTACTAAGGAGAGCCCTGAATTAGGGTTTGAGTTTCCCGGAGATCTACCCAGCCAAAAATATCGATCCAAAACTCTAAACTTCAATTTTTGCAAGGAGCTTTCAGCTATGTCTTCAGATTCCAGAAATTCCTATTTTTGTGGAAACCCTAATTTTTAGGGCCAAATCTGAAAATGCTTAGAATTGAATTCTGATTGGACAAATAGATTCTCCTTGATGAGTAGAGTCAATCTACGATACGGCTTTTCCAAAATCTGTGGAGAGAAACCCTAGTTTTCGTCATTGCACAATGTCTTCTTCTCAGGTTAGCTTTGATACCATGTTAAATTTTGAGCATTAATTCACAATACTCTAGGATCTTTACTGAGAGAATAACATGTACAGTATATCAATGCACATCAATCATAACAAGCATGTCAATCATCACAAGAATCAAAAGCATGAGAGACAAGAGACACAGAGTTTCCGTGGGGAAAACCCTAAGGTGAAAAACCCCACAACTTCCTCAGAGATAGAGAGAGTAATGGCTCAACCAAAGTACAACCAAAATACACAGAGATAGTCTCCTAGTAGCAGATGATCCTCCTCCTCACTAGTGCGCCTCTTTCTGAGTGAAGGAAGTATGAGTTTCCGAGTGATCAAAATAGAGATATCCCGATCTCTATTTATACTTGTCTGTTTTCCCAGTGACCTTATGGGACGACTTGTCTAGCTAGGTACATCATCCATATATTACATAAAATAAGGTCCGACCCCACACATGGTGGTCTAATAACCCATCGACAAGTTCACACACTTGCGACACTTGTCAATACACATGATGGCACTTTCGTATAGAGGAATGACACATCTCTATAGGAATACAATAATATATAAATTAAATACATGGATGAAATACATTCCGAAGTTACATATACATCAACATGATAGAACATATCGCGCTGAACATAATTCAATATAACAACAAAAAAAATTGGCATACCTTGACGGTTTCTATTATATTCCACCTTCCATAGGTGAGGTGTCATTCTTCGTGGTTTTTTTCCATTCTCTTCTTTACCATTAAATTTTTCTTTGTCTGTAGTTCGATAACTATGGTTCTTAGGCAAAAAGTGCCTATACTCATCGAACACTTCCTTTGCTAAACTCGAACGATCAGATTTTATCTTGGGACCGCAAAATGGACATGCAAATTTACCCTTGGTTTGAAGACCTACAAGATATATGAATTGGTGTAGCAAATTAGAATTACTAAAATAATGCATGATATTATCAACAGATATATAAAACAATAAGGAACAAAAGAAAGTAACAACATACCACAAAAATGTGTTAACCCGAGAGCATCATGAATTGTAAATGCAAGTATTCCATGGAATTGAAATGATCTTTGCCCTATTGGTCTAGAAATATCATACATAGTGACGCCAGCCCATAACTTCAACAACTCATCGATAAGAGGCTCAAGATATATGTTCATATCTTTAACCTGGTACTTGCTTAATTGGTCAAACATCCATGATTAATTATATTTAGTGCCTATATATCGTTATATATAAAAGACATAATTATCATGCACGAAACAAATCAATGAAATATTTACTGATCAGACTTTCAATTAAAAAAATACCTATTAATTAAATACCTGGAACAATCATTGCCAACATTGTGTGCTCTCTCTTGATTGACATCCAAGGAGAAAGGTTATTGTTTATAACAAAAACAGGCCACACTGAGTAGGTAGAACGAAGCTCTCCAAATGGATTGACACCATCAGCTGCCAAAGAAAGTTTAACATTACGAGGATCTTCTTTAAAAATTGGCCACTTTTCTTCAATGTAACTCAATGTAGAACCATTTGCAGGCATTCGAAGAACATCGTCGTGACTTATGTTCTTTGCATGGAAATCCATAAACTGTGCTATACTTTGACACTTGAACAACCGCTGGAAACGTGGGATTATCGGAATATAACGAAGAACTTTTTGAGGCACCTTTTTTGTCACTTTATCGGTTAGATACCTACTTGTTTGACATTGTGGGCATTCATTTTCTAATACATATTGTCCATAGTATATGATATGATCATTAGTACATGCATCAATAGCTTGATACTCCATACCAAATGCTTTCATAATGACATATATCTCTCGATATGTGCGTGGTAAAATATTTGAAGTTGGTAATAGAAATTCACCTAACAATCTACAAAATTCAAAAGAATAAATCAATGAAAACAATATTAATCATCAATATCGCATCCAAACTTTACACATTAGATAACAGTAGCAACAATATAGGAAAAAATTCAACCCTTTCTATAGATATTGTGAACATGCAGACAAAAATAAAAAACAAATTACATACCTTAGTATCTGTGTCAGACAGGTGTTTAATAATCCATTCAAAACCTTCAAGTTCACTAACAACAATATAGCAGATAAAAGATTTGTTTTTGAGCCTTCATAAAGAGGTTGATGTGACTTCTCAAGTAGAGGATCAACATCATCACTATCATCCTGGTTGTCCTCATCCATTGGAGCAAATGTGTCTTGGATCAATCTATGTATCTCATCTTCCTTATTTGTATCACTAATGTTATCTACATCCATTATATCATTAGAAATAACTACTTGATCATCTTCAATATTCTGATGTAGAAGTTCATCGGGATGTGAATGAGTATTTATGCTAGTACTTGGCAAATAACTCTTTGCAGTGCAACATTTTGGGGGCATTGTCTATAAATTTACAAACAACATAGAAAAATTAGTATGTATAGAACATATAGTAAAAAAAAAGACATTTTACTGAAATTCATGACATGATGAATATTACAGTGAATATATTAAAAATTGAACCCCAAAAATAGTCTTACCAGGGGACAATATTCATAACCCCCTTCGGTGTGTCCCTTCTCCCTATAATGTCTTTCAGTTGTTTCTATTAAAAGTCTTCTTTTTTGAAATCCCCTACAATCAAAGCAAGGACAATAACATTTTCCATCTCCTCTCGCCTCTAATGCAACTCTAAACTAAGCAAGCTTCCTTGCATTTTCATTCATAGTGACAAATCCTTGTAGTGGTACAAGTAATTGTCTTACCTACAACATACAAAACAATAACTTGTCAATTACATTAGATATTATAAGTACATTTCTGAATATAGTATATTATAATCCAATATTTTCTATATTTATAAAGAAAAACATGAAGACTAAAGTTAATATGAATGGAAAGATGGTAAGTTGGTTGTGAGAAAGTGAATTGAGAATGGAAAGATGGTAAGTAGTAGAATGATGTTGCATATAGACTCATTACATTAGTTGCGTACATCTAATTCACAAAATTATAGTTGGCCTTATTTTAAGGTCAAATAATTGTCGATAGGGTGATGAATTCTATGGTTGGATTGATGCTCCATGAATCTTTTCTTCGTGATTGCAAAGGTTTTAGGATATCAAAGACAAGTATTACAACGTTAGTGTTTCATAACTTAGGATGACAAAGAGAATTGGTAAGAGAATGGGTTCAAGTGGCCTAACTTGGAGATGTAGTATTTGAACAAGAAATATAAAAAGATAATTACACATAATTACTAACCTTGCAAGGAGCTATGCAGAATATCTGAGCTCATACAATTATCTTGCAAGTCCAAAATCCATGCTCAATGTGCCGCAAGAAAAGAAAATGTGAAAATTATGGTGAGAGTGTGTAGTTTATATAGCTCGACATTCGTCCCTGTTGCCACGAAAAATGAAACCTAGAAATTTTGTCGATATAGGGATGAATGTTCGTGGAACTTTAAAAATCGTGGATATTGCCACGGTTTTTCTGCCCTTAAAAAAAATAATTTAAAAATCAATTTTTTAACCCAGGAATGTTGAAAATGTGGAAACATTTCGTGGAACAATCAGCCCATATGTAATAGTGGTACTAGTGCTGAAAATTTTGGATTGACTTTGAAGATTTCCACCAGTCCGTTGTCTCTTGGAGATTCATGTGTTTTGAGAGATTTCGACTTGAATGATGGTCCCACCTTTGATGATAGTGCAAATGAATTGCTGCCTCATAATTTTATCTTGTCTTCCCATCCTGTAGCTAACCCGAGAATAACAAGTGAGCTATTCAACTCGTCATCTTGGTTTTCTCCTGGAAATTCCTTTCAAGCACTCACAATGCCTTTGCATTTTAACGCCAAGACAGATGATCAAGTTATCACTACAGCTGCATCTACACCTCATTCTAATCAGAGTTCATTAGTTGGTCCTAATTTCTTCAGCGGTGATACATATAAAGGGCATACACCGTTCTCATCATATCCTACTATTTCCTTTTCAAATACCATTCGTACATCATATCCATTTACTGGATTTCCTTTTGGGTCAATTTTTCCTCCTAACTCTGCTTCTCTTTTAGGTGGCTCACTTTCCTATCCAGATTCATTAATATCGGGATGTTTTCCTACAGTTCCCTCTTAGATAGTCACTACAGGGTCACTCTCATCATCACATGTGAGAAAATACTTTATAAACCCCATGGTGGCATATGGGACAGAGAGCAGTAGCACACGGCCTACACCAAATCTTGTTTTAAATATAGGTCCTGAGATGGGTGAAATCTCTTACAGCGAAGAGAGGTTAGTCACCAGGAAATCTTAAATAAATGGTCTTGTTTATTTAGAGAAGATGAGAGCATTCTACCATGGATCAAATTCAAGTATAGCTTCAAAGAAAAAAGAACTTGAAGAAGGTAGGGATGTGCATGGATCTGTATATAAACAGTCTATGTGGTGGTATCTTATTTTTGGCTCATGATGTATGACATGAAATCAGCTGTCAATTACTATGTCAGACATGCAAACGTTTGTAAACTTTGTGTTTGCAAGCTATCGAGTTCACTACCATCCTTGTAATTGACTATTTAGATTCAAATTCCACCCATGAATCGGTGATCTTTGCATCCTCTAAAGGATTTTCTGACCTGTAATACCTCCTAACATTCATGGCACTTAGAAAAGCGACAATGTGAAATCTTTGTCCACAAGAGTTCTGTAAATCTAATCATGTGTTTCGGTTGGAGTGCTGCTTTTTCTTTTATGCAGTTCCATGCAATACTAAGTCTGGTTTGTGATTGTTGTAAATTTCAGATTGTTAAAGATGATGGTTTGTTCTTTCCTGGTCATTTCATCAAGGTATATGTATTTTGCAATGATCCATTGAAAACAAAGGGTTCATTAATTTGAAGAAAGCAGTGTATCTACCCTATAGTAACAACTCACTAGTAAATCTGTATAGATTTCTTTGCTTTTATGCTTTAGTGCATATGTATATGTGAAACATGGAGCTTGGGAACAATATTGTGATGTTATTCTTTTTCTTATAATAATGGTCTGGTTTGCTTTCATCAGGCTTATGCATGATGTGGACGAGTACTCTAAGTTACACAAAAGGTGTACAATTTTACGTGACCCCCTAAAATGGGTATATGAAGAAACATGACATATATAGAAAATAATATATATATATATATATATATATATATATATATATATATATATATATATATATATATATATATATGATGGAGCAGCGGCATGGAGGTAGGGTTTGGAAGGGGCGAACGGTAGCTGTGAGCTACCAGTCATGGTAGGGGAGAGGTACTGTTGACCATACCTCTCCTTGTCACATCATCGTGACTGTACTTGGAAAGCGTTGGATGGAGGCAGAACTTGGAGAACTTTCTTGATTAAGATATGGTGTTGATTGCTTTGGGGTTTGCTTGTCAGTTTTTGGAGCTGAAGTGCCGGTGGACTAGGGTTTGCTGTTGTTCTCAGGGTTTATGGCATCGATGGAGGAAGTGGAAATGGTAGACTATACTAGCGACCAGCTGGAGGCACAGGATGTATGGGGGGTGCCAGGTGGAGGGCAGATGGAGGGCCTGGAGGAAATCCCTATGCTGGGGCCTAATGGAACAGTTTCTACCGGTTTGGGGCAGGTGAGGCCGGTAACAGAACTCTCACCCTTGGATTACCTGACTTTCTCTCCACATAGCATGTTGCCGGATATTCTGGACAGCGATGGAATGTCAGTAGATATTTTGGGTAGCTCGAGCTGGAGGGAGGCTGGAGATTTCTTCGCTCGGAATCTAGGGTTTTCGGCGTCTGGTTTGTAGGGGGGTTTTGAAGTGGTGGTTGGTTTTGAACAGATTGCGGATGAGGGTGTGGCCCGACAGGTACAGCAGTTGTGTGGGTTGGGTTGTGGTGGATCAGGGGTGGATGTGAGAGTGCCTTTGGGAGTCTCAGAACACCGCAGTTATGATAGCCCTCCTGCTGATTCTGGGTCTTTGAAGGCTAAGGTGGGAGTTACATCTGGGGTCGGGGTTGTTCATAAAGGACCCAGCAAGCGGCGTAAGAGGAGTTGGATTAAAACCAGAATTGTGGGTAGTTATGCTGTAGGCGAAGATATTTCCTGGGAACGGGTCCTTGAGATGTCTCGCCTGACGCTGGTGGGAAGGGTCATGGGAAGAAACTTCGCTCGACCTACTGTGATGGAATGGGTGGATTCTCACTGGCGAGAGATGCTAGGATACACACCAAAGGTGGACATGTTGCTTCGGGGATGGTTTGCGGTGGTATTACAATCTGAGGCCGATCTGTACAAAATTCTTGACAGGAATTGGCATTTGAATCATACGCTGGTTTTATTAAAGCCCTGGCATCCTCTTTTTGATGCTAGTCAGGAGAGAGTCGATTTGATTCCGGTATGGGTACGTCTCCCGGGACTACCCCTGCATTTTTGGGATATTAGACATTTCCGTAAGATCGGGGATATTTTGGGAAATTTTCTGGAGGCAGATCTCTCTTATCTGGAGACGCATTACAAACAGGTTGCAAGAATTCTGGTCAATTTGAATATCCGTGAAGGACTACCGGAGGTCATTAATTTGGAATGGGGGCCGGTTAGTATTCCTCAGCTGTTGGATTATGAGAACGTGCCCTTTAGGTGCAGGCAGTGTCATGTTTATGGACACCCAGCGTCTGCTTGTCATCTCCCGGTTTGCACACTAAATGGGGAAAGGAGAAACCCTCCTACTATGGACATTACGGAAGAATCTATGGACCTGATGAACAATGAACAGGTGCCTGTGTTGGAGGACTCTGGTGGCGAACGGATATGCGAGGATTTGGAACCTTCTAGCCAGGAATCTGATGAGGCGCCGGACACTCGAACTAGATACAACATGGCTCCTGTTGCTGATATATGTTATTCTGCTCCAACGGCAGAAGCTGATGTGACGGGTTCTTCCAATACGGGTATTCCTTCTCTCTCATTTTCGCCCTCAATACATTTATATTTAAATCGGTGTTCTTTGGTCGGGCTTGATTGGGTGGAGGGGCTGAAAAAATTATCCCTGTCGGGACACTCTGAGACTCTCCCCTTGACAACTCTTTCAGCTCATTGTGGGGGTAATGATTTCATGGTGGTCGATAACACTGAACTCAACCCTGTTTTGCCTCCTCTTCTTTTGGAGGACAATCTGACTACTATTGAACCTGACCCTGGGAAGATGGATGAGTCTTCTGAGCTCTCCTCTCCTGAGTCTTCTGAATCGGGGTATTACCTTCGCTCATGCACTAAGACTTCTGGGGGGGGATTAGGAAAGGAAAAGGCGCCGGTTCGGAGAGGTAGGGGCCACAGGTCTCATTTATCTAAGGCTCAGACCAGGGCCAGAATGGATCTACGGGAAGGGAAACAAATCTCAATTGAGAGGGCACTTAGAGCGGTGAATGCCCGGAAGAATGTTCGGTTATGAAGATCATGTCTTTTAATTGTCGGGGTCTGACTGGGCCTAAAAAGAAATCATCCTTCATAAGGGTGCTTACTCTTGAACACCCTGATGTGATCATGCTACAAGAGACTTTAGGGTTAGGTGATATCATCAAGGAGAGATTGGAACATTGGATGGCAGGGTGGACCTTTGTGACTCTGGATGTAAGGGGTCGCTCTGGGGGCTTGGCTGTGGGATGGAAGAACTGTGCGATTAAACTCATTAATTCATGGGGGATGGCTTCTGTGTTGGGATCTGAGTTTCTCCCTGTTGATTTGGGTACTTGTTTTACTGTGGTAAATGTCTACGGGCCCTATGTAAATAGAATTCCTTTCTAGGACTCACTTCTATAGGATCAACTCTTGGACGGTGAATCGGTTGTGGTGGGGGGAGATTTAAATTTTACCTTAGGGCAATCTAAAATTTGGGGCCCTCAAGCTCATGTGGACCCGCTGGCAGCTTACTTTCAACAGAAATTGGTTGGTAAAAACTTATTGGATATTGAGCCTATTAAGCTGAAACCCACTTGGAGGAATAACAGGAGTGGTGAGGCTCGGGTGGCGAAGAGACTGGACCGGTTCCTGGTGGCTGAACAGTTGGTGGACAGGTTCCTGCAAATCAGGCAATGGGTAGGAAGTGGAGGGGATTATGATCACTTTCCTATCTTCCTAGAGATTAAAAAAGGTCCCAACAATCCGCCTAGCTCCCTAAAGTTCAACAGAAACTGGTTAAATGATGATTCTTTTAAAAGCCTCTTTCTGGATCTTTGGAGGCCGTATGATGTGGACCATGAACGCACTGCGGCCTTTCAATTTGCTGAGAACATTCAACGAATAAAAGGAGCTGTTAAAGAATGGGCTATTGCTAAGAAACTTAGGGAGGATTTTGAATTGAAACAGGTAGAGGCTGAACTACTACAGATCTATGAAGGGGATGGAGGGGGTCTACAGACTTTGGAATCTAAAGTAGCCATGGCTAGGCTGGAAGGCAAAAGAAATACCCTTTTGATGGAAAAGGAGGAAACCTAGAGACTTAAGAGCAGAGCGATTTGGCTGGAATGCGGAGACGAGAATACTAAGTTCTTTCATGCATACGCCAGGGGGAGGAAGGCGGCCAATACTATTTGGAGCTTGAAAGATGAAGATGGAATTGAACATTTTGATTTTGAAGGGAAAGCTAGATGCGGGGTGGGACACTTCCAGAAATTATTTAGGGCTCCAGCCCAGGCCTCTATTGCAGAAGTAATAAGGATTGCCCAACTGTTTCCGCGGTTTGCAGAGGAGGAGGATAACAAACGACTGGTGTGTGCAGTGAATGAGGAGGAATTAAAGTAGGTTCTTGGAAGTTTTCAGAAAGACAAGAGCCCAGGGCCGGATGGGTGGACGGTTGAATTCTTCCTGGAACTTTATGAAATTGTGGGGTTGGATCTATTACAGGTGGTAGAAGATACTCGTATCACTGGGAAGATACCTGCAAGTTTCAACTCTACCTTTATAGCACTTATACCTAAGACTGATAATCCGGTTACGCTCTCTGAATTAAGACCTATTTCATTATGCAATTGTATCTATAAGATTGTATCGAAGGTCATTGCTCGTAGACTAAAGGTAACACTATCTGAGCATATTTCAGCTGAACAATTTGGTTTTCTAGAAGGTCGACAGATTCATGAGGCCATAGGGGTGGCTCAGGAGGGACTACACAGTTTGAAGACCCGGCATATCAAAGGGGCTATACTAAAAATTGATCTGTCCAAGGCGTACGACAAGGTGAGTTGGATTTATCTCCGGCTTCTTCTGACACATTTGGGTTTTGGTATCAATTTTATTAGATGGATCATGTCTTGTATAACTACTGTATCATTCTCTGTGTTATTGAATGGAGCGGCCACCCCCTTTTTTCATGCGGAAAGAGGTCTTAGGCAAGGTTACCCTCTTTCTCCCCTTCTATTTCTTCTGGTGGCAGAAGGATTAAGCAGGGCTATTCTCGAGGCTAAATTACAGGGGAGATTCAATGGCATTGGCATTGGAGATCAGTTATTTATCACTCATCTTTTATTTGTGGACGACATACTCATCTTCTGCTCGGGAGATCGAAGGGATACTCGGGCTCTGAAGGAGATTTTAGAGCTTTTCTCTCAAGCTACGGGGATGGATATTAATGCTGAAAAATCCACACTCACTACACATTTGCTGCGCCCGGAAGAGGAGCGGGAACTTGTTGAAAATTTCCCATTTAATATCTCAGGCTTAGATGTGGGCTTGAAATATCTGGGTTTCTCCCTCAAAGCAAATGTATATCTGAAAAAGGATTGGAGATGGCTGATAGGTAAGGTGGAGAAAAGATTGAATGTCTGGAGTCACAAGTGGATGTCGAGAGCTGGCAGGCTGGTTTTGGTTAAGGCCGTGTTGGAAGCCATTCCAGTATACTGGATGTCTCTGTCTTGGATACCCAAAGGAATTCTTGAACATATCAGGCGGATTTGCTTTAGATTCCTCTGGAGTGGTAAGAAGGAAGGTCAGGTAAATCCTTGGGTTAACTAGAATAGAATTGCGGTACCTAAAGGTCTTGGGGGTTGGGGCTTAAAAAACATCTTTCTGTTTGCACAAGCATTGGCAGCCAAGGGAGGATGGAGGCTTATCAAAACTAACAGTTTGTGGACCCATGTTATAAAAGGAAAATATCTACCAGACATGAGTCTTGAAGAATGGATTAGGAATCCTAGGAAGTCACACCACGGGGGATCTGTGATATGGAAGGCAGTGGTGAAATCTTTCTCCCTGGTGGAGAATAATCTGGCTTGGAATGTAGGTAATGGAGAAAAGGTGAAAGTTGGCAGAGATCCTTGGACCGAGAGTGAACTTTTACATTTGCTGCCTGATAATGTTATTAATGCATTGGAGAATAGGGGCATTATCACTCTTAATCATTTGGCTGATCAGAGACCTGAAGATCCATGGATACAACATTGGAAAAATGCAAATATGTTGGGTCTGGGGGAACCTGAGTCTGGCTATCTGAATAACTATATCAGCGGGTTGAATCGGGCTAATATACAGCTTACGAACCAGGAGGATGTTCTGATTTGGGATCTTGATCCGTCGGGGATTTATACTCCTATGATGGGTTATTTAATGCTTAGCGTTGATGCAGAGATTAGGGATGAGGTCTGGTGGTGGAGACCACTGTGGAAAATTAAATGTCCATCAAAAACAGACTCTTTATGTGGTGTGCTTTAGTGAATCGGGTACCGACCTGGGACATACTTCAGAAGAGAAACTTTCAGGGCCCAGGTTGGTGTGTTATGTGCAAGAAGGAACCGGAAACCATATCACATCTTTTCATCACATGTCCATTCACGATTGTTGTATGGAAAGAATGCTCAAAACTGGTCGGTTTTGACTGTAGGTGGGAAGGAATTTCGATGGAAATTACGTGGGAGAATTGCGGGAGACGGGTAACAAATAAAAAACAGAAGTCTTTACCACTACTGATTATATGGGGGATTTGGCTGGCAAGGAATGGGGCAATCTTCCAGGAAAAACCATGTATCCCGAAAATCATTTGTGCACAATCCGTGGGCATATACCAGGCGTGTCCAGAACATGTTAGGGCTGCTAAACAGAGACGAATCATGGAGGTTGAGATCGATAAATCTCACCCATGGGGATTTTTTGACGGAGCAGCTAGTAATGAGATCTGTGGTGGGGGAGCATTCTTATATCTATCAGATTCACACTTCTTTGAACTCACAATGGGTCTTGGCGTGGGATCCAATAATTATGCTGAAATTATGAGCTTAAAACTTCTAATTATTTTTGCTTCCGAGAGGGGTATCACTTGGTTGGCAGTACATGGAGATTCTATGAATGTTATAAATTGGACCAGTCAAACACAAGCTTGCAGAGATATAAGACTGGCAAATGTTCTTAATACTATTCAGTTGGTCAAACAAACTTTCAACTTATTCACATGCCGGCATGTTTAGAGGGAAAATAACCAAAAAGCGGACCAGGCATCCAAAGAAGGGCAGCGCATGGTTTTTGGCACTTGGAAAGTAGCTGAAGAAAGGGATGGATAGCAAACTGAATTCTACCATAGACCCTTCATCGACTGAATCACAATATGATGTTATATATATTTTGTCTAAAAAAGCAAAAAGTTTTTAATTTATGTATAAATTGCAGACATATATGCGACATAGAGGTTTTTGTATAAAACTAATGAAGATGTAACAGCAAATTAGTCCGGTGGGACAGAACTATTTTTTTGAACATAAAAGAATAGTATCATATTATGCATATTGAAAGCAGACGTAATAGTCTCATCAAGGGAACCAAATTTTTTGGACTTGGATAATTCACTGATATAGTGAATACTGAGATATATATATATATATATATATATATATATATATATATATATATATATATATATATATATATATATAGAGAGAGAGAGAGAGAGAGAGAGAGTATATATATATATATATATATATATAGAGAGAGAGAGAGAGAGAGATAATATTAAAATAAAACATTATGTTGCAAGAAAATAAGAATGATGCACATAAATGACATTTTAGAAGGAAACCCTGTCTATATTGAACTCTCATAGATTATTACATAATACAAAATCCCATAGATTTGTGGTCTTAATAATGCCAATCCCATAGCCTCATACATGATATATCTAGTAGAAACACGATAATCCTGCTTGCCCTAAAATCCTGAAAAAATTTAAGTTTGTTGAATTCTGAATGAGATATGTAATTCTACTTTATCCATGTGAAGTTTGTTGAGGTTGGAATAACTCTAAAACATCCTGAAATTATTTATGGTAATATTAAATTCTTACAGTGAAAGGGTAGAAAAGGTAAGATACAAGAAAATTTAAATTGACATTCTCTTTAATCTCACCTTTTCGATCCTTTTACTGTAAGAATTTAATATTACCAGTGATTATCAAGGTGAGAAGCTCCTCAGAGTTCAATCCCATTGTTATGTCTTAAAGGGTCATTGGCATGGACAAGGTGATGTTTGAAAGATGTACATAATTTCTAGTTAAAAGGAGTAAGAATTATACAATGTAGAATGCCAGTAGATTCTGTAGTAAGAGATTCATTCTACAGAGATTCTTCGAAGCTATCCATTGAGTCCAAGCTTGATGAGAAATATCAAAGCCGAGATGGACAGAAATATGTCCTCAATCCAATGGAATATCCAAGACCTCCAATCGATGCAAAAGATAAAAGCAATCATTTCTCCAGAGGAAAAATATGGTTTTAGATTTCTCCAAAGGCAAGGAAAATTTTCCAATATTGGAAGGATATGGAATCTACTAAGCAAGATACAAATATAAAATAAATCCACTTGTGAACAAACATCAAGAAACAAAGTAAGGAAGGAGTATGACCTGGTAAAGCATAACAAAGATAGTCTGAGAACCCGAATATGGGAGTATCTTCACCCTAAATTTATGCACATCTTTCCTCCATCCCGCATTTCAGCCTTTGGACCAGACTTCGTAATCTTTTTCAAATTCCTGTGATCATCAAATTCTATTAGGGGTTTTGAATCTGTACATACATGTTCCATGGGAACTATATGGCTCCAATCGTCCGCCATCATAAGCATAAAATTGACTGCAAAAATCACCATCGCCTACATCAAAACCAGTCATGTCGTAACCTGCATTTTTTCCAATAGGGGTTTCATAATAAGAGTAATCTTTGTCATCACTAGTGCATATGCCCTCTCTATCACATCTAGTCATTTTTTGAGTGAGCGCCTTTCTTGCTAGGTTTCTCCATGGCTCTCTGCACTGGGCTCATTTATGGTCATGTTTTAATGAGCATGTTTAAGTCCCAAAGTAGGTCACGACTTGAGATTCCTCCATGGATATCTTGATCTCTTCTTCTGCGAAAACGACAAAGGGAGGAAATTTTGATAGAATTTGGCACCCACAAACTTTCAGATTTTTATTATTTTTTGAATTTAGGGTAATGGATTTTTTTTCAATTTTTAATATAACTATAGTTTCATGGATATTTTTTGGTGGGTATAACACTCAATAAACAAGACTAATCTATGAACAAATTAGTTGATGGAAGCAATGAAATCACAATTGTGTGTCAAAATGGGAGCTTTATCACAATTGCATGTCAAAACACAAGTTTTATGGATTATTATTGTAGTTTTTTCTTTATATTCATATGTTTTACTTTATTGAACACTTTAGAACAATTAATAACAACCCATATGCTACCTTCCAATGAATCTCCAATCACCTAAATAGCAATGCCCATGGAATGTGCAGCAACTACTATACTTCCACCAGTACAATGGTTAATTGAACAATGCAAATATATAAACAAGGTGGATGCTATAGATGGACATAGCATTATATGTGGAATATGTAAGGTAGGAATCATTGAAATTTGACTGGAGGGTTACATTGGAAATGAAAAGGATTTAAACAAGCTAAGCACTTTAGAGAATCTGTGTCTCTAGAACAAGCAACTAAGCAGGTTGTTGTTGAGTTTCAAAGGGATATAACAGTTGTAGCATGGCCTTATTCTATCTAGGTGGGGTGTATATGGACTAATAAGACATAACATAGTGGAAACAATATTGTTGGAGATACATTAAATAAATAAAAAATCCAACATTAAATCAATATGGAGGAACAGTGGCAAGTGGTGTCAAATAAGGACTACAATGGACATTGGTTAACAAGCACTCTGAAAACTCATCTCATATAAAGACCTATATTTTATGTCCCAAAGACATATAGGCCTACACAAATTATGACCAACTAGGAAATAAAAAACCATCCATATTTTAAATCACAAAATCGTGAGGGTGCTCCATCATAATCCATCTCTTCTTGACTCTCCTTGCAATCTAGGATAATCCATCAAAATGTGAGTTAGTGGAGATGAACTAATTTAAATATGAGCATGAAATAAATACATATGATAAATCCCAAATAATTCCACTAAGACACTAACACAACACAACTAACCCATGAAGATGTCCCATGCACCTAGCACACCCAACCCATGCAATGGATTTATGCACCTTGGAATCTTCAAACTCTAAACCCCTCACCCCATACCTAACCTTAATATATAACCCCTAATTGACTAACATGATAACCCATACTTAGATTCTAAGGTGATACTAATGACCTAATGGATTCATGGGATGTATATGATTCTTGAGGTACATTTCTTGTTAATATATGGCTAAAATTTGGGGTCTTAATAATTTTGTCTATGGGACTTATGGGTCATACGTGGTGCCTAGTTCCTCCACAAGATCCCTAACTAATTAAAATCTAGTTCAAGTAAGATATCTTGGTCATGTTCAGGTTTAACACATCATTAATAGTTTTAAAGGTCTAATCCATGCTCTAGGGACAAAAGGGAGGGTATTAATTGATACCATTTGTGTACATGTTTGATGGGATATGCATAGGGACAAAGGACATGACACAAACTTCGCATAGTAAACATTTTCCATGTGACCAAGATATTATGGCCATTTTGAGGTTTAGTATACCATGGATTGTTTTTCAAATATAGGCCATGGTACATGGCCAAAATTATGGGTCGTAGATCATAACATTAGTTTGCAAGGTTGAAGGGCCATACATAAGGCCCAAATCCACAACTAATCCCTGCATACAGAATATTTATCATGTAAGGGAGATTTTTTAAGGTATATAAATCTACAGATATTTTTGAATTCCTAGGCCATGGTATAAGTAAAATAGCAAATGTCTTAGGACATATAGGTTCTTTATGCAATTAATGGGGACATAGTTCCTCTTTTCTTTTTGGTTTGTTTCCCCATTGATGACTTTTCCATCCATCCGCATTGTTAAAATTTAGTAAAATATTGTAATTCCATTGTCAGTGTGACACAACTAAAAATGAATAACATAAATGACTAATTCACATTAATCGTTGTTAGCTAGTCATATTTATATTCATGTGACTAAATTAGTCATTTATGTTAGTCATTTTTATTTAGTCACTTGTTATCTAGTCATATATTTTACCATGTGACTAAATTAGTCATTTTTTGTTGGCTTATTTAAAATTGCTCAATTTTAGTCGTTTATCCCTTGAAAAAACAATGGTGACTAAATTTTTCAATCGCCTAGTCACTTATCTCTCATTTTGTACTACTGATCATTCCCAAGGCCCCAAGACAGCTACAAACTACTCAAAACAACTTGTTGCCATCGACACCCTAAATCATAGGTTAATAATACACTCAAGCGGCCATGTATGGTTGGTGGAGACCACCTCCTTTGCCTTGGATCTCTAGAAGATTCTTTTAGGGATTGAGGATCGAGTGTCCTCTGTTGACCATGTCCAAGGCCCTAGTACCCATACCTAGTGCTAAAAAACTCATAATGGCACACATATATCAATTTGAGGGAAAACATACCATCCAAAGGTATTATACATTGAGACATGCATTATTATTGGCCTTGCATGCCTAGAGCTTCCTTTAGGGGCTAAGGCCTGGGTTTCCTCCTTTAACAGTGGTGAGGCCCCTAAACCCATATCTAATGCTCAAAACTTTGTTAGGAACCCATGTCAACCCTTCTCTTTACTATGTTAGTATATTGTTGTTGGACGCATATGCTTTGTAAGTCGTCCCGTAGTATTTGTTGATCCATAGTTTATATTAGCCCATAGTATTGGACGCATATACTTTGTAATTCGTCTTGTAGTATTATATGTCCCATGGTTTTGACTCATAGTATTGGCCATAGACGTAGTATATAAGTGTGTGTTGAGGTCATTGAAGGCACCGTGAAGTTAATTATATTGAGCTTGCTCAAAGGAGGTTGCCCCCTCGAAGTGGCCTTTGATCAATATAAAAGTGATTATGAGTTCTGTTATTTCTGATATCTCATGTATTTTCATTAATTAATTATTTCAGGTTATTCACATCTGGTATCAGAGCACTTTCCTGGGCTCGTTGGGTGGAATTTCTGCCAAATTTTTTTTTTCGCATCTGTTGCAAGTTCGGATCTAGGAATAACCCCTATCCGCTTAACTGTGGGAAGTACTTGGGCATAAACCCTAAAACTCATTGTGAGGAGTACCACAAGAACCCCAAAGTAGCTAGCCATTTGAGAGGACCTGCCAGCGAAAAGGGTAATGACCCCTACATGATTGACTAGTTCCCACCCGTGATGTAAACCAAGAGCTGTCATTTGTGGCAAAGCGGTTATCAGTTTTACCTGTGCTGTGGAGTGAGGGGTACTGCCCCAATACGCAAGCCGTCAGACAACATTGGTGGCCGAGTGAATCCCCTGAACCGATAGGAAGCCACACATACCTGGGGTCCATATCTATTTTCATCTGAACTGTTGCCGATCACTTCCGCTCCAAATCCAGCCGTTTCAGATCTATTCTGAAAGTTGTTCCAGATCCAGTCGTCGTTTCGGATCCAACCGTTTTTTATCCCTTCTGTGCCGTTGCAGATCCATCTATTGCGGATCCCTTCCGCACCGCTGTTGCCAATCCATTTTTGAAAAAAAAAAGTTTAAAATTCTTTTTTTCGGCCATATCTCCCTTGTTTCAACTCTGTTTTCCCTAAAACTTCACTGACATCCCTACAATCCCATTTTGCATATTTCATTCCTGAAGACCCTATCCCAAATTCCACTTCCCAAGACCAGAAATCCCACATTTGTTTATTTTTAGGGTTTGCCATAACTCCTTCAATTTTCACCCAAATGCCTTTTTTGACACCGTGTTCCTTTCCTAATTTTGCTTCTTTGTCCCTCTCTACCAAATTTTCTCATTTGTTCACCCCGCTTCTGAAATCCCCATTTTTTGCTTCCCTGTCCATCAGAAAGTGTCCAAAACCTGGTCAAACCCCAATTACCCATCTGAGTTTTTCCCAAATCCAAATCTTCCTTTACTAAATAAGCTTTTGTTTGTGTTTTTCTATCCATTTCCAAAAAAAATCAAAAAATATCTTGGTTGTGGTTGTCACCCATGCAGGAGTAAAAACCATGGAGGAAGCACTTGCAGCCATCCAAACCAAACTCCATGATCTGGATGAAAAATTTCTCAGCCTCCATCTTCAACATTGAGCCATAAATAGTAACCAACAGCCATAATCTTTTGCAGCCACCAGGTTCTCTTCTTCGAGCAATTTTCCTCGCTTCAATGGTACTGATCCGACTGGATGGATATACTGCACAGAACAATATTTTAGTCTGCATAATACTTTTGATGTCCAGAAAGTGCCACTTGCATCCTTTCATTTGGAACATGAAGCCCTTCAATGGTACCGTTGGTACATCAAAGCTCATCCCGAGTCAAACTGGATAGATTTTTGCCAACTCCTTTTGCCACGATTTGGTCCTAGTGCTTTTGACGACTTCACAGGAGCACTCACTAAACTTCACCAAACTGGCACAGTGAGAGAGTATCAGACATAATTTTAGAAACTCGCCAATCACACAGAAGGATTGTCTGATGAATTTTACAGGAGTTGTTTTATCAGTGGTCTTAAGGATGAAATCCAGTCAGAGGTTAAAATGTTCTATCCCAACACAATGATGGAAGTCCTAGGTTTGGCTAAGTTGGCAGAAGACAAGCTTGCAGCCCAACATCGCTCCAAACCCACTTTTGTTCCCTTCTGAAATATGGGTTCTCAATGACCTCCCATCCCGCCAGCTCCTCGACCAACTCCTATGAAGCATTTGTCTGAAACCGAGATGCAAGCACATCGAGAAAAAGGGCTTTGTTATAATCATGATGAGAAATTCATTCGGGGACATAGATGTGTTCAACAAAAGCTCTATCTCGTGGATGTTGATTCTCTGCCTGCCTCTGAACTTGGTGAAGAAGCTCCAGATACAATAGATGATCAGGTCGACATTCAGCACCCGACTGTTGACACCCCATCTTAGGACGACCCACCCGTGATCTCTCTCCATGATGTAACTGGCGTCACAACCCCACAAACAATGCAGGTCAGGGGATACTTCAAGAAGTTCCCTCTTACCATACTCATTGATTCTAGTAGCACTCATAACTTCATTGACCCTCGGATTGCCAAATAGGATGATTGTTTTGTCCATCCTTGCTCCAACTTTGAAGTCATGGTTGCCAATGGGGGCACCTTACCTTGCAAGGAGAAGTGTCATAATATGCGTATCTTTATGGAAGATTATAACCTGCGCTCTGACATGTTTTCCTTGTCCTTAGGCAGATGTGATGTGGTTTTGAGCGTTCAATGGTTATGCACACTTGGCCCCATCTTATGGCATTTTGCTAAACTTTGGATGCAGTTTTCAGTCAATGGGGCACAACACAAATTAATGGGCTTACAACCAGGGTATCTCCGCATAAACAGTTCACATCGCCTGGAAAAAATCCTTAAGAAGAATTCACATGGTGTCATCGCTCAGCTCTATTCCATTCAGATGCACCCATCAATGGTCTCCACTACTTCCTTGGATAGATATGTAGGTGTCTTTGCTGAACCAATGAGCTTGCCGCCTTCAAAAGACCTTTCCGGTAAGAATTTAGTCGCATCTACCTCTCAGCAGGAAATGATGGCTATTTTGCATGCAGTACAGAAGTGGCAGCCATACCTATTAGGGAATTATTTCTGCATCAAGACTAATCTCCAGAGTCTGGAATTTTTTTTGAAACAATGGGTCTCCTCCCCAACACACTTGAAATGGGTTATCCAACTCATGGGTTATCCCTATGCGATCACTTACAAGAAGGGTAAGGACAATATCGTGGCATATGCTCCTTCTCGCACAATTGATGACCCAGTTTCTCTTACAGCTCTTTCTCTGCTTGTTCCAAATTGGTTGCAATATGTTCAACAGGGCTATCTCTTCTATGAACTCTATGCTTCTTCATCAGCAGGGCACTCTGGGTTCTTCAAAATGTATGACCGGGAACAATGTAACTTCTTTTGGCAGGGACTGAAAATGACAATTCAATAGATGGTGGCTGACTGTGATACTTTCCAAGTCAACAGGGGTGAAATGACACTCCTTTCGGGATTGCTCAAACCCTTTCCCATCCCTACACAACTTTGGCCAACTATTTCTATGGATTTCCTAGAAGCGCTCTGGTGGTACAATACCACATCTCAAAGGACACCATATGCAGCTGTCTATGGACAGACACCACCAGTTCTTCTTCCATACACCCTTAGCAGCTCCCCAGTTCAGGAAATTAACTCAGTTCTTCGAAACTACGATCAAATTCTTCTCATTCTGCAGGACAATATTCACATGGCCAGAATTCGACTGAAACAACAAGCCGATCAACGCTATTCTGAGCGCACTTTCCACGCAGCTGATAAGGTTCTTCTTCATCTACAGCCTTCCAAGCAATCCTTTCTGACACTCCAAAGGCGTCAGTGGCCCAAAATGCAACTCGAGGATGCTACCAGGGAACCACTCCTTCAGATTCTGCAGCAATTTCCCCAACCAAAGCTTTGAGGACAAAGCTTTTTCTAAGGGAGAGGGGATGTTAGGAACCCGTGTCAACCCTTCTCTTTACTATGTTAGTATATTGTTGTTGAACCAGTCAAACACAAGCTTGCAGAGATATAAGACTGGCAAATGTTCTTAATACTATTCAGTTGGTCAAACAAACTTTCAACTTATTCACATGCCGGCATGTTTAGAGGGAAAATAACCAAAAAGCGGACCAGGCATCCAAAGAAGGGCAGCGCATGGTTTTTGGCACTTGGAAAGTAGCTGAAGAAAGGGATGGATAGCGAACTGAATTCTACCATAGACCCTTCATCGACTGAATCACAATATGATGTTATATATATTTTGTCTAAAAAAACAAAAAGTTTTTAATTTATGTATAAATTGCAGACATATATGCGACATAGAGGTTTTTGTATAAAACTGATGAAGATGTAACAGCAAATTAGTCCGGTGGGACAAAACTATTTTTTTGAACATAACAGAATAGTATCATATTATGCATATTGAAAGCAGACGTAATAGTCTCATCAAGGGAACCAAATTTTTTGGACTTGGATAATTCACTGATATAGTGAATACTGAGATATATATATATATATATATATATATATATATATATATATATATATAATATATATATATATATATATAGAGAGAGAGAGAGAGAGTATATATATATATATATATATATATATAGAGAGAGAGAGAGAGAGATAATATTAAAATAAAACATTATGTTGCAAGAAAATAAGAATGATGCACATAAATGACATTTTAGAAGGAAACCCTGTCTATATTGAACTCTCATAGATTATTACATAATACAAAATCCCATAGATTTGTGGTCTTAATAATGCCAATCCCATAGCCTCATACATGATATATCTAGTAGAAACACGACAATCCTGCTTGCCCTAAAATCCTGAAAAAATTTAAGTTTGTTGAATTCTGAATGAGATATGTAATTCTACTTTATCCATGTGAAGTTTGTTGAGGTTGGAATAACTCTAAAACATCCTGAAATTATTTATGGTAATATTAAATTCTTACAGTGAAAGGGTAGAAAAGGTAAGATACAAGAAAATTTAAACTGACATTCTCTTTAATCTCACCTTTTCGATCCTTTTACTGTAAGAATTTAATATTACCAGTGATTATCAAGGTGAGAAGCTCCTCAGAGTTCAATCCCATTGTTATGTCTTAAAGGGTCATTGGCATGGACAAGGTGATGTTTGAAATATGTACATAATTTCTAGTTAAAAGGAGTAAGAATTATACAATGTAGAATGCCAGTAGATTCTGTAGTAAGGGATTCATTCTACAGAGATTCTTCGAAGCTATCCATTGAGTCCAAGCTTGATGAGAAATATCAAAGCCGAGATGGACAGAAATATGTCCTCAATCCAATGGAATATCCAAGACCTCCAATCGATGCAAAAGATAAAAGCAATCATTTCTCCAGAGGAAAAATATGGTTTTAGATTTCTCCAAAGGCAAGGAAAATTTTCCAATATTGGAAGGATATGGAATCTACTAAGCAAGATACAAATATAAAATAAATCCACTTGTGAACAAACATCAAGAAACAAAGTAAGGAAGGAGTATGACCTGGTAAAGCATAACAAAGATAGTCTGAGAACCCGAATATGGGAGTATCTTCACCCTAAATTTATGCACATCTTTCCTCCATCCCGCATTTCAGCCTTTGGACCAGACTTCGTAATCTTTTTCAAATTCCTGTGATCATCAAATTCTATTAGGGGTTTTGAATCTGTACATACATGTTCCATGGGAACTATATGGCTCCAATCGTCCGCCATCATAAGCATAAAATTGACTGCAAAAATCACCATCGCCTACATCAAAACCAGTCATGTCGTAACCTGCATTTTTTCCAATAGGGGTTTCATAATAAGAGTAATCTTTGTCATCACTAGTGCATATGCCCTCTCTATCACATCTAGTCATTTTTTGAGTGAGCGCCTTTCTTGCTAGGTTTCTCCATGGCTCTCTGCACTGGGCTCATTTATGGTCATGTTTTAATGAGCATGTTTAAGTCCCAAAGTAGGTCACGACTTGAGATTCCTCCATGGATATCTTGATCTCTTCTTCTGCGAAAACGACAAAGGGAGGAAATTTTGATAGAATTTGGCACCCACAAACTTTCAGATTTTTATTATTTTTTGAATTTAGGGTAATGGATTTTTTTTCAATTTTTAATATAACTATAGTTTCATGGATATTTTTTGGTGGGTATAACACTCAATAAACAAGACTAATCTATGAACAAATTAGTTGATGGAAGCAATGAAATCACAATTGTGTGTCAAAATGGGAGCTTTATCACAATTGCATGTCAAAACACAAGTTTTATGGATTATTATTGTAGTTTTTTCTTTATATTCATATGTTTTACTTTATTGAACACTTTAGAACAATTAATAACAACCCATATGCTACCTTCCAATGAATCTCCAATCACCTAAATAGCAATGCCCATGGAATGTGCAGCAACTACTATACTTCCACCAGTACAATGGTTAATTGAACAATGCAAATATATAAACAAGGTGGATGCTATAGATGGACATAGCATTATATGTGGAATATGTAAGGTAGGAATCATTGAAATTTGACTGGAGGGTTACATTGGAAATGAAAAGGATTTAAACAAGCTAAGCACTTTAGAGAATCTGTGTCTCTAGAACAAGCAACTAAGCAGGTTGTTGTTGAGTTTCAAAGGGATATAACAGTTGTAGCATGGCCTTATTCTATCTAGGTGGGGTGTATATGGACTAATAAGACATAACATAGTGGAAACAATATTGTTGGAGATACATTAAATAAATAAAAAATCCAACATTAAATCAATATGGAGGAACAGTGGCAAGTGGTGTCAAATAAGGACTACAATGGACATTGGTTAACAAGCACTCTGAAAACTCATCTCATATAAAGACCTATATTTTATGTCCCAAAGACATATAGGCCTACACAAATTATGACCAACTAGGAAATAAAAAACCATCCATATTTTAAATCACAAAATCGTGAGGGTGCTCCATCATAATCCATCTCTTCTTGACTCTCCTTGCAATCTAGGATAATCCATCAAAATGTGAGTTAGTGGAGATGAACTAATTTAAATATGAGCATGAAATAAATACATATGATAAATCCCAAATAATTCCACTAAGACACTAACACAACACAACTAACCCATGAAGATGTCCCATGCACCTAGCACACCCAACCCATGCAATGGATTTATGCACCTTGGAATCTTCAAACTCTAAACCCCTCACCCCATACCTAACCTTAATATATAACCCCTAATTGACTAACATGATAACCCATACTTAGATTCTAAGGTGATACTAATGACCTAATGGATTCATGGGATGTATATGATTCTTGAGGTACATTTCTTGCTAATATATGGCTAAAATTTGGGGTCTTAATAATTTTGTCTATGGGACTTATGGGTCATACGTGGTGCCTAGTTCCTCCACAAGATCCCTAAATAATTAAAATCTAGTACACGTAAGATATCTTGGTCATGTTCAGGTTTAACACATCATTAATAGTTTTAAAGGTCTAATCCATGCTCTAGGGACAAAAGGGAGGGTATTAATTGATACATTTGTGTACATGTTTGATGGGATATGCATAGGGACAAAGGACATGACACAAACTTCGCATAGTAAACATTTTCCATGTGAGCAAGATATTATGGCCATTTTGAGGTTTAGTATACCATGGATTGTTTTTCAAATATAGGCCATGGTACATGGCCAAAATTATGCGTCGTAGATCATAACATTAGTTTGCAAGGTTGAAGGGCCATACATAAGGCCCAAATCCACAACTAATCCCTGCATACAGAATATTTATCATGTAAGGGAGATTTTTTAAGGTATATAAATCTACAGATATTTTTGAATTCCTAGGCCATGGTATAAGTAAAATAGCAAATGTCTTAGGACATATAGGTTCTTTATGCAATTAATGGGGACATAGTTCCTCTTTTATTTTTGGTTTGTTTCCCCATTGATGACTTTTCCATCCATCCGCATTGTTAAAATTTAGTAAAATATTGTAATTTTCCATTGTCAGTGTGACACAACTAAAAATGACTAACATAAATGACTAATTCACATTAATCGTTGTTAGCTAGTCATATTTATATTCATGTGACTAAATTAGTCATTTATGTTAGTCATTTTTATTTAGTCACTTGTTATCTAGTCATATATTTTACCATGTGACTAAATTAGTCATTTTTTGTTGGCTTATTTAAAATTGCTCAATTTTAGTCGTTTATCCCTTGAAAAAACAATGGTGACTAAATTTTTCAATCGCCTAGTCACTTATCTCTCATTTTGTACTAGTGATCATTCCCAAGGCCCCAAGACAGCTACAAACTACTCAAAACAACTTGTTGCCATCGACACCCTAAATCATAGGTTAATAATACACTCAAGCGGCCATGTATGGTTGGTGGAGACCACCTCCTTTTCCTTGGATCTCTAGAAGATTCTTTTAGGGATTGAGGATCGAGTGTCCTCTGTTGACCATGTCCAAGGCCCTAGTACCCATACCTAGTGCTAAAAAACTCATAATGGCACACATATATCAATTTGAGGGAAAACATACCATCCAAAGGTATTATACATTGAGACATGCATTATTATTGGCCTTGCATGCCTAGAGCTTCCTTTAGGGGCTAAGGCCTGGGTTTCCTCCTTTAACAGTGGTGAGGCCCCTAAACCCATATCTAATGCTCAAAACTTTGTTAGGAACCCGTGTCAACCCTTCTCTTTACTATGTTAGTATATTGTTGTTGGACGCATATGCTTTGTAAGTCGTCCCGTAGTATTTGTTGATCCATAGTTTATATTAGCCCATAGTATTGGACGCATATACTTTGTAAGTCGTCTTGTAGTATTATATGTCCCATGGTTTTGACTCATAGTATTGGCCATAGACGTAGTATATAAGTGTGTGTTGAGGTCATTGAAGGCACCGTGAAGTTAATTATATTGAGCTTGCTCAAAGGAGGTTGCCCCCTCGAAGTGGCCTTTGATCAATATAAAAGTGATTATGAGTTCTGTTATTTCTGATATCTCATGTATTTTCATTAATTAATTATTTCAGGTTATTCACATCTGGTATCAGAGCACTTTCCTGGGCTCGTTGGGTGGAATTTCTGCCAAATTTTTTTTTTCGCATCTGTTGCAAGTTCGGATCTAGGAATAACCCCTATCCGCTTAACTGTGGGAAGTACTTGGGCATAAACCCTAAAACTCATTGTGAGGAGTACCACAGGAACCCCAAAGTAGCTGGCCATTTGAGAGGACCTGCCAGCGAAAAGGGTAATGACCCCTACATGATTGACTAGTTCCCACCCGTGATGTAAACCAAGAGCTGTCGTTTGTGGCAAAGCGGTTATCAGTTTTACTTGTGCTGTGGAGTGAGGGGTACTGCCCCAATACGCAAGCCGTCAGACAACATTGGTGGCTGAGTGAATCCCCTGAACCGATAGGAAGCCACACATACCTGGGGTCCATATCTATTTTCATCTGAACTGTTGCCGATCACTTCCGCTCCAAATCCAGCCGTTTCAGATCTATTCTGAAAGTTGTTCCAGATCCAGTCGTCGTTTCGGATCCAACCGTTTTTTATCCCTTCTGTGCCGTTGCAGATCCATCTATTGCGGATCCCTTCCGCACCGCTGTTGCCAATCCATTTTTGAAAAAAAAAAGTTTAAAATTCTTTTTTTCGGCCATATCTCCCTTGTTTCAACTCTGTTTTCCCTAAAACTTCACTGACATCCCTACAATCCCATTTTGCATATTTCATTCCTGAAGACCCTATCCCAAATTCCACTTCCCAAGACCAGAAATCCCACATTTGTTTATTTTTAGGGTTTGCCATAACTCCTTCAATTTTCACCCAAATGCCTTTTTTGACACCGTGTTCCTTTCCTAATTTTGCTTCTTTGTCCCTCTCTACCAAATTTTCTCATTTGTTCACCCCGCTTCTGAAATCCCCATTTTTTTGCTTCCCTGTCCATCAGAAAGTGTCCAAAACCTGGTCAAACCCCAATTACCCATCTGAGTTTTTCCCAAATCCAAATCTTCCTTTACTAAATAAGCTTTTGTTTGTGTTTTTCTATCCATTTCCAAAAAAAATCAAAAAATATCTTGGTTGTGGTTGTCACCCATGCAGGAGTAAAAACCATGGAGGAAGCACTTGCAGCCATCCAAACCAAACTCCATGATCTGGATGAAAAATTTCTCAGCCTCCATCTTCAACATTGAGCCATAAATAGTAACCAACAGCCAGAATCTTTTGCAGCCACCAGGTTCTCTTCTTCGAGCAATTTTCCTCGCTTCAATGGTACTGATTCGACTGGATGGATATACTGCACAGAACAATATTTTAGTCTGCATAATACTTTTGATGTCCAGAAAGTTCCACTTGCATCCTTTCATTTGGAACATGAAGCCCTTCAATGGTACCGTTGGTACATCAAAGCTCATCCCGAGTCAAACTGGATAGATTTTTGCCAACTCCTTTTGCCACGATTTGGTCCTAGTGCTTTTGACGACTTCACAGGAGCACTCACTAAACTTCACCAAACTGGCACAGTGAGAGAGTATCAGACATAATTTTAGAAACTCGCCAATCACACAGAAGGATTGTCTGATGAATTTTATAGGAGTTGTTTTATCAGTGGTCTTAAGGATGAAATCCAGTCAGAGGTTAAAATGTTCTATCCCAACACAATGATGGAAGTCCTAGGTTTGGCTAAGTTGGCAGAAGACAAGCTTGCAGCCCAACATCGCTCCAAACCCACTTTTGTTCCCTTCTGAAATATGGGTTCTCAATGACCTCCCATCCCGCCAGCTCCTCGACCAACTCCTATGAAGCATTTGTCTGAAACCGAGATGCAAGCACACCGAGAAAAAGGGATTTGTTATAATCATGATGAGAAATTCATTCGGGGACATAGATGTGTTCAACAAAAGCTCTATCTCGTGGATGTTGATTCTCTGCCTGCCTCTGAACTTGGTGAAGAAGCTCCAGATACAATAGATGATCAGGTCGACATTCAGCACCCGACTGTTGACACCCCATCTTAGGACGACCCACCCGTGATCTCTCTCCATGATGTAACCGGCGTCACAACCCCACAAACAATGCAGGTCAGGGGATACTTCAAGAAGTTCCCTCTTACCATACTCATTGATTCTAGTAGCACTCATAACTTCATTGACCCTCGGATTGCCAAATAGGATGATTGTTTTGTCCATCCTTGCTCCAACTTTGAAGTCATGGTTGCCAATGGGGGCACCTTACCTTGCAAGGAGAAGTGTCATAATATGCGTATCTTTATGGAAGATTATAACCTGCGCTCTGACATGTTTTCCTTGTCCTTAGGCAGATGTGATGTGGTTTTGAGCGTTCAATGGTTATGCACACTTGGCCCCATCTTATGGCATTTTGCTAAACTTTGGATGCAGTTTTCAGTCAATGGGGCACAACACAAATTAATGGGCTTACAACCAGGGTATCTCCGCATCAACAGTTCACATCGCCTGGAAAAAATCCTTAAGAAGAATTCACATGGTGTCATCGCTCAGCTCCATTCCATTCAGATGCACCCATCAATGGTCTCCACTACTTCCTTGGATAGATATGCAGGTGTCTTTGCTGAACCAATGAGCTTGCCGCCTTCAAAAGACCTTTCCGGTAAGAATTTAGTCGCATCTACCTCTCAGCAGGAAATGATGGCTACTTTGCATGCAGTACAGAAGTGGCAGCCATACCTATTAGGGAATTATTTCTGCATCAAGACTAATCTCCAGAGTCTGGAATTTTTTTTGAAACAATGGGTCTCCTCCCCAACACACTTGAAATGGGTTATCCAACTCATGGGTTATCCCTATGCGATCACTTACAAGAAGGGTAAGGACAATATCGTGGCATATGCTCCTTCTCGCACAATTGATGACCCAGTTTCTCTTACAACTCTTTCTCTGCTTGTTCCAAATTGGTTGCAATATGTTCAACAGGGCTATCTCTTCTATGAACTCTATGCTTCTTCATCAGCAGGGTACTCTGGGTTCTTCAAAATGTATGACCGGGAACAATGTAACTTCTTTTGGCAGGGACTGAAAATGACAATTCAATAGATGGTGGCTGACTGTGATACTTTCCAAGTCAACAGGGGTGAAATGACACTCCTTTCGGGATTGCTCAAACCCTTTCCCATCCCTACACAACTTTGGCCAACTATTTCTATGGATTTCCTAGAAGCGCTCTGGTGGTACAATACCACATCTCAAAGGACACCATATGCAGCTGTCTATGGACAGACACCACCAGTTCTTCTTCCATACACCCTTAGCAGCTCCCCAGTTCAGGAAATTAACTCAGTTCTTCGAAACTACGATCAAATTCTTCTCATTCTGCAGGACAATATTCACATGGCCAGAATTCGACTGAAACAACAAGCCGATCAACGCTATTCTGAGCGCACTTTCCACGCAGCTGATAGGGTTCTTCTTCATCTACATCCTTCCAAGCAATCCTTTCTGACACTCCAAAGGCGTCAGTGGCCCAAAATGCAACTCGAGGATGCTACCAGGGAACCACTCCTTCAGATTCTGCAGCAATTTCCCCAACCAAAGCTTTGAGGACAAAGCTTTTTCTAAGGGAGAGTGGATGTTAGGAACCCGTGTCAACCCTTCTCTTTACTATGTTAGTATATTGTTGTTGGACGCATATGCTTTGTAAGTCGTCCCGTAGTATTTGTTGATCCATAGTTTATATTATCCCATAGTATTGACCCATAGTATTGGACGCATATGCTTTGTAAGTCGTCCCGTAGTATTATATGTCCCATGGTTTTGACTCATAGTATTGGGCATAGACTTAGTATATAAGTGTGTGTTGAGGTCATTGAAGGCACCGTGAAGTTAATTGTATTGAGCTTGCTCAAAGGAGGTTTCCCCCTTGAAGTGGCCTGTGATCAATATAAAAGTGATTTTGAGTTATGTTATTTCTGATATCTCATGTATTTGCCTTAATTAATTATTGCAGGTTCTTCAAAAACTTCCCAAAGGTGATGATATCCCCTCTCGGAGGCCAAGGATATCCTAGGCCAATGATGCGTGTTCCTTTAAAATATTGTTCATGTAGGCTCTAGATACCTCAAAGCTTCCTTTAGGGCATAAGGAATGTGATCCCTTCCTTAATTATGTATAGAGCCTCAAGACCCCTAACTACTATTCAAAACCATCTAATGACATACAAATCCCTACTCAAAAACTAAATATACTCTCAAGAATCCATGTTTGTTTTTTCAAGTTGTTCTTCTTGGCCATGGATTCTTAAAAGGTTTTTTCATGGATTAAGGCCCAAGTTTTATCCCTCAAGCATGTTTAGGGAACCCAAGACCCATACCAGGTTCTCAATAAATTCTAATGGCACTAATATCCACACTTAGATGAATAATATGCTCTTGGGAGGTCATGTGTGGTGGTTGTAGGCATTGTTCTTAGCCAAAGAAGCCTAAAATTTCCCTTAGGACCTAAGTCCCACTCTTTTCTCCCCAACCATGTCCAAGGTGTTGACACCTATAATTAGTCTTAAAATTCTCTCTGTGCCAGAAAAAACCCCA
The DNA here is from genome assembly GCA_027924585.1 of Larix kaempferi. Taxonomy (NCBI): domain Eukaryota; kingdom Viridiplantae; phylum Streptophyta; class Pinopsida; order Pinales; family Pinaceae; genus Larix; species Larix kaempferi. Next base: position 4,035,645 of record BSBM01000524.1, read on the forward strand.
CTCAGATGCCAAAAATACCATGGAAATGTCTATTACAGTTGTTCAACATGTCTTTCTTCGCTATAGATAACTAGACGCTTCCTTTAGGTCCTAAGGCCCAGTTCCATTCCTTAACCATGTCTAGGGCCCCAAGACCCATACCTAATGCTTAGAAACTTCTTAACAATGCCCATATTTCAACTATACGGACAAATATCCCCTTGAGAGGTTAGCTTTAGTGGTTGGAGACATCATTGTTAGACCTTTAGGCCTAAAAGTTTCCTATATATCCCAATGCACGAGCTTCCTACACCAACCATGGTTAATAACTCAACACCTAAACCTAGTGCTCAAAAACTCCTGATGGTGCCCATATCTCCAATTGGTGGCCATGGATACCCTCAGGAGATTATGTGTGATATTTAAATGCACTAGTACAAAATGAGAGATAAGTGACTAGGCGACTAAAAAAGTTAGTCACCATTGTTTTTTCAAGGGATAAATGACTAAAATTGAGCAATTTTAAATAAGCCAACAAAAAATGACTAAGATAAACGACTAATTTAGTCATGAAATAAAAAATATGACTAGATAACAAGTGACTAAAATAAAAATGACTAACATAAATGACTAATTTAGTCATGGGAATATAAATATGACTAGCTAACAATGATTAATGTGAATTAGTCGTTTATGTTAGTCATTTTTAGTTGTGTGACACTAACAATTTTGATAATGAATTAATTGTACAATATTGTACTAAATTTTAACAATGCAAATGAATTTAGAGACCCTGACCCCTTTAAAGGGGGTCTCTAAGTACTATTAGAGTACCATTTTCAATTTTCGGGGGGTGAAGGTCAAAATCACCTCCTGCCCAATTCCATATGAATGGCTTCTATTAAGCATTACATGCGATACTATTTGCACATTAACATAGAATTTGTTTATAGTATGAGAGGATTCTAATTGGTTAATTAGGGAATTTTTGCACACTCACACTTAAGGGGTATGATAATCATTAGTGTTCACACTCAAGCCCTCGCACTTTGTGTTAAATGGATCGTTTGATATTTCGAAACCGTTGAGGCCTATAAATTTCTACTAGGAAATTGTATTAGTTCAAGGAGATCATATTGAAAAAAAGATGGATGGGACACGTCAGAGATGAGAAGCAGCAAGCGCTCCTCACCTTCGTTCGCTGCTAATATAGCAGCTTTACTAAATCTCTATTAAGAACACATCAGATATGGTTTCCATGCATGGAATTCTATATTTTGTTATGTTTTAATCCATTTGATATTGACCAAGAAAAGCCTTGGGTTTAGAACCGAAAGAAAAATGTAGGCTTTTATGAAAATTTTGGGCCAATCCAAGCTTTGTAATCATTGGATTTCTCTGATTATTTTGGTGATTTTGATCAGAATCTGTGGCTTATCTAACACAAAGCATTACTTCAAAGGCCAAATAAGTACATTAGGAAATATAAAATTTACATCACACAAACAATAGGGGGACAGTAAAATCCTGCCTCATAAAATAAAAAAAGGCAAGCATATGTGCACACACCAAGAGAAAGATACTCAACATCATGGTGAGAGACACTTTGTTTTACTCTCACAAGCAATCCAATTCCTACTTAATTATCCTCAATTTTCCAAGGCTAAAAGAAGAGGGTTCTTGAAATGTAACTTAACAGTTTAGTACATTGATGCTTCACACATAAAAGCAATAGCAATCAAGCTGTGCAGAATGCCACAATTATTTTTAGTTTTCCCACACCATCCAAGTATCACCCAAAGGGAAGGCCTTTCCATGAAAGTGGGGCAATAAAAAAGAATTGATAAATTCATGTTGAGAGTTGACACCATGTCCAAATCACCCACAGAACTTGAAATCTCCAAAAAATATGCACCATTGTTTCACCCTTGCTAGCTTGTTTCATGCTTTCTCTATGAAGTCTATTCTTGACAACCAACCCTTGCTGGAGTAGAAACCACCCCAAAAATTTGTGCTTAAAAGAAGAATGTGATTTCTAGATGGACTAGCATCCCCTCTACCAATGTTTGGGATCCTAATTCACACCCCACCTATGTTCAAGAAAGGGAAAATGTCAGTGATTTTCCTTACATATCATAACGATCCTTGGTCACATTGATGTAGAAATGCTTTCAATTTCTACATCTCCAATCTCTTCGTTGTGGACCAGACCCATGTATGTGCGTTTTAAAAAGGTACCCATTGAGAACCATGCAACATATGCCCTCTAACACAAATTTATTCAAACTAGTAAGCTTCTAGAAATAATTAGGGGTTCACCATGTATGTCATTGCCATTGCTCATGGTACCATAGATTTAAAAAAAAAATACTTTTCCTAGCCAATCATTTTCTAGAAAGCCTAAACAAGAGGCCAAGACATATATTATAATATTACATAATACCATATTAAAAACATACAATAATATAATAACAAAACATAATACCATATAATAAACCATCCATATTACCATATATTATACCAACCACTAGCTATAATAAAGGAAAAAGGATGGTCCCCATATCATATTTTCATCCTAATTCATCCCATGCAAAACTCAAGAAACAATTGGAACCATGATCATATACATCATATGCTCAAAATTGCATTTGTTCATGCTACTAATCATATAGGGCCTCATCCCACTTATTTTTCATTCCATTTCTTGTGTATTATGGGTTAAACCCCTTTCTACCTCAGTGTTTTAATGACCACATAATGTTTCGAAAGCCAAGGGTCAATTTTTCACACCCAAGGGTCATTTTTTCAGCCAACTAATGAAGTAGCCATAACCAAATGATGTCCCTTGATTAGGGATTAATCTCAATGAGAATATAAAAAAGTACTCCCCAAATTCTCCACTCAAATCATCTCCCTATGAACAACAATTAATAACAATCGGCCAAAAATCACGTTGAATACAACAACTATGGTTGAAAGGCTTTTGAATCACAACACCCCCATACCTCTTAAGGTTATGGTGTGCAAGAACCTTTTCAATAATGCTACTCATATCACACTACCTTCAATAATGAAATTCTTCCTTCAATTAGTACCAAGATCAATTATGGATCTCAATACCCCTAACAGATAGACACACCCCAACCTCCTCATACACATTTTTAAATCCTCTTAAAACATTGTTCCCCCAACCTCCTCATGCTCATTTTTTTGCCCCCTTAAGAAATTATTCCTATTTTATATTCCTATGAAAAGGAAAAAAACTTTTCCAAAAAATCTCTTAGTTTTCCCATCCCCTTTTCAAAATTATTTACGACACTTGAATATGCTTACTTGAAATTGTTGCTATTGGTAAAAATATCGAGGTCATAAAATAGATGTTTGTCCTTTCTACCTTAATGTTCTCTCCAAACAAATTTTTACCCATCAGACGGAAGCCTTCAGCAGAAAATAGGGCCAACGATTTTACAGTTCAGGTTGCCTTCGGCGGAAAAAGGGCCAACAATTTTACATTTCAAGTCTCCTGTTGTCAATAATGGCAGTAAGTTTCCACACTCCTTTGTTTACATTCATGGTGATATCCTGAGTTTAATGCCATTTCTTTTGATCCCCATTTTGCAGTCTCTGGACCTGCATCAGTCATAGGGTTTTACAATTAAGGGTTAGGGTTTATAGTTTGTTTTGTGCTATGATGCAGACTGAAAGTTTATTTAAAGACGATGCCATGGATGAGAAGGGTGAACATACCAGGATGGAAATTATTTCTTCTGAGTGTTTCCTTTTGTTCTTATTTGGATGATTATGAGCTCGACACCATTGGAGTAATTCGGGAATACCGCAAAACAACATATTGGGTTCCAAAGGCAATGCTGGTAAGTATAACAATCACAATATTGAAGATATTTCGAGTTTTTCTTTTGCAAGAATATATATATATGGGTTTTTGGTTATGTTTTTTATTAAAACATGTATTATTAAATAGAACATGAAATTGTCAGCAGCATTTCCAGCCAAGTTTTTGAGAAGGCACTGCCATAAATTTCTTCAAATGGAGCTGGTTTAATCTATTTTCTAGGAAAATGGCTATTGTGACATATATGACTAATACATTATCTATATAAACTTCATCCAAGAGCTATTATTGTTGCTTGCAACTACAGTGTAGCGGTAGAGTCCCACTGAAACTATTGGTCAAGTTTGGTCCAACAATCCTAAACAATAGGCATATAGCATTCACCTTTGGAATATAATCTACAGTGAGCATAAAGCTTGATATTTCATACTAGATATGAAGAACTGTAGTAAAATTAAATACTGGAATCACTTGGAATACCATAATTCTGCCATGGACATGGAACGATTAAAAGACTCCCTAAATACTTAAGGTAAGAAATAGAATTCAATATTAGCATAAGAGTAGGTACAATATACAACCTAAGCCATGGATACTGCGTCAAGAATATGATGGTTTATTCAGAAATAGAGTAACTTATAACGATCCTTGGTCAGAAATAGAGGCATACTACAACTGTTAATCACCATATTTCCCTACTGCAAAAAATATGATAATAGTACACATCAATACAACCCAGTCAGATTGACCAAAAACGTGTGGCTTGCTGTTTCTATTACACATAAATCCTGAAACAAGACATCCAAAACTTTCTATCAATAAAATAAAGCCTTCCTGACAACTCTATGCCATTGAAACTTGCCCATTACATTAGCTCAGGAATATTTCTTCAAACCCAATAAGAATATTTAATGTAATAAAAAAGTTAAACCAAGCACTGTAACTGGCTCACTAGTAGTTCAAATTCCATTTTAATATATGTTTTGCAAAAAGCAACCTACCGCCACCATATTCCAAATAGACTCTTCTTTTATCCTCCCTTTAAATGATTTTCATGTGATGGAAACTCAATTGCATTTACAGCGGTGTCTAGAACAATAGGCTTGCAAGGAACTGCTTCGAATGATGGAGGGAACTTTTCTATTTGGGGTGATTCTTTTGAATCCGGTGCACTCATGATTGAATCATAAACATACAGTAAAGATATTGTTCAGACTCAGATTCTATAACCTTTGATTCTACAGAATATTTAGTTGTTGTCAGAGTTTCCAGTGGTACAATAAATCTATGCGATTTGTAAAAAGAAAAAATTGCCAGCGCTCATCAATCTGGTCAAAGGGTAATTGGAGAGGTAGTAGTTTTGGGATTAGTCCTCAATGATTCTAAGCTTTGGGATCCTAATTTCAGGATTGCTGTCCAATACGTGATGATCCACCAATAAGAAACTACAAACCCCTTTAGGATACTCTTTCAACAGGGTCCTCTAGTTGGTAGGAACAGATCATTGTTCATTAAATTCAATGCAAAAAGTTGGGCTAAATGGTTCTAAAAAATTGGTGTAAATGGAATTAAAGAGAGGATGCATGTAATTTGGGATGTAATGGTGAACTCTAGTCAAATATTAGTCATGGACTATGTTCGTATCACTAGCACAATATATACACAAATAAATATATAATATAAATTTATTCAAACAAAAGGGTAAATTTTTCCCAACTGAGATGCAGACATAATCATATTGAATTCAAATGCAACATTTAAAATAACAAGTTTCACCACTCAAAGATAGACACAAATGTCTATGAAGCTCGGGCAGGATAAAGGGAAAGTTAAAGTTACAATTTTAAGAGCTAAAGTTGTCTAGGAACATGACATATTACAGGGCTGTAGAAGTGAAAGAAAGTTTTATACGAATAGTGGCTAGAGATTTGACCAATGTTTACACACATGGAGATGATAAAAGTAATTCAAGGACATCATTGCTATGATGAACTTTTTGATCCAAAAATTGAAAGCACTGCCACCAATGAGTCCGAGTTTACAAAATCTCTTGCAAATGTGACTGCTACTTATACAAAGGCTACAACAGTTCCTATGATAAATAATGCCATCTATATATGGGTGAAGCAGAGATTAATGCAAAGATCCATGAAGAATGCTACCACTATCTTTTTAATGCTATTGCTAGCTCCATGGGGTTATTTCTTATGCAAAAATTAAAGTATTTTGCTTTTCAGAACTGGAAAATCCTTTATTCTGAATGGCTACATTTTACGTTGGTAGCGTATTTCTTGTCAAATTTATGATTGCCCCTATACTACAGCGGATTTTGCCTGTAAATTCCCAGCATCAAGATGCAACAAATGTATAGTATTTTTTAATCAAAGAAGCAGACGAAAGGTTTAACTTATTTTTTCATGTGATCCTTATTAATCCCTTCTACGTACTTTGGTTTAATCCTATGTATGTTTTTAGCTTTATTATTATAGCATATGGATGGTACAAATTACCAAGCAAGCTTGTATTGTAAGTTTGAACAAGATTCACAGAAGTCAAATTCAGGGAAGGACAAAGTATTCAGTACATAAACTGCCATCAACCGTAATGGCCATGAGAGATTGATACTTATGATTGAGGAGCAGATATATTGAGTTCGTATGCTGATCATATTTTCAATAGAGTTCTCTAGAGTTGGTTATATTCCTTATACTGGAAAGTGGAAAGAGAAAGAATTGTATTCTTCTATCTTGGATTTATGCTTATAAATTATTTTTGAGTACAAACAAATGGAACTTCATTCAATGGAGCCTTGATAAGAGAATTTACTTCTTTGAAACAAATTGGGTTTCTTTTGCTGGATTTGGAACTCCGTATGTTAGCAACTTTCTTTTCATCCTAACTTATAATCTATAAAATTATGGCTAGACTTTTATCCTTGTTTGTACTGTCTGCAACTATAACTCATATGAGCAAGTTATTGTTTACTTATAAAGTAAATGGACATGCAATAAGCTGATAAAAGATCTTCCCTTTATGTGTCAAATGATACATCTTTTCTTTGTGATGAAAATCTCTGCTATATACAGCTAAATATTGTGCAGACTTTTGTTAATGTCAGAGAGAAATAATCACAGCAGCATAAGTAAATGCATACAGACTACACAAACTTTTGATGTTTGAACTAGAGAAATACCCTTTCCGGATTATAAAAAACTTGAGAGATACATTACTTGGAAAGAGAATGAAACAAAATTTAAGTTACAAAGTGTAAAGAGGTACAAGATGTCTTGTGCTCTATCCGTGGCAACAACTTGCAAGTGCTCAATCTCCTAGCCTGTGTCTTGGCTGACAATATCTTTCTCGCTTCTACTTCTTCCCCCATCTCTGTCACTCTTGCTGTATTTTCCTTCCTGGATTTTTGTCTACTTAAAAAACCCCAGAGGTAGTTAGGTTAGGGCTTCATGTCTGACCCAACATGGCCTCTTTGTAACATTTTTTCGGACCTGATCCATTATGGATCAGTCTTACTTCTGGGTCAGGATAATTATTCTGTGTCAGCAGCATGATATCATCAATTGTTTGATATTCGAAGCATTAATAATGAGCTAGAAATAAGTTGCAAAAACATATAGATACCTTAGTGTTTGAATAGCCTAGTATATCTTATATCAGGGTGATTACCAGAATCAAAATCCTTATTTTATATTGCTGCAATGAATTAGCATAGTACTTATTCTCTTCATTTCTAAATCTTGGGACTAACTTTGTGCTCTTTGGTTATCATCCTGTATAGGTTTGAAGAGGTGGGTATTGGAGTATCGGTACTGCAAGAACTGCAGAATTCAGAGTTGATTGAGTTTGAACTTTCCCTTGCTGCAGATGCAACGACAAGCCACCGTGATGTGTTTGAACCATATCCAGCCTTTTTGTTAAAAACACGGGAAATTAGGAAGCTCTCTGGATTTTTCAACAACTATACATCTAGTGGAAGCATTGGATCTCTAGAATCAATAGAAAGTATCTCAAGCGTAATTTGCAATGCAGGGAAGGACTATGTAGATAATAAATATTTCCATCTCTTGCACTCTTTAGTAAATTGATTTCCATCAGTTTCGGAGATGCAAGAATGTACCGGTGAAATTGAATTAATGTTAAAGCTAGGTGCATCATGGCTTACACACCTGTGTAATTCTGGTAATTTCAAAGGGAATAAGTTCTCTGATGCTGAAAATGTATGGCTTCCGTACAATATTGTTCTTAGATATGTGTTGTTTACAAACAGATTGTCAATGCATATCCTTCAGGAGAATATCAGATTGAATGTGCCAACTTCGCTCTACCAGTTTGCAGTATTTTATAATTATGAGAGGGAGCAATACTTTAATCATCGAAGGACGACAGAAGGATCACCCTTTGCATTCCATGGAAGTCATGCACGTAACTGGTACTCTATTATAAGCTAATTTGTTTTTCTATTATTTTCTATTTTTTGCACGTAGTCTGTGACATCTCATTTCGCAAATGAATATTAGAGAGGAAAGAAACTTTTATGTTTCTTTTTATATGTTTTATGGAATTTAAACAAAAACAGCAGCTTGAAATCGTTAAGAATGAAAATGCTCCTCATGCTTGAAAATATATCAATTGTATTGATGAAAGATGCCTTTACAATGGTGAGAATGGGGATTAAATAACCTATGAGATGGTTGTCACCCTTTTAGGGCTATAAGACTTCAAAAGGACATGTTTAAACTACTTCCTTATAATAATGATATTTAAGACTAACTAATAGAGAAGGCCTTTAATAAATCCCTTATTAAGTGATTTGAGGCCTATTAGTGATATTCAAGGATTATTTAAGACTATTTCAGAGTTATAAAACCTAATTTAGGTCAATCAAACTCGTTTTACATATTTGTTTTGGAAGTAAAACTGCCATGTGACCTTGCCAGCATTGGCTATGGCTGCATTTCCTTCTTTTGGAGGTCCCCTCATCTGACATCTGGCAGGACCTATTTGTACAATGGGCATTTCTTCAGTTGCCAATCAAAATCCTTAGGTGGCCAAGCCCCATTGCCACATTTCTGTTGGGTTCTATATTTGCAAAGCATAATTGGAGATGAGGTAAAAACAGTTACTACAACTCAATTTATTCTCTTCATTTCTAAAGCTTGGGACTAACTTTGTGCTCTTTGATTATCAACCTGTATAGGTTTGAAGAGGTGGGTATTAGAGTATCGGTACTGCAAGAACTGCAGAATTCAGAGTTGATTGAGTTTGAACTTTCTCTTGCTGCAGATGCAACGACAAGCCACTGTGATGTTTTTGAACCATATCCAGCCTTTTTGTTAAAAACACGGGAAATTAGGAAGCGCTCTGGATTTTTCAGCAACTATACATCTAGTGGAAGCATTGGGTATCTAGAATCAATAGAATCTAGAATCTCAAGTGTAATTAGCAATGTAGGGAAGGACTATGTAGATAATAAAGATTTGGTTCTAATTTTTGACTCTTCTACTCATTGGATTGATGGATGATAAGTTGTGTGAGACCTGAGTTGTAAATGTTCTCTTAATGATGTCTGGATTAATAGCTTGGAAGGTGAAACCACTTGTTAAATTGTGCTTATTTATCATATTGGTTGGTAAGCATCCTAGTGTATTTACATATGGCTGTACATAACATGAGTTATAGGAATTGTGCCTGTTGCATATTTCTTAAAAGATATTTGAAAACTGAATATGCACATAACCTATTTAAATAACATTGTAGCATGCTACATTTGGCTGGACACAAGAGTAATTATAGGAATTGTGCTTATTGCATATGGCTTAACAGATATTTGCACTTGAGGGAAGAACATAATGGATTTTGCTCAATCTTGGATATGATTTCAGTGGCCACTTTTAACTTTATTTGATTGATAACCAAGAAACTTGGGGATAACCTTTTTGGGGTTCAAAATGTTAGATTGACATGATCTGTTCACAATGCGAACTGACTGGATTTCATGTTAAGAAGAAATGCTTTGTGTCAACTCTACAACAGTAAACTAAAAGGGACAGTCATATTGTCTTTATGCATTATTGTATCTTTAGTTACAGGCACTAGAGTACATGATTATTTTCATAAATAATAGTAATTACTTTCCCTTTCTAATCTACTCTATTTTGATTACTGTTGTAGGTCATAAGATGCCTACTTGTAGAACCATTCCTGAAGTCCGCTTTGAATAAAAAGGATGGGAAGATGCTCATGGAGGACTATGAAGCATATGCAAATCATGCCAGGTATGTTAATGATTCATCTTTCTCTTTTTCTATGCTAATGTACTTATTCCGAGCTTGAATGTCATCAGGATCATACTTTACAATTTTTGTAAAACACGTGGGTATAAAATATATTTGCACAATTCATATATATATGGACATTATCGACATCTTATTCATATAATTTTGCAACATTTTAAGGTTTACCCTAAAGTTTATCTCCCTCCTTTGAGGAAAAACTAGTAGGAAGATATCAATTCCAATAGTAAAAAAGTGACTAGGGGACAGGTAAATCTATCAAACATAGAACATAACTCTATTAAAACAAATGAGTACAGATATGCAAATCTCAATTTGTAGATATTGACATAATTGAGTAATTCTGGATATTTTTCAACTTCATCGCTAGATGCATGTCAAGTTTCAACTTGATCTCTCAACCACTTTTGCATCAATGGAACAAAACCCTCCATCATTTATTGATTTGATTACTAATGATATGCCAAAAATTGAATGTCTCATTTGCTTCTAATTGAAAGGAAGCAGATCTTGCACCTTGCTTTTGATCAACCATACTCGATTCTTCACTATGCACATCTCAATTCTATCAACATCCTGATCATAGTGATTGAATGTATTCTCATTCTCCATCCTAGTATTGAAATTCTTATTCCCATGCCTATATGTATGATAACAGTGCTTCTTACACATATTTAAGCATAAATGACAAAATTATGGATCAATACTTGCTACTATGATTAACTGTCCAATTGGATTGATAATTAGTCATGTCAACTATGAATAAGTAGAATAGTTCATGTTGTATAGCCTTGTACCATTCCTTCACCTTCCCATAGGAAAGCTGATCTTGTCTTTAAAAAGTCGTATTCCATCCAGTCCATCTCAAGCATCTCAACTGAGGCTGAATTCAAACCTTGGACTTTCTTCAAATATGCCATTGCTAGTACAACAGAAGGATGGATCCTCTTTCAGACCTCATCAGGATCAGTGCAGCCGAAAAAGTGACTTGGATCAGCAATCTTTGTAACTTTTTCAAAAAGTTATTGCTGAAGATAATAAAGAAAACTTTATGACTGAAGATATTCACAGTAAACTGCACTTACAGTTATCTAATGGTGATGCATGTAATCCAAAAGACAATATTGCATGTAATCCAAAGTTATCTTTGGAACTTTTTCAAAAAGTTATTGCTGAAGATAATAAAGAAAACTTTATGACTGAAGATATTCAAAGTAAACTGCACTTATGGTTATCTAATGGTGATGCATGTAAACCAAAAGACACCCCTGGTACAGTTGCTAAAAAGAGACATCCATATCAGTTGAACTTTTTGGGTGGAATTGTTACTTTACAGGTTGGATAAAAAAGTTTGGGTTTTGAAGCAATCTCTGCAAAATGTTTAGAGACCACAAAATCAATAATATCCAATAAAGCTACTGATGGGAATAAATTTTTTTCCATTCAACTTCTTGATTGCAAAGGATTTCCCTTTTCATCTAATGAGAAAGTTAGGTGTGAGTCTAACTATATAAAAGGGAAATTGTTACCCTCAGTAAATCAAATGGAAACTAAGAATGCAACAGAAAAGGACATGTCTAATTTATCCCTAGATTCAACTTTTAAAATTGAATTTGAAGATGAACATTCATATTCATTTGAAAATGAAAAAAAAAGTTGATGCTTCTGAAGGATGTCTACCAGTTAATCAAAAAAGACATCTTGGAAAAAGTGTAGAAAATAGAATATTGATTGTCTTTCTATATCGATTGTTTGTTACTGTTATATTCTAGAAGCATTTATTACTTTTGCATCGGTATTGGGTGTATCCTTGCCTTCTTTAGACTAGTCATTACACTGTAATCTCTCATAATATCAGTCCCCTTCTGGATTTGGTTTATTTTCTGCCTCATGGACTCCAGAATAATGTTATTTCCTTACCAGGAACAGAGTCTTCCCGAAACCTGAAGGTTGATGAATTAGTAGATGTGTTAATAGGAACCTTATTATGTAACCTAAATTCCATTCTTTGGATGTCTATTTTTCATTTCATATGCTTATATTCATGCACTCATCGAGAAACTCTGGACCATGTGCATAAACTTAGTACGTTAATAGGAACGTGGGGAGTAAAAATTATTTGGTTGGCGGTTCAGCAGGGAGAGGTAAGATGCTAGAACGTTTTAGATTATTTTTAAAGATGCAATTGTTATTATCAACCAAAATTTCCAGGAAAGTCAGACAAAAATTGATTATTTGAAATTATGGATTTTAGATCATAGTTCTAGTTGGTGGAGAAAAGTCTGGAAAAAGCACATTGTTGCATTGTCTCAGAAGACAATCTACAATAACTTCAGGTGATGCCATAATTTGCAGAAACAGTGTTCACTATAACTTTTGGATGCAACAAAATATCATTGGCTTTTTCCCTTAGTTTGAGGTCAGTACTTTGATGTAAATTATTATTTTTTTAAATATGAGCAGTGTGTTCTTCCTTTTTTCCTTAAAAAAATAGAGTACTGTTGATGAGCAGTGTGTTCTTCCAAATTTCCTCTCAGAAATATAGTACACTAAATTTATTGTTTTAACTTGTTTCATGTACTACGAGAACAACTAAAACAAGTAATTTTTCTCTTTGAATATGAAAGGAAAATATCTTTTATAAAATGGGTGATTTCTTTTGTTGGCTTCATGCAGTTGATGTACCAATCATTAACATTGAGAGAACACCAAAAACTGTTTGCCTCATTAAAGGGCTTAGAAAATTCCAATCTATCAGTTGAAGTGATCCTCAATGCATTGCATCTAACAGGTAAGGGAGCTTGAGAACTAGAGAAAGAGAATTAAAAATTGCAACTGCTACCTTATAGGTTATGTAACTAACAATAAATATTTTATGTGCTATTACTTTAGAGGTTATTTAACACTTTGAATTGTACTGTCAGACCATATTGTCTAGTATCAATTTGAAGTTTTCCATTCTCCTGTTGTAGTTTAAGAATTACCCATGCATGTAAATGAACCTTTTCTAATTGCTTGATCATTACACCTGAATTTTATGGATTATATAATTGACACCAGAGGATGGTGACAAAAAGTTAAGACAATGTAAGGTTTCCACACATTGTAAACTGGCTGTGGCTACAGCCATGCTTGGTGATCCAATTGTTTTGCTGCTGGATGAACCAACCACTCGATGCCTCAAACCATAATGTTTTATAACTTTTAGATTCGTGGGGTAGAGAGAAGGGAGATGCACAGGTCACATATTCCTCAATGCATGGAATATGTGAGAAATGCAAGGTGCACACACAACATTCTATTCCACATTCTCTACACAACTAAAATAACAATATTATCAGAGCTCCACACAGTCAATGGAGAGGGTGTTCACCACTAATTCCTTCATGCAATCCATGAATGAAAGATACAATGGAGGTCAGAGCTCCGTGCTCCAAGGAAGTCACCGAATCAGCTCAATTCAAATCAGCTGCAGTCTGTAGCAATATACCATGCATATAGGTTTCAAGTCTTTATCGCTTTGGAACAACAATAGATTCCAAACATAGGTAGTGGCTACGGATTCCAATCTACCTACAATGAGAAGAAGAGAAAACCATGTTTGAACTTGGTATATAGGCTACGCCCAACCGAGCTAGATATTCAAACCAAGTCACACACCACATGACATGGGGAGAGTCCAGCCCATGTCACACGCAAAGGAGAGGAGTCTAGGGTTGAGTTTGACATAGATATTAGGGTTTCCAACCTTCACATGAAATGAGGGAGTGAATGAATACAAAGTCGTCGCGTGGTCTAATTCAATTTTGAGCTCTATTAAGAATTATTTGAAGAAGAATTAGAGGAATGATTCCAAATTGAGGGGTGGCACTTGATATCACTTCACGTGCAGGATTGAGAGGGAGCTCTTGCAGCTCAAGTTCACCTAAGAGATGAAATTAGGGTTTCAATGTAAGATCTCAATCGCACAACACTAGCACACACTCTAGGAGGGCCTCGTCCTCATGTAGCAAATTTTTTTGATAGCATGCAAAAGGTAGAGAATGCTTATGATCAGACCTAAATACCAATTGGAGAGGAAATGAAATGTTTTGACTCGCAGAACCTAGCAGAGAATATGCTAGAACTGAGAAAGAACAAATGAAGAGCAGAGGGAAAACTAGATAGCGGGGAGTTATGGCCAGGCTATGATACCACTGTTAGGATTGAAGCACTGTATACATTAACTCTTAAAATACACTTTAAAGAACATAACTTATTCTAAATAGAAAATTTCTGATTTTGATGTTATGGTATCCATTTTTCTTGATCTTTTTCCTATTTGGCATCTCAAGTATGATATTGTTGAGTTGATAAGAAATCTTTCTAATGTGTTGCTGATCGTTTATTACAGCACTTGCTGAGAAACATCATTCTTCACCAAAGGCAAGCTCCTCTTAAATGCTTCCACACTGGATGTATCTTTTAGTCCCTTTGACCTACTTGGAGACAAGTGCGAAGAATGCAACAAATGTGGAGCAGGCTTTCATGACCATGGCTGCTGAGATAAAGAACAGGTGCACTTTTTTGTTATGATGTTTTCCAACCTTTAACAAGCATCTATATTATACAATTGTGATGTCAGATGTTTGTTTGACTCCCTAGTTCTAATTGTGTGTAATGGTGTAAACTTGTGCCGGCAAATCCTAATGAATCTGATTGAGATTCTCTTTTTTCTATGATCCTGTTGTTTTATGATAAAGTTAAGTGGTGATACATAATTCAAATTACATGTTGCGACTATTGGTAATCTTGTTGGTTTGAGACACGTTCCTATTGTCTATTTTATTGGGCATAGCTGATATAACATTGGGAAAATACTGGTTTTTTTAGGTCGTGATAGATTGTTGTAACTATATACCTTGTCCATTCATTGCTTTGAAATCAACATTGTAGATGAACTCGCAAATTTTTATGGCCAAGTGAATTGTATATAGAAGTTTGTATTTTGCAAGCATATAAATACTCATGGCTATCATGTATTTATT
This sequence comes from Larix kaempferi, assembly GCA_027924585.1. Taxonomy (NCBI): domain Eukaryota; kingdom Viridiplantae; phylum Streptophyta; class Pinopsida; order Pinales; family Pinaceae; genus Larix; species Larix kaempferi. Next base: position 4,050,812 of record BSBM01000524.1, read on the forward strand.
TGAAAATTTTGTTGCATATGTATCAAACCTTTATCTATATTCTATTATTGTTTGCTTGTTTACTTGTGTGGGCATTAACATATGACTTGTCTCTGTTCTAGTGACTCAGATATTTTAACATCAAATTTAATAAACCTTATTGATTGCATTTGAAAAGGGGCATTAAAGAACTACATCCCACACTCTACTTGTCATTCCTAAACAATTTCTTGTATGTCTTGTCTCCATAGAGCAACAGTGCCAATGATTATGCCATTTTTAGTTCCTGAACCTGGACATTTAAATTTCTGGGTTACATGCATTCACATCACTAACCCTTCTTCATAACAATTTTGGTCAGGCTCCAGGCTATAAAATCTTGTAAGCATCTTGAGCATTTTTATCAATATGCTCAAGATATTCATGGCCAAGTGAATTGTATCCAGAAGTTTTCATGTTGCAAGTATATAAAATTATAAATATTCATGCCCATCATTTATTTATTTGAAATTTTTGTTGCATATGGATTGAACCTTCAACCATATTCTATTATTGTTTGCCTCTTTACTTGTGGCGGCATTACCATATGACTTGTCCCTATTTGAGTGACTCAGATATTTTAACATCAAAAATTTAAATATCAAATTTGATTAACCTCTCATTGATTGCATTTGATCTACGACATCAAAGAACTATATCCCACACTTTATTTGTTGTTTCTAAACAATTTCTTAGAGTCAACAGTGCCAATGATAATTCCATTTTCAATTAAGCTTTTGTGTGGGCCTGGACATTTGTAATTTCTGGGTTGTATGCATTCGCATCACTAACCCATCTTCGTAACAATTTTGTTGAAGCTCCAGGCTTTAAAATCTTGCCAGCATCTTAAACATATTTATCGAGCAAAGCCTTGTTTTCACGAAATTGTTGAACCACAGAGAGACTGATATGTTTCTCTTTTTACATGGAATTCTTTCCTAAGATGCAACGTAGCCTTGAAAGAGGGTTTTTGACAAAACGACTTCCCCTATACTCTAGAATAGAGCATCCTAGATAGAGTCCTCATTGTGACATATTGCTTTTAAGGAGATTATATTTTCTATTTTCTATGAAATATTATTGACTTAACTCCATTTATTTTGTATTGCAGGATGGCAAGTTAGCCTGCCATGAATAGCAGTAGACCTGCTATTGTACAAATGAAAAGGCAGCCTGTTGTTCAAAAAAGTGGTTGTTGCTCATAAGACAATTCCTAGAATAATTTTTACTGCAACTGGTTTTGAAGAAGTGAAGTTAAAGATAATTATATGTATTTTGGATCTTAGACAGGGAAACGTCTCTAGCTGTTGAGAGATCAACAATTGATAGACAATTAAAACAAATTTATTGCAAGTTGGATCTTGTATTATTTTTTGTCTGTGAAGGGCAGCAACTTGCTTTTGTTCCTAATAATTTGTACAGCCATGGATTATTGTACTCATGCATAGTTTGTAAGATCATTCTTCTTTGATTTTCATAATTGTCACAGTTGAACTGCTATATCTTAGAATTCTTTTAGTACTTGAAGCATTATTCTTGAATATGTTTGACATTCATTTTGTTCCCATGCAAAATTTGTTTGAATATCATCATTGTCAAGCAATAACAATTTCTTAAAGGGTGCTAGCTCAATGGTAGAGCACTTGCCTAATTATAGGCAGGAGATTGGTGGTTCAATTCCTCCGTACCCTATCATAAATTAGTGACTAAGAAAACGACTAAATTCGCATATATACGACTATTAGTAGCTAATTTCCAGTATCTTATATAATGACTAACGTTTAGTCGTATTTAGCTTAGTCATTAATATGTTATCATCTAGTAGTTAATTTAGTCATATATTTGGTCATTAATTGTGACAATCAATGACTAAATCAATGACTAAATAAGTGAGTATCAATGACTAAATCAATGACTAAATCAGTGAGCATCAATGACTAAATCAGTGAGTATCAATGACTAAATCAATGACTTAATCAGTGACTATCAATGACTAAATCAATGACTAATAAGTCAACCAATTAATGACTAGTGAAATACGACTAGAGATAAGATAGTGGAAATCGGATACTATTAGTCACCGACTCAAAAATAGTCGTTTATAGTTGAATTTTAGTCATTAATTTCTCATTTTGTACAAGTGATGTGATGTTGTTGGCCCTACCTACCTCACTCTCAGCTCCAAGACCCATACATGATGTCGAACAACTTCTTAGTGTCATCGGTATCCCACCATCAGGTGAAGGGTATCTTTTAAAGGTCATTTGTGGTGTGTTAAGGTGTTGCTCTTGGACCTCTATGCATAAAAGTTTCGTTTAGGGTGTAAGGCCAATATTTTATTTTTATACCATGTTCATAATCCTAAGACCCATATCTATTATTCAAATCCTTCTAATGTAATTACTATCCCCACTAGGAGGTGACAGATTCCCTCGGTGGTGATTCAAGCCATTGATATGGGCCTTGGGTGTATAGAATGTGCCTTTAGGGCCTAAGGCCTAAATTTCCTCCATTTACTATGTCAAAGGCATTGAGACCCATGTCTATTCCTCAGTTCATCCTAATGGAATTGGTATCTCAACTCATATGTCAAGGATACCCTAAAAGTCTATTCTAGTTGGTTAGAGTCTTGGATGTGTCAAAAAAATTTCTTATTGCTTAGTAGTAAAAAATTATTATATTTTTTGTTGTTAATAAGTGTAAAGAAGAAACAACCTTATCCTTACAGATGGATATGAATTTATTTTGCTTTCATAACACATAGTTGACCAAATCAACCTACGTCAAAGTTAATTCATTATTGGTAGATACCCCCATTCAAATAACTCCAACACAGTCTCATACCCATTTCTTGAATTAAATATATCATTCAAACATGAAATTACAATTCACTTTGACATAGTCTCATACCCATGCTCTGACTTGAAAATATCATTCAAAAATGAAAGTACAAACCCTACTTATTTACACATTTTTATATTTAATACATGCGGCCACAACCTAAGTCTATCATTTAAAAAATAATGTGGGTCATGCTTGCAATGGAAATGAACATTGTTGAAGTATATTAATTAACTCATGCCAAAATATCCATCACACGCATGCAATAAAGTATCTTAAAAAGATATTGGAAGAAACATAAGGTGTTGCATTTGTTAACATGAGCTAGCCACCAACTAAATCTCTTCCTCAACCATCACTAAATGTATTATGAGGTTTCCTTCAAATGGAAAATGCCAATGTTAGAAACTTGCAAGTTTATATCATAGTGAAAGGTCATGCAATGGTGTTTATGGCCCACCCTTTCACCAATATATTACGGTGTTCATGTTCTATATTTTCATTAACCTATTAGTAAATTTGATGAAGATGCTTATGATCATCATGTTTCAATCATGATGATTGGGTGGATTAAATACTAAGTGGTTTCCTACATATGTTGAAAACAATAGGTGGACCAACCAATGTTGGTAAACATGGCATTTACATCGTATAAAAAGGCCAATAAAGCCTACATTCACACTTTTCATAAACTTATTAGCCTAGACATCTGAGGAGGCCTATCATCATGATGTTGCAAACATGATAGTTGGGCGAATGAAAAACAAAGCGTTTTTGTAATCATTATGTAGGGGTCCAACAAAATACTCAACTAACTAATATTGTAGGTGAGGATCTAAGGTATTTTCTTTGGATCTACAACAATTGTTTTTTTTTTATATAGGCCTCAATAATTGGCCTAAAAAAATCCACTTGTAGCTATCAATATGCTTGCATTTGGTGTTTGGTCCAGCATAATGGTAAGAAAATAATCATCATCACAATCACCATTCCACAATACTACACATAGAGGCATAGAAGGGGATTACATTTTATGTGCCCCAACTGGACCTCCGTGTTGCATAATTATAGATAACCGAATGATTCAATCGCTATGACATATAGGGTAGGTCTAATGGGAACACTTGCATGATAGATCAAAACAATACACAAGCATAAGCTTCAATAAACAATGATTCCACTTCTTCTATGAAGGAGTTGAATGCTACTTATTTTTAACAATACTAAAATAAAGGCCCATCCCATTCAAGTATATACCTTCTTAAAGTCAATTTGATGAAGATAGCATCCAACCTTGAGGTCATGTACACCCAAATTTGAGGTGCATTCAACCATTGGATTTATCCTAATGGGTTAAAATTAAATGATTAGAACATCTTGTTCCACCATCACACATGAATCTCAAAGCCCTTTACCACTCAAGGTAGTCCTATATGAAGGGAGTTGTCTAATCTTGCAGAGAATTTCTCTCTAGTTGTCAAAATATTGCTAAACATGTGACTAGAAGTACCACCTTTTAGTTATAAGAATAACTTACTATGTCGATGAAGCTCAAAGCACTCGACCATTCTATCTATCCTATTAGGCTCAAACTTGTTTGAAACATCTCATCCCAACCTCATGCTCGAAGCTCAAAGCACTCAACCACTTGAGCTATTTATCCATCAAGTTCAAAGTACTCAATGCATTCTTTGTATACAATGAAAAAATAATTAATATGCGTTAGTAATTAACAAGTAATTTGTTCATTATATAATCTATCAACTAAGTAATTTGTTCACTACATGAAATATCAACCAAGAAATTAACAATGAGGACTTTTGGAGAAGGTTCTAAAAAGACCCTAAAGGTGTTTTTGAAGGCGTTTATTTAAAAACCCCCTAAAAGTCATGAGAATTCTCATGACTATTGGGGGGGTTTCTAAAATGACCCCCCCTAAAAGTGTTTTTGAAGGCATTTATTTAAACCCCCACCAAAAGTCATGAGAATTCTCATGACTTTTGGGGGGGGGGGGTTAAATAACTGTCTTCAAAAAAACCTTTAGGGGGGGTCTTTTTAGAACCGCCCCCAAAAGTCTTGAGAATTGGACTTTTGGCGAGGGGATTTTAAACAACCTCCTTCAAAAACACCTTTTGGGGGGGGGTATTTCCAACCCCCCCGCACAAAAGTCCTGAGAATTGGACTTTTGGAGGCGATTTTTACAAAACTGCCCCCAAAAGTCCAATTTTTAGGAATTTGTTTTGGCGGGGTTTTGTTAGGACCTCCCCCAAAGACCTGAAAATACTTTTTTTTTTTTTTTTGAGGGGGGGGTTAGAAAAACCGCCACAAGCTAAAACTGCCCCTGACAGGGTAATTTGTTGTAATGTCTTTTAAAGAACTAAAGGGTAGGATGAGGTACCCCTCATCGCATGCATAGTTTCCATTATAAATTCTAGTTGGTAGTTACAAATTAAATGCATAGATATAAAACCCTCACCTACCTTGTCATATGCATTTCTATTATAATTTTTATCTCGTAGTTGCAAATTGAATGAATAGGAGTGAATCCCTTGCACACGTCACTTCCCTTAGACCATGTGTACATATTTACCATCCATTACGTCAAGATTATTTTAAAAACAAAAAACAAGATCGATCAATATATATCATATTTTATTAGTACGTATGACTCTTTTTCATTCATTGTGTAAGTTATTATTCCCAGACAAGAGCAGCGAGGACTGTTGAAATTGCAACATGGACTGTTGAAATTGCCCTGCCAAAATTGTAATTGTATTACTCGTCACGATTACCAATACATTTTAAAATAAGTTTTTTAAAAGATCATTCTCCATTGATATATGGTTTTTTTATTACTTTTCCTTGCTTGAACCCTACAATAATTCTTATTTCTGAAATCTTATATACCTGATTCAATTCTATATATCTAACAGAAACCCTCATGAAATTCAATCTCTCTCACAACTCTATTTCCTAAATAATATTCCACATCCCACCTAAGAGATATCCAATTTATATAAAGATAAACCTTATTATATATGTTGTGATCCTCGTACTTTGGAGTCATCCTAACCATCTCAGACTTGGAACTTCTGCAAACAAAAACAAAGACAAATTTAGAAGTTGTAGTATAAGCATAAACATTACATGTATGTATAAGTATTATATTTGTACCTCTCAACATTATCTAAAGCACATTTATTGAGAGTTGGGTATGGTTCATCTTCCACATCCTTGTCAGCGTCAATTATGCTGCCATTGAAATACTCCATTTCTTCCAGTAAGCATGGGTTCTCAGACATGCAAGATAATTCTTCATGGAGAGTCCGATTGGCAACACTAATCTGCAATATTTGACTTTTACCGCTAGAATGGATTTTTGAGCCTTTGAGGTCTCTACATCATGACCAATCCAAGAGACCTTGTGGGGAGACATTTGAATGCCATGATATTTTACTAGAAGAGACCCACAAGAGATTAGTTGTATCAAATTGAATGGTGAAGTTTGATGAAATTTATGCTCTTGGGATCTCATTGATTTGTTGGGTTGTTTGGTTTGAGTTGCTAGTATTTCATGGAGGTATGACGATATGTTTTCCACATGATATCCTTATGAGGATGTACATGAGGAATATGGTGGATACTGATACCCTCGACTCAACTCCGTGGAGTTCTGATCACCTTCTTTCTATTTTTGTTTTTCCTTTTTTTAGTTCTTGTTCTTCTTCAAGGGTGGATACTTGTCTATCCATGGATTCAAACATGTGGATTTGATTATGCTTATTGTATATTCTCACATAGTTTTTGAGATTCTCTACTAGATGGGTTTTGAGAGTTGTTGCTACTAATGTCTTCATCTCTGGTGGCTAGTTTGGAGTTCGGTTTGTGTTATTTTGAGCAAACTAGACACAAGGAGGGATTACTATACTTTGATGCAATCTAGAAAGAACCTATCATCGATCGTTTCAAATAACCACCTTCTATTAATATCCAATTCGATGTGTCAGTGGGTTAATAAAAATGGACAAAATCATTAAAGATGCATAAGTGGCAATATATTTAAGCCATATCATGTTTAGTTTTGCATGCCATAATTTCAAAGCTTCCATAACAACTATGAATGTGCTTTAGCTAAGGAAAATGTGATGGAATTGACAATCGACTAACAATTGTGAGATCGTAAGCATTGCTTATGCTAGGTTTTGAAAAATAATAACAAGTGGTTCCCATTGTTATGATATTGCATTAGATCCATGCCCACTGACAAGTGGATCTATCCTTTAAATTTTGCCTTCTTCCATTGACATGGAGAAAAATAGGCGTTTAATTCTAGAGGAAAGGACCCAACGCTAGATGCATCTTCTAGGGCTGGAAAGAGATTGTGAAAGTTTATTCGATGAATCTATGACATCCCCTAAGCATTTATGAATTTGTGAATATGGGAAACACTAATAAATGTGAATAGTACCTTGTCACCTATGCCCTACTCCTTCCCTTTCTTCTTGCTTTGGTTGACTATGACGGGGACGTCGGAACTAATGATGCACCTACCACTCCCACCCCCTATTCTCTCCTATAACTACTAGTGATTCTATGTATAGCACTCTCAAACCCTGTGCCTTTACCTCTGCCTCTTAAACCAGCTATCAAACTTGTTCCATTCCATACAACTATAATTTAGACCACATAACATTACCACTCTAGATGCATAAAATTGATAGAAGATGCAAATGTATATCATCCATTAAGAGAATTGTCTAGGCTATAAAAGTTTTCATGGGAAACTTGAAACAATGCATTTCTCCTTTCCTTCCTAATTTCGAGCAAGGGATAACCTTTTGATATCGAATTTGCACTTTGGTTATCCTTTAAGCTATAGAAAAAGTTGCAACTTGGATGCAACATGGGTGTAGCCTATTCACTTTGAGATATAAATTTTCATATGGAACTTTTATTTTTACATGGAAACGTTTAGGGCTTAATCTTAGCCCATGGGATAAATTAAGGGTTTTAAATTTGTAATGGGCTATTTTTTATTTAACACCTTTTAGGTATGATTATCCCACATTCTATTTATTTATTTTTAATGAATAGGAGGTTAGCCCCATCGAATTTAAAAATGGGAGCCAAGATAAAACAATTTTGTCCATCTAAAAATCGATTCAAACCTATGTTCACCCATGAAAATTTCTAGGTAGCTCCCATTCGCCCTAGATTTCTAGAAATGGTAGTTGCTAGGGGCTCTTTGGAGACCTTGATTTCAACTTGCATGTTTCCAGTAGTTAGTAGAAACCTTGTAAAATATTGTAGTGTTTGCTTGAATCAAGGAACTTTGTTTACTCTATTTATTGTATTTGTAGAAGCAGTCCCAAATTCAGTCCAATCTACTTCATTACTCTTCTACTAGCTCTGTCATAATTTTGTAGCCTTCCTTTCATGGATTTAAAGACTTGAACCAATGTATTGACATCACCACATTCTCAGTGACCTGCATTTTTTATTTTTGCATGGAAATATATCATGTATAGTGGTTTTGGGTTGTAATTAGGTTTGAAAGCATGTGGATGATATTTGGTTGAATAAACATTTTTTGACCAACTTGGAACACACATTTGCATTCCATATAGACTAGTAGCTATTTTTTAGAATAGTTCCAAGTGCATTGAAATAAATAATACACATTTAGAATTTTTAACCCTCTAATTTGGTAAGGTGCATACATAAATGAGGTGTTGGTGGGCCTTTGTAATAGCATGTGGAGAGGAATGAGGATCAAGGTGTTTGTGGGACCTCATCTTAACATTGATTCTATTCGTCATGGTGATGAAAATGTTCATTGTTGTTTTCCAATAATATTCCTAGAGTATGGTGAATTTCTATGTACTGTGATAGTTAGAGTGAGGTACCAAACTACCACTAAAAGAGGGATTTTTATGTGACGGCTTATTAAAATTTATCTCTCCTATTTAGTGTTTTTTGTATATGTTTTCTTATTACTATATATGGTTTTATACTTTATCAAAAAATCCACCAAGGCTTCAAAATATTTTATATTTAGTAAAAGATTCACAAAGACTTTACAAGGTTTTATACTTTAGTAAATGATTCACCAAGGCTTTACAAGGTTTTATAATTTAATGAAATATTTGCCAAGATTTTAGAAGATTATATAATCCAATGAAAGATTTTCCAAAAAATTATATATACATAATATAACATTGATAGAATAGCCTTCATATTTCCAATATATCATGGGGATTCATCCATTTATTATACATATAAATTTGGTGGGGGGGGGTTCTTAAAATTTTCCCTAGATATGTGTATTTCCCCTTTTGATATTGAATTTGTACACTGCAGATCATAACCTATTCATCCACCAATCAATAAGGGAAAATATCCAAGCGGTCATGTCGATCAACCATAGACGTGTGTCTCTGCTCACTTGAACTTGAAAAGGGAAACCTGTGAGATGGAATTTATCCTATCTTGGAAACCGTGAGATGAAATTTAGATTAACTGCCTCTTATCTCCATTTAGGTGCTACCACCAAAAATGAAATACAAATTAATTTTGCTTGCTATGCAATTATTCAACATTAGCAGGGACTAGATTCCCTACAACTTTCCTTGTTTTTCATGAAACCTCTATTTTCATGGTAATGTTGAATGCACGAGATAATGAAGCATAATGTCCACTTAGGGTAAATACCAATGTATGATGAAATGTGATGTATAAAATCCTCTTATTTTGAATGTCACAAACTACATGAAATTCCCAAACTTTCATTTTAAGGTGTATTGAATATGAGATTTCCAAGTAGAGATTATGGAAAATATTAGGGATGAAAATATTAGCATGTTATAAGTTTGGGGTTCATTAAATATGCATTATTATAACAAGTGAGTTCATATTGGCATATTTAATAATTTAAAAATTGGAAGCATTATATTGCCTAGTATGTAAGTGCCAACATATATTTTTAATATATTAAAAACATATAGATATTAAGGGTGTTTATACTTCTATATTTAAGGGTTTGAATACAATATTGGAAGGTTTTAATAGGAATTGTTGTTAGTACAATAGCCACAAGGGTGAGTAGTCTTCCCACAGTGCTTAAAGAAAATACTCGAGGTCGCTTCAAGGAATCAATATTGTGTTAGTAGATTAGTATCCAAAACTCCAAATGGATAAGCAAACTCTAAACAAGAAATAAAAAAAACTAACAATAAATAAAATAAATAAATGCGACGAGTGCTAAACAAAATGAAACAGAACAAAAGTATGTAAAACCAAATGTTGTATTGCCCAATGGTCCAACTAAATACAATAGTGTCACCTAGGAGGTGAAAGCTTCAATGGAATCCAACAATCTCCCTTAGCTGGGAGGTCCTTTTTGTCCACATAATTGCAAGATAACTAGCATAGAACAATGGAGAAACACTTGCTTCTTGGAGGAAGATATCGAGGGATATTTTGCATGTTAATATGAGGGAGGACTTAGATTCAAAGGTGATCTCTCAATGCAATTCCAACAACATAAATTTTATTTGATTTTCTCTTATATAATGTATGACCATGGCTTCCTTTTATAGGCCAAATGGAGGCCAAGAAACATCTTGATCCAAATGTGAACACTCTTTCTTTGAACTGGTTTTCCAAGGGGTGATATTGAATGCTCCCAAGCATGTGAAGAGTCCCTATTTGAGTTTTGGATCCAAGAGAGTGGTTTTGAGCTTTCGATGTGTCGTGGAATGAAGTGGTACCCCCATTTTGATAGTTGCATGGGTTTCGAAAGAATTATTGCGCGGGTACACACGTGTAACCAAACAAAAAGGTTATGCTAATAAGTGATAGTTTCAAGTGCTTTTAGCTGCACATTTTTTCTGTACAAACTACCTTTAACATTTTAGGGCTCATTTTGTCTTTTGGAATTGATGAGGATGTATTTGGTGGAATTCATGTTGTATGTTGATGATGTTTTTTTGCAATATTAACATAAATGTCGCATGCATGAAAAATTTAATTGTTAATAGATGCCCCTTGATGGATGAGGTTGAGAGGGTATTGTAGGGTCGAAATGCATCATCATTTCTTTCTCTCCATGTTCTAATAAGTTACCAAACACTTGTGGGTTAAAGGAACTTCCCATAGGGGAAGGTTGTTGGTGATGACCGTTGAAGCAAGAAAGAATATATGGTGTTTTATACAAATGAGATAGCCATACCTATGCTCATGAAAATTTTTCATAATTGACTACAATAAGAGAGGACCAAGGGTTCAACCCTTAATATTGATGCTACAAGGATGAAGGCGGATTCGATCCTTGTGTGAGTAAATGAATCCTGGAAATGATGTTACTAGTGCCAAAGAAGCGGAATTGCTAATGACGATGAATATCCCACTAGGGTGGGGGGGCCTAAATAATGGTGCAGTTATTGGGGGAACTTCACTATACCAGATGTGTTTCTACCATGAATCATAAATGTGAACATTGTTACCATCAAGATGTATGACTCCCCCTGATGCAATAGACTTACTAGTGTCGAGCATATGGGAGACCAGTAAGTTAGGGAGCACTAATTACTTTTCCTACTTATTTCAAGGGTATCCTTATATGGATGAGAAGGGACCCCAAGGTACAACTATAACCACTGCAACTATCCAAATATGGTAAACTGATGTTGATGAGAGATGAAGCATATGATAATACAAGGGCCCTATCTCAAGAACCAAGATCATTTTGTAACAAACTGGGAAATTGATATACCTTACACAAGATTGGATGATAAGTGTGGGGATCATTGCTTCCCTTGATCGATGTAAACAGGGGTAAGTGACTGGTAGTAACATTTTTCAAATGGTGATAGAGGGTGTAACAAAGGGAAACATACTACATATGAAGGGATTTATTGGGGACATGATATTGATGTAGTACAATGAATGATAAAATTGATCATGTTGGGGTTAGGTGGACTTAAGTGCATCATTCAAGGGTGACCAAGGGTTGCTTCCAAAATAATAATGTAAATAGAGTTCCCATGGTTTTGTGTGGATTGGGGAACAATTTATACATAAATAAATATGGATGTGGTTCCCACGGTTTTGAGTGAGTTGGGGAACCAAATATTTATGGGTGGTATTCCCATAGTTTTGAGTGAGTTGGGGAATCATTTTGGTGATGATGGGATGGTTTTGTGTAGACGGGAATACAAGTTCCCCTGAATCAATGTCATGCAGCATGTTCCTGTGGGAATAACTAAGTGGGATTGGTGTCTTTGGATCGTGGGGGGCCCCATTAGTTTCTTCTCGAGCGTTGTCGATATGAAGTGGAACTTAGATGGTGTATTTATCATGGGGGTATGAGGGATCCTTTGTGAATCATAATTGTAACATTTGAAAGTGAATCTGAAGGACAAGACAAGAAAAATGAAAGGAGAGGTTATGTGGCTTCAACTTGACCATATGGGTGAATGATCATATTCCTCGAACTTGTGGGGGTTTGAAATCATTGGTGCCAAAGTATGAGTAGGTTGTAACGGTGTGCACACCCATGGGAGAACATGATATTCTCGATGATCACATTGATTCCATGTCATGGTTGAGAATTAGGAACTTATTCTTATTAGCGGGAATACTGGGTAAATGAAATGTAAATAGAGTGAGAACGTTGCCTATATGTTAGGATCAAGATGATATACCTTTGATTGGAGTCCATGCACAATTGTTGTAAAGTGACAAGATTTTTTTCTTGCTACTAACCCTACACACATGGCACACATACCCAAGCATAATGTTGATTATGACAAGAGTATGGACAATGCATAAAAATATGACAATAAAAATTGTGCACCTGGGGCGATGACCATAAAAATAGGTTCCATATGAAGTTTGATAGAAAATGGAATGAATGATACCATGTTGGAATGCTCATGTTGTTGATTACAGTGGTCTAAATGGTTTGTCAAATGGAGCTACGGTTTGTGCATACGAGCTATTTGAAAATTGGGTCAACTAATTATAAATAAGGGTGGGGCCCACTTTACAAAATCATTTGCATTGTTTGACATGTTAATTACCTAGAGATTGTTTTGTTTTTCTTATGAGATTTGACCATTGGGTTTCAATCTCGCGAGTTCTAGTTAAGCCATAAACTCATCCTCTTCGATTTTGTCTTGTTAATTTTTATCTTAGGGGGTTAAATGGGTCATAAGACCCGTTTTTCATGGTTTCGGTTGGTCGCATGGGTTTCAAAGGTTCATTTTTGCTACCCCGCGTGGGATTCCCTTCAACAGTTGCACTAAGCATGTGATTTTTACACTTCGGTTGTGCACCTTTATTACATGACAGTTTTGTAAATAGTTGTGCTTATGTGCAGCCGAATCATGCATCTCCCACCTGGACATGTAGTGAGATTGTACTAATATATAAGCACACTAAGTGTAACTATGGAGTTGTTGTACTTGTGCAATTATGGCATGCGGGTGTGTAATGATAGGGTTGCACAAACTAGTGTGAGTCAGTGTAAGGAAAGTTTCTCTATGTTGAGTCAATTTTTTGTTTGTGGGGTTGAAATTGACTTTGTCTATGTGTTTTTTATGCTTGTAGGAACCACTAGATCATTAATATGGACAATGTAGAGTGGGAATATCCCCACTATGATGAGTTTACCCAGCATGTGGCAGGGTCTCCAACAACCAAGCAGGCCTTGTGGGATGCAGGGTTACTCAAGTTCTTTTGTTGCCCATACATGAGGCCTTGGGATGCCTTGTTACAGGAGATTGTTTAGATATGGGATGTTAGTCAGGGTTGTTTCCACATAGGTGATGAAGACTTTACCAATGAAGATTAGGATATCTATTTTCTGATGGAACTCCCAGTTTCTGGGGTTAGGGAGCCTACCAGTCTTGCTTTGGATGGTTATCGTACCATTGAGCAGTTGATTGGTTAGTACTATGGTGGGAACCCATTTCCATGGGTATCGGGGGAGATCATCATTTCCTGTATTTTGGATCTGTGGGTTCGGGTAGTGGAAGCTATAGTGGTGCAGGTGCTCAGTGTGATGAGCACCAATAGGATTACTTGAGTTCAGCTCCGATTGGTGGAGAAGGTTATGGTCGGCCATATAGTAGCCTAGGGTCAGATGATGTTGCACCATTTACTTGTGATATTGACTGATAGGTCTATCAGGGGTGATGGTACTTTCACATATGTGAGTGTACTATGCTCCTATTTATTTGAGTGGCTACTTCCATTGGTGGTAATTCCCTTGAGGGGAGCTAGGCAACCTTAGATGACTTACTAGGGGCATTTGATTCATAGGGATGGTCGAGGTGAGGTAGGTGCTATTTTTATGGATCACTACCTCCAGGTATGGAGGTAGTGGATTGGGGAAATGGAAAGATATCCGCAAGGTCCACTAATAGGGCATGTGCAGGAGATACCCCTCTAGCAATTTTGTGGCCTCAGGATCCCTTACCAGGAGATATTTCCTAAGTATGTGGTACTCTTGTATTTCATTTTTATATACGGCTAGGAGCCCCATGACGTGCATGCCATTGGCATAACCTATGGAAGGAAACTTTTTATGTACCCCCATAAAAGGTATTTTTTTTTATGTATGGCTTATGAGGCCCATGATGAATATGACATTTTAAGTGATATATATATATACACACCATTTTGCGGCATATCAGTCTCATCTATGTTTTTGGTGTATAGATGTGTTATGTATGTTTGTGATGATGTTTTATATATGTCTTTATGTTGATGTGTAGTTGTAAGTACTAGCACATAACTTATTTGGTTAAAACATATATGCTTTACTTGCTTGCAGGGTCAGATTGATTGTCGATGTAGCAGGTTCCAATTGAGGACCTCAATAGCAATGTGGTTGGCGAATGTATTGGATTTCCCAGGTACATGTATGAACATGATGGTTTCAAATTGTCGTACCACGAGAAACACCTACAAATTTTTTTGAAAGAGGAATGGATTGAGGACATAAAATGCATTGTTTACCAATGAGACGACGAGTTGGGAATCTAGATAGACATGAAGGTGTTGTATCCTGATATGAAGGGAATAGGTCAATAACCTGATAAATACATCATATTCCACTTGGTTATTAGTGACTGGACCCAAGTAAACTCTGCTTGTGTGGTATAGGCTTTGAGTGGGGGTGCAAATATCCCAAGCAGATGACACCAAATGCTTTAACCAATGGCTCACACCATCAGCAGAACAGATGATGTAATCTTAGGAGGTGATCATCTACAATGAAAATAACATTTGGTCATATTTTGAATCTTGGATATTAAAAACATGAAAGAGTGAAATAAGAGGCTACAATGTATTTAAAATTAAAGACACAATGTAGGGGGTGAACAGTGGCATCACCTACCTAGGTTAGAAATGACTAGTGTTGGAAATTGGTGCAACTTATCTAAAATATAGAATGTTTGTGTATCCATGTGGTATCCCAAGTCAGTCGACTTGTGGGGGAGAGTTTTTTTGGATGAAACTTAGTGGTGAGGTTGCATGCTACATCTCCCAAGGATACCCAACACATGTCTGAGTTCTCTTGATTTCTAAGGGTTGCTTGATGGATTGTGGTTATCCTCCCCCATCAAGGATGATCCTAGTGGTTGATTGTGGTATTCCTATAATGAAAACGATGATGTGTCGTCATTGGTGAGTAAACCTAATAATTATTATATGTTGATGATGTCAATGTGATCGATGGTATTTGGATGGCGAACTACCTCCTCAATGGGAAATGCAGGTGGATCTTTGCTAAGAGAAGGAGGGTGGTCCTTGATCCGCATCTGTTCTAGGCAAAGCACTCATTCGCATGAAATATGGGGCACTAAAATGAGTAATGTGTTAATTGTCCACGTGATCAACATGGATGAGTGGCTTGGGCGAGGTTAAACTCATGCACTTGGATTAATGGTCGAGTGGCATGGTTAGGTATGATAGTTCTTTATCTGCTTGATATCATATGGGTATGATTCCCACATGATGAACACCCATGGGATTTAATTCTTGGTGTTGGTGTTGGTGGTGTTGGTACCTCTTGTGGTGGTGCCCCTGGTGTTGGCACTAATGTAAAGACAACGTTTAATGAAGCAGTTTCTTGATGGCTATTTGGGGGTCTTTCAACCATTCGGTGCGTGATATAAATGACCTGTAATGTATCTTGAAATTATTGTAGTTTAGGACAATGGTGTGCATAATTCCCAAACTTAGAACAAATGGTGCAAGCATGGTTATTGCACAATGTATTAGTCTTACTCTTGTTATTGGGGGTAGCCGATGTGGATCATGTGCCACCTGCTAAGGTGATGGTGGTGTGAATCACATTAATAGGGGTGTTGAGTAGATTCTTGAGTTCCTGAAAGGTGGGGCACAATTTAGTAGCATGCACTTGTAGCTCGCACAGAGTGTAAGGTGGGTAGACTCTAGGTGTGGGTGTATTACTTGGTTTCACAAGGGATTCCAACTAGGGTTTCTTCATTCCCCCGACATTAGACTTAGTGACTACCGATGGTGGTTGGGTCACAGGTGGTATTGCCTCAGTAGGAAGTCCTAATGGCGTGTTTGTGGGTGATACTGGGATGAAATCATAATGAGCTAATGGATTTGGAGTCATTTCGAGGTAAGGTGGAGTTAAGTACCACACAAGAATTCCCAAAGTAAGCCCTACTAGTGTGATTTGGACCATTATTGGCATTCCTTGTACTCTCGTGGGGGGATATAAGAAAGGGATCTCAAATATAGGTGGCATTGATGGTTTAATATCTTATAAATGCCATGACTCATAGGGAGGGTTTATGTTGATGCTGATGGGGATTGTAACTTAAATTTAGAGGTGAAGATAGTGTACATGAGACCAAATGTAGACGTGGGTATTCTAGGTGGAGGACCCGAGTATGCCTATAGAAATTCTGAATATTTGAAATACAACGACCAATATCAACATACCAGGGAGAATTAATTGATCATATGGTGGGTAGGATGTTATCTGGGTTTCTGTTGGTATGTGGGTCATAGTAGTTTAGTTGGTCAAGGGTGACTATCTTTCCATTGTGAGGAAACATCATGGTGCATAAAATCAATAAGGCTACCACCTTCATGGAATACATATAACTACGTTCCAACAAAATGTTGTAATCGATTTGTTCATAAACTTCTTCAATATCCAAAAGTACCATTTTTTCCCTAGCTCGATGGGGATGTTTTTGTATGAACCCAAAGGTTTCGATGGCCTCCCATCAGAAATTCACTAGAGAGTGATAGACGAGGGTACCATTTTTGGTGAACCCATATGTTTCCATACATGAGTAGACATCACACAAGTCGATGCTCCTTCATAGACAATGCATCAACGAATGATAATTTTCTTGATAGTGACAAGAATCTGGAAGGAGATTGATGAGGGTAGTTGTGGTTCACCTTTATCGAGGTTGAAAGCGATGATGCGTGAATCAGAACGGTCGATAGTTCCTAATGCACTAAGGAATGCCTTCTTTTGGGAGGGGAAATACTGAAGGACCTCTAATGTTAACATGGCAGCAAGGGATTGGGTCAAATCATTAACGATGTTGTAGTTGTGGGAAGTATTCGAGTGATGGTTATGGGAGTTTCATCTAAGTGGTGCCTTCAGAATCAGAGGGATCTGGTCACTGTTTGGATGGGGCATTTGAAAAGGCCCACTAGAGGTAGTGGGTACATATTCCCCTTGCAGGGATTCAGGCATTCCATACCCTTTGGCACAATTTTGGAGGTTGACCTCCGTTGTGTTCATATAGATATTTTGAAAGGTGTCTTCATTTGAGGAGAAAGGATTCGAATATTGGGTAACTAACACTTTATTGCAAAAGGGTTGTTGCAACACATCTTTTTGGGGTTTTGGTGTGTTAGTTGCTTGAGGAGGGTTGGCTACAACCTTCTTCTTTGCTTCAATCATTTGTTCACACTCATGTATAAACGGTAAATGGTGCATGTAGTGTCCATATTCTATGCACATGGAACAAGGATAGTTCATCCTAAGTTTAGGTTTCTTCCCCTATATAGGGGGATTATTTTACCCCTCATTCTGGTTACCCATGTTCTGGTTTTGTTGGGGAGGGGCATTGCCCTCCTATCCCTACTTTCGGTTTTTCCTTTTCTTTCCTTTATTCTACCCTTGATTATGAGGATTAGCCACGTTTAACTACTCAAATAGCTGGGTTTGTTGCGTGGGAGAATGTTGTGCTATATTTACCCCCATTTGAGGCATGGGTCTAGGAGCAGGAGGAGTAGGGAATGGGAAATACATATTGTATCCAGGTGCAAGAAGATATTGATTTGGTGCTTCGTATGATGTGGATTTATGAGTAGGTGGTTCCATTTGAGTTGGAGGTACTAAACGCGCTTGGATAAAATTCAATTATGTAGGAATGTAGGGTCTGTATGATAGCTATCCATATGGAGGAATTGGTGTAGCTGTAGGAACCATCAATACAGGTGGTGCTGGAAAGAATCTCTATGTCATAGTGTATGGCATGGGAGTAGGTGGTTGGGGAGCATTTCCCTACTAATAAATAGTACCAATAAGCTCATCAGTTGAGTGAGACGTACTTGAGGGTGTTGGCGTTTGAGAGGGATTCTAAGGGGCATCAAGGATGATGGTATATAGGTACCCATATTGTGCATAAATCAAATCAAAATTTTGGGCCTTGAGGATGGCCTCTTCTTCCATTTTGGGAAATGAGGTTTCCACATCCTTTGTAATCATGGGATGGAGAGATTTCAGAAACCAATCCAACATAAATTGGGGTTGGATGTCTATTTTTCATGAAGTCTGATGTCTACAGCATTCATGGATGTGATCCACAATATGGGTGGAACTGTTTTTCCAAAATTCAATGAGGATTTCAAGCCCTAGTTCATGACGTATGGGTAATTGAAAATATGTGAGGAAAATAGTAGCAATTGGTTCAAAGGTGGTATAATTCGTAGATTGTAGGTTGACATGCCATTTAGCCATTATTCTTGTAAATGTTATTTGAAAGAGTCTAAGATGAATGTGGTCATCGATGATGCTATTAGATGAGAACCAAAGGTGAAATGACATAACATGGTTAGTGTTATAACATTATTATCACCTAGGACCATAGTATCATCATGATTTTATTAATGACGGTTGATTCAAGCGAGGTTAATGATGTTGCCTAAGGTTGTTAAACACATTTTGACCAATTCCACTCAGATTGGTGCCCACATTTAGTTAACCAAAGGATAAGGTTCCTCATTTATGGATACTAACCCGCTAGGGCATGCCTCATCCCATAATTTATGGATATGGTTT
Organism: Larix kaempferi; assembly: GCA_027924585.1. Lineage (NCBI taxonomy): Eukaryota > Viridiplantae > Streptophyta > Pinopsida > Pinales > Pinaceae > Larix > Larix kaempferi. The sequence continues at coordinate 4,070,028 of BSBM01000524.1, forward strand.
TTACTGGGGGGCACACATGCATTGTACTTGGTCATTTTTCCCTTTTTCAAAATTTTAGTCAATCCTAGGCCACCTCCACTCCACCACTCATGGGAAACCATTATTATTATGCATTCATGCCATCCCAATTTTCATCTTATCCATTTCTGACTGTTTGGTGCCATTTGGGAGCTTATTGATCAACCTAGGGGGGATTTGGGTCCAATGTAATCCTGCCACTTGTATCTCATTCAAATGTCTCCAAAGGATAATGATTTCATCCAAATGTAATATAATTATGATCCCAACACTATTTTGGGTTGGAAATTAATAGAAACATCAGCTATTTGCACCATTCGTTTGTGTTATTGTGCTTCTTTTACACCTTTTTCATGCATACTTTGTCTTGTGAGAAAATTCTTAGCTATTAGATCTTGTTTTGTTTAGAATTTAACATGGTATCAGAACTCATGGAGCTTCCATTCAAATCAAGACTACTTCATAGGTGCACCAGAATCAGTGGAGCAACCACATAAACCCTTGGGGTCATTCCATTGAAGCCATTGGAGAAATATTTTGGAGTCTATCCAGGTGTGACACACTCCCGAATGTTCCCTCTCTCAGTGTAGGGTTATATTGTAAGTGTCATAACTTATACTTGATGGGTTATTAGACCACCCTAGTGGGGTCGGCCCATTTAGTATTATGTTAGGTGGTTAAGTTGGGGTCGATCTAGTTAGATTTAAAAGGCAAGTCAAGTTAGTGTATAAATAGAGAGTGTGTCTCTCTCATTTTACACATTCTCTTATTCACTCACTTCGCATTAGTGAGAGAGAGGAGGAGAAGTGCGCACAAGTGGAGGAGGAGTAGCTGCTGCAGACATTTATCTTTTGGGGATTCATCTTGGTGATCTTTGTATTGGTGCTTATTCTATCTCTGAGGAAGTTGTGGGGTTTTTCACCTTCTTGGTTTTCCCCGGTGAAATGTTTTGTGTCTCTTGTCTCTTGTCTCTTATGCTTGATATGTTGTACATGTTGTTCTTTCAATTAAGATCCTAGATCTATTGAATTAAATGATTAAAAAACTAACAATTCACTCAAGAATATGTGGAAATTTATGAAGTTTCCACTAGCAAAGTGGTTGTAGTTGGTGTTTGTTAGGAACCCATGTCAACCCTTCTATTTACTTTGTTAGTATATTGTTGTTGGACGCATATGCTTTGTAGGTCGTCCCGTAGTATTTGTTGATCCATCGTTGTGTTATTGTTGTTTGGCGCATATGCTTTGTAAGTCGCCCATAGTATTGTTGATCCATAGTTTGTATTGGCCCATGGTTTTCACCCATAGTATTGGCGCCTAGACTTAGTATATAAGTGTGTGTTGAGGCCTATTAGGGCATCGTGAAGTTATTTGTATTGAGCTTGCTCAAAGGAGGTTGCCCCCTCGAAGTGGCCTGCGATCAATATAAAAGTGATTATGAGTTCTGTTATTTCTGCTATCTCGTGTGTTTTCATTAATTTAATATTGTAGGTTCTTCACATCTGGTATCAGAGCACTTTCTTGGGCTCGCTGGGTGACATTTCTGTCAATTTTTTTTTTTTTTTCGCATCTGTTGCAGCTTCGGATCTGGGAATAATCCCTATCCGCTTAATTGTGGGAAGTACTTGGGAATAAGCCCTAAAACGCATTGTGAGGAGTACCACAGGAACCCCAAAGTAGCTGGCCCATTGAGAGGACCTGCCAGCGAAAAGGGCAACGACCCCTACCTGATTGACCAGTTCCCACTTGTGAGGTAAACCAAGAGCTGTCGTTTGTGGCAAAGTAGTTATTAGTTTTACCTAAGCTATGGAGTGAGGGGTACTACCCCAATACGCAAGCCGTCAGACAACATTGGTGGCCGAGGGAAACCCCTGAACTGTTAGGAAGCCGCACATACCTGGGGTCCATATCTGTTTTCAACTGAACTATTACTGCGTCGTTTCAGTTCCATTCTGAAAGTCATTCCAGATCCAACCGTTTCAGATCCCGCCGTTTTCGATCCAGTCGGTGCCGTTTCAGATCCCTCTGTTTCTGATCACTTCTGTGCCGCTGCAGATCTATCTATTTTAGATCCCTTCCGTGCCATTGCAGATGCTGAAAAAAAAAAAAAAAACTATTTTTTGGCCAGATCTCCCTTGTTTTCACTCCGTTTTCCCTGAAACTTCATTGACACCCCTGCAATCCCATTCTACATATTTCATTCCTGAGGACCCTATCCCAAATTCCACTTCCCAAAGCCCGAAATCCCAATTTTTTCTATTTTTAGGGTTTGCCATAACTTCTTCGGATTTCACCCAATTGCCTTCAAATTTTTCCACCGATTTCCTTTCTTAATTCTTCTTCTTTGTCCCTCTCTACCAAATTTTCTCATTCTTTCACCCCGATTCTAAAATCCCCATTTTTTGCTTCCCTGTCCATCAGAAAGTGTCCAAAACCTAGTCAAACCCTAGTTACCCGACCGAGTTTTTCCCAAATCCAAATTTTCCTTTACTAAATAAGCTTTTGTTTGTGTTTTTCTATCCATTCTTTCCCCCCTCACCAAAAAAAAAAAAAACTCCTGGTTATGGTTGTCACCCGCGCAGGAGCAAAAACCATGGAGGAAGCACTTGTAGCCATCCAAACCAAACTCCAAGATCTGGATGACAAATTTCTCAGCCTCTACCTTCAACGTTCAGCCATGAACAATAACCGACAACAAGAATCTTCTGCAGCCACTAGGTTCTCTTCTTCCAGCAATTTCCGTGGTCCGAAGCTTGAATTTTCTCGCTTCAATGGTACTGATCCGACTAGATGGGTCTATCGTGTAGAACAATATTTCAGTCTGCATAATACTTTTGATGTCCCAAAATTTCCACTTGCATCCTTTCATTTGGAACAGGAAGCCCTTCAATGGTACCGTTGGTACATCAAGGCTCATGACGAGCCAAAATGGACAGATTTTTGCCAACTTCTTTTGCAACAATTTGATCCTAGTGCTTTTGATGAATTCAATGGAGCACTCACTAAACTCCATCAAAGTGGCACTGTGAGAGAGTATCAGACCGAATTTGAGAAACTAGCTAATCACACAGAAGGCTTGTCTATCCATGCTTTATCCGGTGTCACCACCCCCCAAACAATGCGGGTCAGGAGTTATTTCAAGAAGCTTCCTCTTACAATACTCATTGATTCTGGTAGCACTCATAACTTCATTGACCCCCGGATTGCCAAACAGGCTGATTGTTTTGTCCATCCTTGCTCCAACTTTGAAGTCATGGTTGCCAATGGAGGCACCTTACCTTGCAAGGGAAAGTGTCACAATGTGCGTATCTCTCTGGAAGATTATAACTTGCGCTCTGACATGTTTTCCTTGTCCTTAGGTGGATGTGATGTGGTTTTGGGCGTTCAATGGGTATGCACAATGGGCCCCATATTATGGGATTTTGCTGAACTTTGGATGCAGTTTTCAGTCAATGGGACACAACACAAATTTACATGCTTACAACCAGGGTCTCTCTGCATCCTCAATTCACATCGCCTAGAAAAGATTCTCAAGAAGAATTCACATGGTGTCATCGCTCAGCTCCATTCCATTTAGATGTCCCCATCAATGGTCTCCACTACTTCCTTGGATAGCTATGTAGGTGTCTTTGCTGCACCAGTGGGATTTCCACCTTCAAGAGACCTTTCCGGTAAGCATTTAGCCGTGTCTACATCTCAGCAAGAAATGATGGCTATTTTGCATGCAGTGCCGACATGGCAGCCATCCCTATTAGGGAATTATTTTTGCATCAAGACTGATCTCCAGAGTTTGAAAAATTTCCTAAAACAATGGGTCTCCTCCCCAGCACACCTGAAATGGGTTATCCACCTCATGGGGTATGACTCTGCGATCACTTACAAGAAGGGTAAGGACAATATGGTGGCAGATGCTCCTTCTCGCACATTTGATGACCTAGTTTCTCTTACAGCTATTTCTCTGCTTGTTCCAAATTGGTTACAATATGTTCAACAGGGCTATCTCTTCTATGAACTCCATGCTCCTTCATCGGCAGGGCACTCTGGGTTCCTCCAAAAGTATGACTGGGAACAATGTAACTTCTATTGGCCGGGACTGAAAATTCCAATTCAACAGATGGTGGTTGACTGTGATACTTTCCAGGTCAACAAGGGTGAAACGACACTCCTTTCAGGACTGCTCGAACCCTTTCCCATCCCTACACAGATTTGGATAACTATTTCTATGGGTTTCCTAGAAGTGCTCCAGTGGTACAATACCACGTCTACAAGGACACCATATGAGGCAGTCTATGGACAGGCACCGCTAGTTCTTCTTCCATACACCCTCAGTAGCTCCCCAGTTTAGACAATTGACTCGATTCTTCGAAACCGCGATCATATTCTTCTCATTCTGCAGGACAATCTTCATATGGCAAGAATTCAATTGAAATAAGAAGCCGCTCAACACCATTCAGAGCGCACTTTTCACGCAGTTGATATAGTTCTTCTTCAACATTCCAATCAATCCTCCTGAAACTCAAAAGGCTTCAGTGGCCCGGAATGCCACCCAAAGATGCTATAGGGGAACCACTTCGTCCAATTCTGCATCAATTGCCACATCTAAAGCTTTGAGGACAAAGCTTTTTCTAAGGGAGAGGGGATGTTAGGAACCCATGTCAACCCTTCTATTTACTTTGTTAGTATATTGTTGTTGGACGCATATGCTTTGTAAGTCGTCCCATAGTATTTGTTGATCCATAGTTGTGTTATTGTCATTTGGCGCATATGCTTTGTAAGTCGCCCATAGTATTGTTGATCCATAGTTTGTATTGGCCCATTGTTTTGACCCATAGTATTGGCGCCTAGACTTAGTATATAAGTGTGTGTTGAGGCCTATGAAGGCACCGTGAAGTTATTTGTATTGAGCTTTCTCAAAGGAGGTTTTCCCCTCGAAGTGGCCCGCGATCAATATAAAAGTGATTTTGAGTTCTGTTATTTCTGCTATCTCGTGTGTTTTCATTAATTTAATATTGCAGGTTCTTCACAGTGTTGTGGATCATGAGTCAAGAATGTACAAGTTTTCATACTTTCTTCCTTACTCTTTATCTAATGTGATTCTTTCACATGCTAATGAGGTTAGTAGACTGTGGCATGAGAGGTATGGACACCTAAAATATAGATATTTTCAAGCCTTGAGAAGAGAAAAGATGGTTGAAGGACTTTCAAGCATCAAACTTTCCAAAGGAACCTGCAAGGGTTGCATTGTTGGGAAGCATGCAGAGTGCAAGTTTCAGAAGGGGAAGAAAACAAGAGCTTCTAAACCTCTTGAGTTGGTCCATTCAGATGTGATAGGACATATCCCACACCCTCCTATGGTAACTCAAAGTATGTCCTAAATTTCATTGATGATTTTTCAAGGTATTGTTGGGTATTCTTTCTCAAGTTAAAATCCAAAGTTTTCCAAATTTTCAAAGTTTTCAAAGCTTCTGTTGAGAACTTTAGTGGGAGGAAGATCAAGGTCCTAAGGACTAATAATGGAAGAGAATATGTCAATAAAGATTTCAAGCAGCTATGTGAAGAGGAATTCATTCACATGCAGCATTATGTGCCTTACACACCTTAGCAGAATGGTGTGGCAGAGTGCAATAATATATCATTGAAGGAGATGGATACTTGCATGTTGGAGGTTAAGTATTTGTCTCCTAAGATATGGGACGAGGCCATAAATTGTGCTGAATATGTTCAGAATATATTGCCACACAAATCCTTGGAAGATGTGACACTATTCGAGGCTTTGATGGGACATAATCATGCTGTGTCTCATTTCAAGGTGTTTGGCTCAAGAGCATGGGATATAATACCTCCTGAGAAAATAAAGTGCTTGAAAACACAAATAAAGGATTCCATTATGGTTGGGTATGTTGAAGATTCCAAGGGATACAAGCTCTTTGATCCCTCATCTCAAAACAATTTCATTGAGAGGAGTGTTCAGTTTGAAGAAGAGCCCATGCAAGCAGCTGACCAAGAAGAAGGGGAATGCTCAAATCCCCCACTTGCAGATGATGTAAGTGATGTTTCTCATTCTGATTTTAATGATTCTGATATTGAGTATGAATATCATGACATGATGCATATCATGATCCTACTACAAGGCCGAAATGGGAGAAGAAAACCATACAAGCTACTGGTGAATTTACAGGAGATCCACAAGACACTAGGAAGACTAGATCTATGTTTCACAATGCATTCTCTACTTGTGATCCGAATCTTCCTAGGAGGTGTTTCTTGATGGTTGGATATGATACAAAATCATATGAAGAATAATCACATGACCCAATATGGCAATCTTACATGCAAGAAGAGTTCAAGTCTCTTCAAGATAATGAGACTTGGGAGATGGTTCTTCTTCCTCTCAAGAGGAAGTTGGTGAAATGCAAGTGGGTGTATAGGACCAAAATGGCTACTGATGGTTCTGAGGTGAAGTATAAGGCCATATTGGTTTCTAAGGGATTCTCTCAAGTCTATGGAGTAGAGTACACATAAACATTTGCACCTGTGGCAAATATGGACTCAATTAGGCTAGTTTTGGCTATTGTTGCATCCAAACAATGGGAGGTGCACCACATGGATGTGAAGAGTGCATTTATTCATGGTGAACTTCATGAGGAGATATATATCCATCATCCTGAAGGATTCATACTAGATCCTTCTCTTGTGTACAAATTGAAGAATTCCCTCTATGGCCTCAAGCAAGCACCTAGATATTGGTATGCCAAGATGGACAACTTTCTTCTATCTTAAGGATTTGAAATATGCAAATCAGATCCTAATGTCTATATGCAGAATTTTGGTGACTCAATTTTGATAATTTTACTGTATGTTGATGATCTTTTTATTACTGGAATTTTTGTTGATGACATAGGTTCACTAAAATATGCTTTGCATAGTGCTTTTTCTATGTCTAATCTTGGATTGTTGAGACAATTTCTTGGCTTGGAGATCGATCAATATAATGCATGTATCAAGGTATCACAATAAAAATATGCTTCATATGCGCTATTAAAGTTCAGAATGGTTGATTGTAAGGCTGATAAGTTTCCATTCCTTTTAGGAGTAAAACTAGAATATTGGGGTTCATCACCATTGGTGGACAGTTCATTGTATAGGAAGCTAGTTGGGAGCTTGTTGTATCTCACACACTCTCAAACTAATTTGGATTATGAAGTGGGTGTTGTTTCTAGATACATTCAAGAGCCTCATGATATTCATTGGAAGGATTCCAAGAGGATCCTGCATTATGTGCAAGGAACCAAGCAGTTTGGGATTCATTATGTAATTACTTCTTCACTTGAACTTGTTGGATTTACTGATTCAGATTGGACAGGAGATAGAACTAATTGAAATTCCACTTCTAGTTATGTATTTATGCTTGCACATGGGACTATTTTTTGGTATAGCAAGAAGTAGCACACTATTTCCTTATCTTCAACTGAGGCTGAGTATAAAGGAGCGACGAATGCAACTACACAATGTGTATGGATGTAAGGTATTCTTGGGGAGTTTGGATTTTCCTTTGATTTATCCATGATCATTTGGTGTGATAATAAAAGTGAAATAAATATCTCCACAGTTCCAATACAGAGACAGAGGACCAAGAATATAGAGATACACATGCACTACATCAGGAGCTTGGTGCATGACCAGATCATATCATTGCAGTACTGCCCATCTTCTGAGTAGACAACTGACATATTCACCAAGATTTTTGCTGAGAATACCTTCACCTACCTTAGATCACTCCTTGGGGTGGGTGATACATGGTGAAGACTGATATTCGATTCATATTTTGCTTCATGTTCATTTTTTAAGGGAGGTTTTGTTCCCATGTGGTTTTCCTCCTTACCTCAGTTACATGGATTAATAAAATTTGTAAGACCTGTGACTTCGGCCTTTGTTGACAAGGCCTCATTTTATGATTTTGGATACATAATCCAAGCTTAAGGGGGGGTGTTAGAACATTATTATCACATAGGACCATAGTCTCATCATGATTTTATTAATGACTACTAGTTCAAGCAAGGTTAATGATGTTGCCTAAGGTTGTTAGACACATTTTGACCAATTCCACTTATATTGGTGCCCACATTTAGTCAACCAGAGGATAAGGCACCTCATGTATGGTCACTAGCACACTAGGGTGTTCCTGATCCCATAATATATGGATCTGGGTTTGACTGGGGGGTGCACATGCATTGTACTTAGTCATTTTGCCTCTTTTTTGGCAAGTTTAGCCAATCCTAGGCCACCTCTACTCCACCACTCATACCAATCATGCCATCCCAATGTTCATCTTAGCCATTTTTAACAGTTTGGTTCCATTTGGGATCCTATTGGTCAACCTACAGGGGATTTGGGTCCAATGCAAGCTTGCCACTTGTAGCTCATTCGAATGCCTCCAAAGGCTAACGATTTTCTCCAAATGCAATATAATGATTATCCAAACACTATTTTGGGTTGGATAGTAATAGAAACATCATCTATTTTCAACATTTGTTTTTGTTATTGTGCTTCTTTCACACTATTTTCATGCATACTTAGCCAAATTCTTGTCTTATGAGGAAATTCTTAGCTAGTAGATTCTGTCATGTTTATAATTTCATAGTTAGTCGTATCATCTCCCTATTTCCCTTCAAATTTTGGGATATCTAAAAGAATATTAGAGGGAATTTCTGGCCAGGTTGGATCATGACGAATGAGGATATTAATAAATTTAGCCAATTCAGGGAGATTTAGGCTCACCATGGAAGGGAGATTCATGTTATTGGTTGGTCACTCCATAGTGTTATGTGTGTTTTCCCCTCTTGGAGATGAGAGTGATATGAATGGATTTTTCCTTTCTCCCGAAGATGGAGAAGATGGGGATGTCCTTTCTCCCAAAGAAGGAGATGACAGGGGGTATTCCCTCCACGAGGTGGAGATGAAGTAGTGCCTCTTCCATGAGATGGTGAATAAAATGGATTTGCATGATCTATGACTGGAGAAAAGGGAGAGTTAAGCAAGGTACAACCTTGCCGAGTTGACCATAATAACATTGCTTGGGAATGCTCCTGACTAGAGTGTATCCCACATGTACCATAGGGAGATAATGGGGAAACACCTCTCTAGAGAGGAAAAAGTCCTTGCAGTCTAAGAGAATTCCTTATATTTATTTTTTCCACTATGGCGATGGTCTATCTGATCAATTGAGAGAGATGATAAAGGGATATAAATACAAATGAACAAATGCAAACAAAATATGCAACCACAATAGATGTAATATGGTCCAAAGTGAGTGATAGGTGATTGATTATTTGTGCAAGTAGTCCACAAGTTGGTTCTTTTTAATTACAAGTTAGGTGATATTGCAAATAAAAAGAAAATAAATGTGAATTCCCTAGAGACGTAACGCCCTTCCTCTCAAAAGTCACTAGGATTTCCAATAGCTCACCTATCGATGGTGATGAAATCCATCAATGTTGGCTAGTGAATGAATGATAGAGTCAGTTATCAATTAATGTTGTTGGGGTTATGTTTCGAAAGGGATAGAAAATTTTCCAATTGCTAACAAGATCCGAATCAAGAGTCAATTGCACCCACATTTTCTCCCTGGTGATATCCTATATTTTAACCACTAAGATAACTTTGTCAAGTGTGGATAAGTGGTTTGGCCTTGAGAAGTAGAGTGTCATCACCAAAAAAATCTAAGTAACTCTTTGTGGCGAAAAGATGTATCTATACCTCATATTTCATGTCCTTAGGCATCACTCCTTGTTATATGGGTCGTCTTTTGACACTTGCTGATAGCAGGATTTAAAAGTTCCCTAAAAGGAAATAACCACTATGTTTCAATAATGTAGAAGATTTGTGGGAATTATTTGGATGCCTATCCCAATCAATTTGAAACTAATTAAAATATTATTTTAGTGACCTCGTGTGTAGGATTTTAGTTGGTTTTAGAAATACAAGTGCAATGTTGATTTTAAATGGTCCAAATTTCATTAAGGTGTGCAAGAGAGGTATTTCAAGGTGTGCAAGAGAGGTATTTCAAACTTTCAATCCATCTAGATCAATAAGAGTGCATGATGGAGAACACACTAGATGAGAGAATGTATTTAGGTCTCTTGGTGTGTGCTTACATGGAAACCACACATATGTTTGGAAAGAAAATGAGATTGAAATTTGCAACTAAAGAGCATAAAGTAAAGACACATGGGCATCTACTTTCATTCAACTCTCAGTATACAATATTGCTTGCAAACAACAAGGACTCAAGATGCTTCAAAAGGAGATAAATGTGTGCAAAGGAGGTATTTCAAACCTATCACCCTTTTATGATTTTCCAATATCACTTAAGAATGCAAGGAAATGAGTATACTTTGGGTAAAGGAGTCTCAGGTCCTTTGCTTGTGTGAGAGAGTGAACTAAACTATCTTTTGCTAAAACAAAGAAATAAGCGAGAAGAAAAAACATGTATAACTAGAGGTAGTCAAATCTCATTTCCTAGACTAACAATTCCAATGAGATGGAAAGCATAATAATTAAATCACTAATGAGTAGTAAGAGGCCCATTGAAATCCTCAAATTCTTTTAGCCTAAGAAGTATTAAAGAAATCAACTCGTTATGCACTATCTTGGACTAAGTTATGTAATTACTAGAGAAAATATAGTTGCATGTGATTTATTATTTATGGTTCATTAAGCTGTCGTTGGAGTTGTAGCTGATTGTGTAAACAAAGGTAAAAACAAATAAAATGAATAGGACATGCGGGTATTGGACCCACATATGAACTATATAGCACGAGCATAGACTTGTAAGAGGCATGCTAATTTACCACATGAGTATAGTGAATAAAAACTGTTCCAATGTCAAAGATATAATTACGCTATGATGCGTGGTCAGGACGCTGAGAACCACGCTACTGATAAAAAATTAATTATTGGCAGAGACCTTCTGAATTCTGGTTATTGATAAGTTGGATAGTAAGCTCCTGCACATGCACAAAACCCAAAATAAGTTATCCAACAAAAGAAAACCTATTTAACATGCAATGAAAAAAAATAAGAGTGAAGTCACCATAAATAATGTTGTGGGAAAAATAGTGACAAGAGTGCGTAGTCCTCCCACAATGCTTTAAAAAAATACTTCTTGTTGTAGCAAGGATTCAATATTGTGTTAGTATATGTTAGGATATTTAGACACTTAGGAGTTAGTTAAGATCAACTTGTGTAATATATCCGTTAGGGATAGTGTGTTTCTTTAGTATGCATTAGTATGCATTTGTATATACTTAATCCGACGGTCACAATATGTTTCCGACATAGAGTGATCCGACGGCTCAAATTCTCTTAGATCAAACCTAACCTTGATCCGTGGCTTAACACCCGATTGGTCCATGATCTCTATTTAAAGAGCATGGAGGGTCATTGTTTAGTTGATCGATTATGAGAAGCTCATTTGTAACTTTATTTCTTTGCATAATAAATTGTCCCGTAGAAGCTATTTGGCCGGGGCCATGGAGTGTTTCCCTCAAGAGGGTTTAAACCACGTCAAAACATCGGTGTGTTGATCTGTGATCTGTTTGTGTGAAGTGGTTGCTCTTGGTGTTCGGTCCTTTGGTAGTACCCTGTGTACCCGAACATGGTATCAGAGCTTTTATGAAGTGCCGCTTCCGGTTATGATCTAGATCTTGAACTGCTGTTGCCGAAACTCGAAAGGGTTTCTAGTTATGATATTTCTATACATTTTTGGGCTGTGGGAGGTGTTCCATTGCGTCCGGAGCGTCGTTTCCATTGAAAAATAGTTTTCGTTTGATCGAAAACGGTTCCCGGTTGCTCCAGAAACGCGTATTTCATCAGATCTGAAGGTATAATGTTACAGTGACGCATTTTTTTTATTTCGTTTTTTAAAAGAAAAAAATCTCATATTTCATTTTTTTTACTGTTAGATTTTTTTTGGTTCGGATTGTTGCTTTCCCGTCTGCGTATGCTCTTTGCCGTGCACCTTGAGCGATCTCGGCAAATCAGAAACAGAAAGGGAAAGGGTTTTTTTCGGCTGCGTATGCTCTTTGCTGTGCACTTTGCGTGATCTCGGCAAATCAGAAACAGAGAGAAAACGTAGACTTTCCGGGCAAGCTAAGAAGATCTAAGTCCACAAGTGTGGAAAAGTTTTTTTTGTTTCGTTTTGTGGTTTGTTTTGCAGAAAAAAGGGCAAGCACGCAAACCGAGCAAGAAGAGTAAAAAAAAAAAAAAAAAAAAAGCCCCCTTCCTCATTTCCATATTTTACATACCTTTTAAACTAGCTCACTTGGTCCAAAGTTGCTTTATTCCTTAATAGGTCTTGAGTTCAAGTCTTAGGAAGTTACTTTTAAAAAGAAAAGTGCATGCAATTTCTATTTTCAAGTTACTTTATTGTAAAAGTGCATCTCATTTAAATAATAAAAAATAAAAATACAAGTGAGTCACTTAAGCTTTTTATTTATTGTTGCACTATTTAAAAGTAATATCATTGTAAAAGTGAAATCACTTATTTTACAAAAGTGATTCACTTAAAAACAACTTTTTTGTAAAGTGATTGTCAAAAGGTTCATCTTGGGAAGAGGGGGGTTCTTTTTTTTGCTTGACATTCTCTAGCTGCCACGTCACTATTGGGGACATCTTCAACAGTTTCTTTGTTCAAGCATAACTTCATCATACAGAGTCCGTTTTCAGTGCCGTTTTTTTTGAAACCGCCTATTTTTTCGAGCTCTTCACATCCAGACTATTGGTTTCTGCTTTTACAGCCATTAATTTACAAATATGGCCGCCCTTTGTGATATTCTACTTAACAGTTCCAACTATTTCTCATGGAAATCTCGTATGGAGGATGTTCTACGAAGTAGGGGACTTTTCAGAATTACAACAGGGAAAGAAAAAGAACCCACTGATGATGATAAGAAAATAAAATGGGCAAATAGATGTGATGAAGCTCATGGATTGATTGGGATGTCAATCTCTACTGATTTGCGATTCCACATATCTGGAATTGATGAACCTAATGCTGCTTGGGACAAGTTGGAAACTGTGTTTGGTAAACACAATGAAATTCGAGGTCACCAACTCGAAAATGAGTTGATTTCTTTAAATCCAAGTGACTTTTCATGCATTCAAGATTATTTATCTAAGTACAAAACTCTCAAGCTCTTATGTGCAGAATGTAAGATTGAGAGGGAAGACAAACAATGCATTTATCATATTCTTTCCAAACTTGGACCTGCATATTCTGTTTTTGTATCTACATTTTACTCCATGAAAGCGTCATTGAATGCAGCTAGCTATCAAGAGCCTAGTCTTGAATCCTTTTGTGATTCCTTGATTAGGGAACAAGATAAACTCATTCATCTTGGAATAATCAACAATGCAGATACATCTAGGAAAGCCTTATTATCCCAACAGAAAGAAAAGTCCAAGCCTCCCAAGAAACAAAATTTTCGCAATAATAAGTCAAACAAGGGTCCAAAACCCTCTCAGTCAACTCCTTCTTTAAAAAATGACAAAGGATCCAAGCCAAAAGGCAAGAAGACTGAGCGTCATTGCAACTATTGCGGGAAAGATAATCATGATGAATCCAAGTGTTTCAAGAAGATGGCAGCCTTGGAAGCAGCAATGAAGAAGCACCACATCAGCCTAGATTCGCCTTCAGAATCTACCTCTCATGGACATGCACTTTGTGCTTCTGGTTATTCTTGTAATGCATCTTCTTCTTCTACTTCAAATGAATGGCTCATTGATTCTGGAGCATCTTATCATATGGCTAAGGATCAAGCCATCTTTTCTACTATGCATGAATGTAACACCAAACAAATATTTGTTGGTGATGATAGATCTCTAAGTGTTGTAGGAGCTGGAATAGTTCCAGTAGATAACGGTCATTTTAGTGATGTACTATGTGTTCCAAGAATTTCCTGCAATTTGTTATCAGTCTATCAGATCACTCATTTTGGTGAAGGTAAAACTGTGACCTTTACACCTCACCAAGTTCTAATCAAGGATTTTAAAGATCCTCAACAAGTTCTAGCTACCGGAATTGTTGATGATATTACCAGGTTGTACAAGTTTAACAACTTTGGGTCATCACCTTTCCCTTCAGTTTTTGTTGCTCATAGTGATAACTTGAGCAAGCTTTGGCATGAGCGATTTGGTCACTTAAATTATCGCTCATTGCAACAACTATGTAAAGAAAATATGGTGACAGGTCTTCCGATGGTATCTTGCAAGGATGGTGTTTGCTCCGGTTGTGTACTCGGAAAACATCATCGGGACAGTTTTGACAAACGTGCCTCTTGGCACGCCTCGGTTTCCTTGGAGCTTGTGCATAGTGACTTGTGTGGTCCTCTTCCATCTGCTTCCTTTTCTGGTTTCAAGTATTTCTTAACTTTCATTGATGACTACACCAGACGCACTTGGGTTTATTTCCTAAAACTTAAGAGCGAAGTATTTAACATGTTCTTGGCCTACAAGGCCCTTGTTGAAAAACAATCTGGTCATCAAATTATTAAGTTAAGATCTGACAATGGAGGAGAATATGTTAACAAACAGTTCACTACTTTCTGCACTGAACACGGCATCCAACAACAACACACTATTCCATATACACCACAACAAAATGGTGTAGCTGAGCGGAAGAACCGCACTTTAAAAGAAATGGCTAATTGTATGATCCAATCTAAGGGACTAAGTCTTCAATTTTGGGCTGAAGCCATAAATTGTGCAAATTACATAGTTAATCGCACCCCTACAAAAGCATTACAAGGTATAACACCGGAAGAAGCATGGAGTAAAATTAAACCTGATGTAAGTCACTTTCGTGTGTTTGGTAGTGAAGCATGGGCTCACATTCCGGATGAAAAACGGAAAGCATTGCAGCCTAAAAGTGAAAAGTGCATATTTGTTGGATATTCTGAAGATGTAAAAGGTTATAGACTTATTCAACCACCTTCTCATGCTATAATCATTAGAAGAGATGTTAAATTTGATGAAAATATCTTGGCCTGCGAGCCTAACTCGGCGAGTGTGCCATCTTTGGCCTGCGAGCCTGATTCGGCGTTTGTGCCTTCTTCTTCTTCTTCCAACTTCCTTGACAGGTTTCCAACTCCAGTTTCTGATGATGACAGTGAGGATGAAAATCCACCTCCGCCTGCTCATGTTCCTCCAGTTGCACCAGCACAAGTGCTTCCTCGATGGGTCCGTTCAACATGTGAAGCAGCTGGTGATCTTGCCGGTGATCCTAGAGATCAACGTCGAACACGTTCTCAGTTTCAGCGAGCCTCTTCTCTTTTGGCTCAAGTTTCCGAGAATCATGATCCAAAAACTTTTGCAGAAGCTTCAGGGAATCCAGATTGGGATGCAGCCATGGATGAAGAATATCGTTCCTTAATGACGAACGATACTTGGGATCTTGTACCTCTTCCAAAAGGAAGAAAACTTGTCAGATGTAAATGGGTCTACAGAACTAAGTATGCATCAGATGGAAGTGTTGAAAGACTTAAGGCAAGGTTAGTTGCCAAAGGTTTTTCCCAAGTTGAAGGGATTGACTACAATGAAACCTTTGCTCCCGTCGCCAAAATGAACTCCATCCGCCTTGTTCTTTCCCTTGCAGCCTTACAAAACTGGGAAGTCCATCAAATGGATGTCAAGTCTGCCTTCTTACATGGTGATTTACAGGAGGAAATTTACATGGAACAACCTCCTGGCTATGTTCAGAATAACTCTAGCCTTGTCTGCCGCCTTAAGAAATCCTTATATGGCCTTAAGCAAGCTCCTAGAGCTTGGTATGCCAAAATGGATAACTTTCTCCTTGACACTGGTTTTTCTAGATTCCATTCTGACCCCAATGTCTATACCAAGAAAGTAGGAAACCATCTCATCATACTTGTTCTATATGTTGATGACCTTATTCTTACTGGTAGTGACCCTAAGCTTATAACCCATGTGAAATCCAGTCTTAAACAAACTTTTGAAATGTCAGACTTAGGACATTTGCATTATTTTCTTGGTCTCCAAGTTCTGCAAACCAAAGAAGGAATCTTTCTTTCTCAGTCTAAGTATGCTTGTGACCTTCTTCGTCGCTTTCACATGGAAGATTGTAAACCAGCCCCTTCTCCCTTCCAGTCTGGAGTCAAACTTTCTGCCACTTGTACTTCACCTGAAGTAGATGCCACATTGTATCGTCAACTTGTTGGTAGTCTTTTATACTTGACTCATTCCCGTCCTGACCTTTCCTTTGCCGTTGGTCGAGTTGCCCGTTATATGCAGACACCTCATGAAAGTCACTGGAAAGCAGCTAAAAGAATACTTCGATATATTCGAGGTACAGTTCAGTTTGGGATTCATTACAGTACAGGGGGGAAACCTTTGTTGGTTGGTTTCACTGATTCAGATTGGGCCGGCGATCCTGATGATCGAAAGTCTACTGCAGGTTATGTTTTCAGTCTGGGATCTGGACCTATTACTTGGGCTTGTAAGAAACAACAAGCTCTTGCTCTTTCTTCAGCAGAGGCAGAATATCGAGCAGCAGTTAATGCCAGTCAGGAAGCTTTATGGCTTCGACAGATCCTTTCAGAGTTTGGATTCGAGCAGCAGCAGCCTACTCCACTTTGGTGCGACAATCAAAGTGCCATC
Source organism: Larix kaempferi (assembly GCA_027924585.1). Taxonomy (NCBI): domain Eukaryota; kingdom Viridiplantae; phylum Streptophyta; class Pinopsida; order Pinales; family Pinaceae; genus Larix; species Larix kaempferi. The sequence goes on from BSBM01000524.1 coordinate 4,086,719, forward strand.
AAGCTTGCCAAAGATCCAGTTCTACATCAACGCAGCAAACACATTGAGCTACATATGCACTTCATCAGAAATCTTGTTCATGATCGTGTTGTCGAAGTGCTCTTTTGCCCTACAGATGATCAAGTTGCAGACATCTTCACCAAGTCTCTTACAGAAGCGAAGTTTTCTAAACTTCGATCTATGTTAGGAGTTCAGGAACTTGTCATTAAGGGGGGATAGGCTCTAATGCCTCATTCCTTCTCCTAATAGTGTCACTTTTGTAAATCCTTTAATCCTATCCCAAGTTGTTCTTAAGGGGGGATGTTAGGATATTTAGACACTTAGGAGTTAGTTAAGATCAACTTGTGTAATATATCCGTTAGGGATAGTGTGTTTCTTTAGTATGCATTAGTATGCATTTGTATATACTTAATCCGACGGTCACGATATGTTTCCGACATAGAGTGATCCGACGGCTCAACTTCTCTTAGATCAAACCTAACCTTGATCCGTGGCTTAACACCCGATTGGTCCATGATCTCTATTTAAAGAGCATGGAGGGTCATTGTTTAGTTGATCGATTATGAGAAGCTCATTTGTAACTTTCTTTCTTTGCATAATAAATTGTCCCGTAGAAGCTATTTGGCCGGGGCCGTGGAGTGTTTCCCTCAAGAGGGTTTAAACCACGTCAAAACATCGGTGTGTTGATCTGTGATCTGTTTGTGTGAAGTGGTTGCTCTTGGTGTTCGGTCCTTTGGTAGTACCCTGTGTACCCGAACAGTATATTAGTATAAAAGAATCCAAATTTCTAAGAAAACTCTAAACAATAAATAAAACATAACTAACAAGATATTGTTGGTTGTATAATTGTTCTTGAGGTTTTCTATAAAGACCCAATTTCTACATGATTCGAGGAACCAACAAAACCCCTTTTCAGTAGCCCTTCGCAATAATCTGCGAACACACTGAGGTCTCACCAGAGGTGAAGTAATGGGGGGGTTGCGGAATCAGGTTTCCACAACCAGGTGATGAGTGTTTAAAAAGATTGGCAGGCAGTGCGATATGGGACTTGCGCTGTGAACTTCAGACTACGAGAAGTTCCACTTCTTTGCGGCGAACACTTCGGCTATCGCGCATCCAAGGACTGTGCGATGTGGGAAGATTACTTGATGAAAGGACTGCACCACAAAGATTGAGCTCCCTCTTACAAACATATGCAACTTGATAGATCTTACTTAATGCAAAAAGACACATTCAACAAGCATAATAGATGGAATCTTGCAACCTTATACACTCTAACAACAATGATATCACTATGCACTTCTGGTGCTGCGCTAAGTGTTTACTCGACTAGTTCATGCATTCATCTAACTGTGAAATACTGATGCATCCGGAATTCATTCATACATGTGATTACTTAACATATTATTCCCATCATCATCCTTATGGTGAATACATATAAAGGCAAAGCAAATAAACTCATAACCAACACTTACCCATTCATCATAAGTAAAGACACAAATGCAAAACACATAGCAATCACATAACACAGAATTTAACGTGGTTCACCCCAAGAGCTACGTCCACAGGAACTGTTGTTGTATTATCTTTGGGAAGGGTACAACAGTTCCAGTCTACGCACTCAGCTACAAACTCTCTTCTCTCTCTGTAGGTATCTGCGCACTCATCTTGCATAGCCTTTACAATCTTATCTCAATAGAGATCAATGTTCAATAACAAATATTAACAATTCATAAACAGAAGATTCAACCTAACAACTCTCTAACAGAGATTTTACAATGAAGATTTTAGATTAGAGATTAACCCTTTCCCTTACAAAATGTGCCCTTTTATAGATCGTTCCCTTAGGTCACGTCTCTACAATGTAGAGGTTCAAAAACCCTAAGTTTACCCAAAACTATCATGGTTATTCTGCTAACTAGGACTGCTAGGCCCTCATAGCGACTTCTCTGTTGTGGCCATCCTCTACATGTGGCCACATCGCTTTCAGCCTGCCCTATCGACCGTATGCCGATGGTCGCTTTCACCCTGTCATTCCTTCTCTAATGGATTTGTGCAGTCGGTTCATGTCGTGATGCCTCTGTGCGTGTCACCAATCGCTTTCCTTCCACACCACTCCTTTTGCACCACTGTTTTGGGAATCTTGGAGTACTTCGACAAAACATGTCATTTTTGCAGCTCAACCTTGCCTTCATTCTTTAACCAAAATAGGTGCCCTGCTAGCACTTCAATGAACCGGATCTCAGCTGCGTGGTTCCCATCCTGCCGATATTGCGCCGCGCTCAGCTTTGCAGCTTCCAAAACTATTTTACCAAAAATGCCTTCATCTGAGTTGCGTTGCAGCTCCAAACTGTTCTTCTAGAAAATGCCTTACTCTAAGTTGCGTTGTAACATAGTTGTTCCAAAACTCTCTTGCATCAAAAATTCCTTACTTGGGCTAGTCCCAACAGGCCCCTAACACCTACATGTGGCTCATCCCTGAGCCACTTTCTACTTTTGGTTCCCTGACCTTCTCTTCCTCTTGCGGAGCTATCTTAGCAGTGAGCTCTTGATACGTTGTGCTCAGCTTAACAACTGTATCCTTGCAATCTTCTTTGACTGCTTTGATGGTTTCTAACACATCCAGTGTTAGATCATCCTGAGTTTTCTCTTCTACTAACGCCTGCGTGTCGCAAAGTTCTTGTAGTTTTCCTTCTATCTTTTGCGTTAGTTCATGGGTTCCCTCTTGCAGGGGCTGTGACTTATCTCTAACTTCAGCCTCCTATTCTCTTAAGACTACAAGTTGTCTTTTTAATTCTCTGACTTATGGAAATCTATGGAGTCTGTCTCTTGGTGACAAGGTCTTTATCTTCGCGTTTAGTGTGTCTAATGCTGCTTCCTTTTCCTTCAAATTTGTCTGGACCTACAGCAGCTCAGGGTCCTCTTGTAGCGTAGTGAATACTCTTGTAGCTTCGTCCAGTAAGGTTTGACATTTTGCTACTTCGCTGGCTATTGTTTCCATGGATGTTTTTACTTCTGTTGCTCTGAGCTCTGCCTGGTTTTGTGGCATCTTTGGATGATTCTGTGCTTCCAAGGTAGCAATCTTCGCCTAGTAATGAGTCTCCATGTCCTTCATTCCAGTCTTAAGATCGCTGACCACCAAGCCGATCTTAAGGATAGTGTCCGTGAGCTTTGGTTGCTCTTCGCATTCTGGTATATCCACGCAGACCGAAGCGATAGTATGATCTATTCTTCTTCGTCGGTCCTGCTCATCTTCAAGTGCCATGGTTTTCTTTAATCTTGCTTCCTGTAGCTGCTTATAATTTTCTTGCAATTGATGGTGTTGGGTCAGAGTGACCAAACTTCTATCATGTATCTCTTCGACAACCTGCAAGTGCATATTGTGTAGGCCCTCTAGTGGAAACATCGCGATGTCGACGTCCACATGATCTATGTCCTTCACACCCGAAACTAACTGTTCGCGCGGTGACCTTACGCTTAATGGGTCAAGTTGGACTATGTGCGATTTAGGTGGCAAGGTCAAGGTTAGAGGTGTTTTCTTTGGCTTCAAAGTGTCCCCTGACCTTCCTTCTGATTATGATTCTTGTGGCAAAGGCAAGTTCCGCTGGACTTGTTCAAACTTCTCTATTATGCCCTGCAGTGTTGTGAGATTCTTCTATAAACTTTCTTGGATCGCCTCATCCTTCCTCTCCTTGAGGTTCAACGCATATTCTAGATGCGCGGTGACTGTGGATGCGATCATCTCATAATCGTCATCGTGGAGCTTCACTTCTAACTGGCCCTTTATAGCCTTCTGCTTCTTTTTCTGGACTTTTTCTGGTACTGAGCTTCCTGGGTCCTTCCTTTTTCCTGATGGTGACTCTTCAACAACTGGTTTTGGAATGGGATTACTTTCTTTGGAGTCACTGTCAATGATCATAGGTCCTTCGACCTTCCACTCATCTATCCATTCCTTCATGATGAAGTCGATATTTGCTTCATTCATGTGATAGCTCCCTTGGAACCATTATGGGTTCTTTTTCTGCGCCTTCGTTGAAATGTGGATGGAATGCATGTCAGCGTAAAAATTTATGGTGCGAATATATTTAGATGTTACCTCTTTAGATATCCGTGGTGTGTGAATAATGATGTCACGCAACTGCTCGTAATATGTGTGGAATACTTCATTGGACACATGCTGTCTCTTTGGCACCAAATTTGCCCAGAGGTTCGCATATATGGATCCTCTACAGTCTTTGCTGGCAGTGCTAAGGACGTAATAGTATTTTGGGTCCTTCCATCCTACAAACGCAATCAAGACCATCAACCAACTATAATGGAAGTTGTTGTCGTGCATCTACGTGTCGCGCACATCCTATAGAAATTCATTCAACAAGTATTGGCACCAGTTAAATATTACGCCCGTCGCGGCCTTCTCCCCAAGGAGTACCACTCTGGTTGGTACTTCAGTAGGTCTTTCCTTTCGCAAAATTTTCCCTCCTAGGAGTTGTGTTACGAACTGCATAGCATCATCGGTGATATCGTCCGTGACGAATCCTCTTTTTCCTTTTGGGACACTGTGTGTTGACTTCATCTGCACAACAACCTCCTTTTCCCTGTGCTTGCCTTGAAAGAATTGCTTAGGGTCCTCACCTCGCTTGCTTAACCCTGTGATGCAATGGATCAGGTCGATGTTCAGGTCAACATTCCTATCGAACCGAAGATAACCTTGGTGCATGCACGATATGAGTGTGCGCACCACCATGTTCAGTCCTGGGCTCCGATCGAAGTGTGGGAGCCTCAATAGGTTCAACAATCTTGATTCTACTACTTCAGATAACCAATTCTGCACGACTAGCACATAATTTCCCTTCACATCCTTCTTCCAGCACATATACCGATCTGGTTGAAATTGTTGGTACCTTGGCTCGGTCGGGTCCTTTTGCATTTGAAGTAGGTTGTGGTCCTTGAACTTATATTCTACGATTTTACCCAACATATTTTTGTCTGGTTTCACATGCTTGGATATTGGTGGAAGCGGTATCTCATACTTTGCGTTCCTAGACAGCTTGATGGTCGGTGCATCATGTGCATGTGGAGAGATATTCTGAGGTGTCGGAGTGAGTGGGATTTCTTTATCACTGAGCAGCACTTCTGGCAGCGTGGATCTCCTCATATTTGGTTTTGTCATCTCCACTGCTGGTTCCTTTCCCTTGGCTTGCATAATTTTGGAATGTCGTGGTGATCAGTGTGAACCCTGTCCCTGCTATGTAACAACCTTATTAGAGGGGGTTCTCATCAACCCTTCAAACCCTCTGTACTTAAACACCCTCACAGTCTCCTTGACTATGAATTCTTGCTCATTAGAGGAATTTTCAGAAATTCACTGGATAATCTCTTAACAGACTTACGGGATCACTTAGCGCTCACTGTAAACAAATTCAAGCTATGGATCACAGGAAAATTTAGAGTTTCAGTAATGCCTGCGAGTCCAAGTGCAACGGTATTTATAGGCGTAGTCAGCCTTAGCCGCACCCATCAATGGCTAGAAAAGCATTAAATGGAATATCCGTTGGCCAAATCCGCTGAGGATTTGGGTCCTTTCCTTCATTAATTTCTTCAGAACAGTTATTTTTGCGTTAAAAGGTCAAGCGGTCGTTGGCAAAATCACTGTATAACTACTAGTTTTCCGACCGACATTTCAACGGCTAGTTTCTTAGAGCGTTTTGTCAAACTGCGCAGCGAGTGGTCGCTACTCCCGACGCAGTTACTTCACTATGTCGTTCTTTTTGGTTTTGAAATTTGCATCTTCTTTGCTTCATTGGATATGCGCAGCTACCTTTTGAGTTTCGAACTGCGCAGTTCTTTGTTTTTTTTTTGATCCGCGCAGCTTCTATTTTTGACTGGTGCTTCGTGGTACATGCATCCTTTCTATCAAACTTTGAAGATTGGTCCAAAACTGTGTACAGACTCTGCCCCAATTCTAGTGCCCAATTTCAACTGTACTTGACAATTAGAAATTTCTTTCTTTTCTGATCATTGAGGGTTCTGCAAAGCAGGACTATCTCGATAGGGTTTTAGTCTACTTCCATTCACCAAACCTGGTAAGGTATCTCCGACTGACATGGCTAACTGAACTGCGCTACCATTAGCAAAATGCATAACAATATACGGGCCAAGCCAAGGCATCTTAAATTTTCCAGGAAATTTCATAAACTTGCTATCATACAGGAGGATAAGGTCACCTACCTGAAGGGACTTGTTCTTGATATGGCGGTCATGCCATGCTTTTTCCCTGGCTTTCTACACTTGCTAGTAGAAGTTTGCGATGAACCGATCTTCCTCCAATCCAACCAAGTGTAAAATCCTGTCTTCTATTGTTTGTTCATCCTCCATACCTGTAAATGTAGCTATTCTCAAGATGGGTATAGTATAATCCATAGGCATGACAACTTCCTGTCCATAGGAAAATATGAAAGGTGTATGGCTTGTCAACTTCTTGTAAGTGGTTCTGTATGCCCATAACACAACTAGAATGCGCAGATCCTAATCATCCCTTTTGACATTGCACACCTTTGTCAGCGCATTCTCCAATACCTTGTTGAAAGCTTCAACAATTCCATTTGCTTGAGGATGGTATGGTGTACTCCTCTGATGATAAATGTGGAACTCTTCAGTAAGAGCTTCAATAGTTCAGTTTAAAAAATGGGTCCCTTGATCACATCTCAAAATCTTCGAGCATCCAAATCTAGTAAGTATGTTCTCAAAGATTTACTGTGCTATAGTAACTACGCTATAGTCCTTTACTAGTTTAGCTTTTGCCCATTTGGTGATATAATCAGTCACAATGATAATATATCTTGCACTAGTCCTTTTTCCTGGTGGGTTAATTGGTCCCATGAAATCAATGACCCATTTCTAAAGTGCTTGTAGGGTCAATTGCAAATTCAACGGCATTTCATCTCTTCGCGATGGCCTTCCTGTCCTCTAACAGACATCGCAGCACTGGCAATGTTCCTTTGAATATTTATGAATTGTAGGCCACCATAGCCCTACCCTCAATATCTTCTGTGCAGTAGCTCTTCCTGTGTAGTGACCTCCCGATACACCTGAATGTGCATCAGCAAATATAAATGGCTTCTCATGCTCCAACACACATTTGTGAAGCACTTCGTCTGGTCCCAACTTATATAATTGACTTGCGATTATAGTGAAGTCTGCGGCTCTGACTACCTGTTGCTTCTTCTACTGCGTAGTGAAATCTATGGGTGCCAACCCTGTAGTCAAGAAATCAACAATGTATTTATAGTAGTCATCTGCGATATGTATAGCAAATAACTTTGCATCAGGAAGACTGTCTTCAAGATTGGTGCATTCTTCACCTGACTCAATCCTTGAGAGATGGTTAGGTCCTAGTTTCAATATTCTTGGATTAACCACAATTTCAAAATCATACTCTTGGAAGAGAAACAACCATTTGCAGATTCTCCCCCCTAACACTGGCTTATTGACCAAGTATTTCAAAGTGGAATGGTCAGTGTACATGGAGAAGTGCGCACCCAGCAAATAGTTCCTGAATTTATGCAGTGCATATACCATAGCTAGACCCTCTCTTTTAGTGGTCGTATAGTTCTTTTTAGCTGAATATAGCTTCCTACTTGAGAATGCAATGGGGTGATCAATACCCCCTTCACCTAGTTGAGCAAGCACAATGCACAACGCTATAGATGAAGCATCAACATGTACATGGAATGGCTTATCCCAATCTGGAAAAACTAGGATCGATGCAGTTACCATTTTCTCCTTTAGCATGTTTAGTCCTTTCTCACATTCTATGTTCCATATGAATTGCGCTTATTTCTTCAGCAGTTTCTCCATCGGTGCGGTTATCTGTGCATAACCCTTGATGAATTTACGACAATATCCTGTATGGCCCAATGTGGTGCGAAGTTGTTTCACTGAATTTGGTGCAGGTAAATTCACAATCACTACAATCTTCGCAGGATCAACCATCAAACCTTGTCTGCACACACTGTGTCCTAGAAGAATACCATAAGGCACACGAAAAATACACCTCTTTAAGTTCAATGAAATTAGATGTTGTCTACATTTAGCTAACATCATTCTCAGGTTTTCAAAATGGTTCTTCAGCAAACCAAATACAGTCCAATCATCAAAATAAACCTCTAAGAACTTATGGATAAAGTCCTTGAATGCAGCCACAACAACTCTGGAAAATATGGCAGGTGCATTCTTCAACCCAAAAGGAATAACTGTATACTGGTATGAGCCCCATTCAGTAGCAAATGTTGTGTTATGGATGTCTGTTGGATCAATCCTGATTTGATGATATCCAGAGAATCCATCAGTGAATGAGTAGGCCTCATTTCCTCCCACATTGTCTAATACTTCATCTGTAAAAGGAGTAGGAAATGGGTCATGCAACGAAGCATCATTCAGCTTCCTTAGATCTATGCAGATTCTGATTTCACCTTTAGTATTTTTATCTTGGATAACCACCGGGCTTATCCACTCTGATTCTTCAACAGGCTCGATGATCCCTGCATCAAGCATCTTATCAATTTCTGCCTTGACTCTCTCTTTATATCTAGGATTCAGTCTATAGGGATTTTGCTTTATGGGCTTCGCACTTGGCTTGAGAGGTATTTTCATAACTCCCAAGTCACCCAAAATGATTTTCATTTCAGCAAACTTCATTGGAAACAGATCTTGATACTCATGTAGAAGATCTGCAATCTACGCAACCATTGCATCGTCTTAGTAATCTCCAATGGAAGCGAACTTCGGCTCTTCACTTGTGCCAATGTTCACTTTTCTTGTCTTTACAAGTCCACTCATATCTGGAATTTCAAGTGGAGGTCCCTCTACATCGCGCGCTCCTTCGGACTCAGGTATATTGATGTTGCGCGGATCCTCCTTGACGCTCTTTTCTTGTTTTTCTTCATTTTCAGCGAGGTTATAGCATTCAAAGGAATGTTCAATTTCTCTTTCCCATTATGGTTGTAGGTTCACAGGTACCTTTACATCTTCAAACACCCTCTCTTTGATTTCCTCCAATGCCTTGTTTATACTTGGGCATTCAGATCTGAATATCCTTTCTTTGATAATCTGTAGAGCTTCATTTATGTTGGGACTTTCTTCTTCAAAGCTCAAATTTCTCTAGAAGTTCGCAGTCAAGATAGACCAATATGTAGCTCCTCTGTGAAGCTCCATGTCTAGATACCGATTCCTTGGAATCTGCTCTAGTGTGTGCACGAAGAGATGAACCCATTCTGTTTGTGGTCTCTTTATCCATGCTTGTGAACAAATTTCCATGTGATCCCTCATATCCATCTATCCATTATAACTTTCAAATGTCAACGCAAATTTCTTTGCGAATCTGATTTGCATCATATGTCTGCACTGATCCCATGTTGTCAACGTTTACTTATGCACGGCCCACCATCTGGCAGGTGTAGCGTGCAGTGCTATGTCTAGATCCGGTATGCGATGTTCAGCTACCACTGATACAGTATATTCTTGGATAAATCCATAAACATTAGTCAAACCATCATAGGTGGGGAGTGGAATTACCTCGGTTCCAATCCAGCACAGTGACTTTGTCTGTGCGCATCTTCTTGCAGATACTTCATGCATACAAATTTCCCAATTCTCCAGTCCCGCGTCAGAGTCTGAGATGCAAGAACTGTCACATCGCCAACTAAGTTCTCCATCTACTATAGGATTAATGTAGCCATCTTGATTTGCAGTCATCTTGTAAATGCGGTCAATATCCTGTGCTCTGGATTCTTCTTGAATTGGCTCATTGTATCTTTCTCCTTGTGAAGGGTCCATTGGTGCAATGACCTTGATATCCTGCCCTTCATAGATCATCTTCTTGGTCTTCAAGTTTATGATTGCGAGGTTATCCATCGCCCAATCTATACCCAATAGTGCTGGATAAGGCCGACTATCATCCACAATTTAAATAACCTCGAATTCTGCATGACTTCACAATCCATCGATGTCAACAATAATATTGGCTAGTCTCCCAAAAGGTATGACTTTAAGCTAGTTGGCCAATCTCAACTGTATGGGTGACCATGACAACTTTGGTCTTCCCATCTGCTACCATGTCTACTTAGTCAAGACATTTACCTCTGATCCTAAGTCAAGGATGATCTCATCCATCTCATAATCTCTTATCTGCGCATTGAGCCTCATTTCTCTTCGTGTTCTTTTGTGGCTCTTGATGTGATGAACTGTGCTCTGGGAAGTATTTGTCTCACTGTGTGGTTCATATTGGTTTAAGAATTTTTGTAATTCCACTACAACATCAGCGCTCTTCAATAATTTCATGCAGCTCTGTAGGAACTGCGCAACAAAGGCGTCTGTTTCTGTCGTAGGGCATGTCTTGTCATACCCTGCTTGCATATCTTCCATATGCGTTGTTTCACTTCACAATGAGATTCTTGGTGACATAGGTGCTAGCTCTTTGAATATGTCCCGTGCTTCTTCAAAGGATTTTCTGTTCTTCTCCAGATTGAAAACATGTGTTTTCCTAGTAGCTTTTCTGATCTAGACCGCTTCAACAGGGGTCTGCTTAGTTTCAAAATATCCAGAAGTTGATGCTTCTTCTTTCATATCTCTTACTATTACGGTGCCACTTCGCGTCACAACATTAATACTTGGATCCGCAGTCCTTTTCTCTGTTGCGATCAAATGAATATTTGGGTTAGGGACTTCTTGCTTTCTTTTATGCATTTCTGTTGCTAACACTGGGCATGCTTCAAGAGCATGATCAATAGATTTAAAATAATTACAGGTAGTACATGGATTGGTACAATCTCTAGATAAGTGACCTGGCTGGCCACAGTTATAACAGATCATCTGGCCTCTTCCTCTTCCTTGTCCTAGGCCAGTATTTCTTCCTCTTCCGCGGAATCCTCCACGGCCTCTGTATGTGCCTGTGAAAATCCTCACAGCAGATCTAAGAGATTATGTATACCTCACAAGAAGATTAAGCAGGAAAATAGAAGAAGAGTGAACATTGCAGTGTAAAAGAGCAGCAGAATTATGATACAGTAGAACTCGGATAGAAGTAGAATAACATCACACACTAATTCATTAATCACAATATGGACAAATAAATAATACAATGGTGAGGATTCGAATGCCAAGGTGGCAATTAGAATTAGCCTTCATGGAGTGATCATCAGATCAATGGAGTATCATCAAAGCACAACTAGGAGTCTTGATCATCATCAGTGGAGTCATCAATGCACAAGTAACTGTTAACCATATGTCAAAATGAGTCTAACTGAGTGTGGTAGGTGTAACTGGCACATGGAGGCACTAACTGAATGAAGGAGGCTCAGTGGAGGGCGTGTGAGGAACTAACTGGAGTCAGAATATGCAGTATAGTCTCACTGGAGGTCCATTGGAGTGATACAGTCAGTTGAGGAGTCAATCTACCCTTGAATCAAGGAAAGATCTAAAGATAACTCAACTAACTGAAGTGAAACTGAGTGGTAGGTGAGAGAGGGTGCCTGGGATGCATTCAATTGCATGCAGGGTGCACTAAAAACTAGGAGGGATGAAACTGATTAGAAAGAAGCTCCCAGGGCTAGGTGCTGGGACTGATGACTGGGATGCATGCAATTGCATGCATGCATGCAAAATCATGACTGCATTCAAAATGCATGCATGATTGAAAATGCAAAAATGGAAAATGATGTTAGGACTAGGATGGAGTATAGGAATATCCCAACACCCCCCCGTAATTCATCCCGGGCCCTGGTAATTGAGACCAAAGGTCACCCAACACAATGAATAATAATAACAGTCAATAAAACGAGGAAATGGGGAAAACCTCATGGGAAAAATACCCCCCCTCAAAATAGACTATAGGGCACACCAAAAATAAATGCTCCAAACTCAAGCAAGCGTGATGCTTGGTCATATGTCAAGAGGTATCTTCTTCTTGGGAAGAAGTGGTTCATGCTCAAAAAGCATGTGCTTGTACTTGATCTTCAGATCGAATGTGATGAGAACAAATCCAAAAGTAGGAGGATGATCTTGGAACCTGTGATTCGAATCAGCTGAGGTAGGATCAAATCCATGAATCTGTAGATAGTCTTTTGTTTTCTCCTTCGAACCATCATACGTGAGATTATGCCCAAAAGAACCATCACATGATAGTGAATGCTTTGAATCCAAATCAGATCCAAGACTTGAAGAATGGTTTCTTGAGATCTCCTTTGAACCATTAGAGGTGAGATCAAAACCATGATATGCATGAGAAATTATCCAAAGTAGTGATTGCTTGGATTTTAAATCAGCTCCAAGACTTAATGAATGGTTTCTTGAGATCTCCTTTGAACCAGTAGAGGTGAGATCAAAACCATAAAATGCATGAGAAATTATCCCAAGCTAATGGAAATTCCCTACATCTTCAATAAACTTCTGAGAGCATGTACAAATGATCATATATTAGTACATGAGAGGTGAGTGATCAAGGAGAGAAAATGCATTACCTCCAATTGCTGATTTGACCTCCGAAACATTCAATAGATCATGATGCAAACGAACAGACTCTTGTGCAAGAGAGGATTTAAGAACCTCTGCAGTTTCTAGAGTGTGAGCTGGCACATAATTCGAAATAGAATAAATTTTTAGCATGTGTGTAGAATCTGTAAGTTCTTCTTCTTTGTGGACAACTTCAATATGAGATATGTTTGATACTGATTCATGATCAGAGAGACCATCAAGGAGGGTGAATGCAATAGTGGGCTTGCTCTCAAAATGGTTTGGACCAATACCTTCATTCTGTTTGCCAAATATTTCATCCAGATGGGCCCATAGCTCTTTTGGAGATTCTGCAAAAAAGAAGTGGTGTACCATGCATCGAGACATAGAAAACATCATGGTTGCAGAGGCTCTGTCACCTTCATTTAACCAGTCCTTCTCTTCTTCAGAGGATTCGAACTCTCTTTCAAAACAATAATCAAAGAGACCATGTCTCTTCAAATGTGTTATCATCTGTGGTTTCCATTCATCATAGTTGAATGGAGAAAGAGGAGTAATTTCTTTCGAATTCATGGAAGCTGTTTTAGAAGACCTGAAAAAAACAATAGAAAATGTCTGCAACTGCTACTGCTACAAAAGTGCAGAAACTGCTGCAACTGCTGTACTCAAAATCTTGATAATAACCTGCAAAAAAATCTCAGGAATGGAGATAGAATATTCTCTCAACATGCTCTGATACCATGTGAAAATCCTCACAGCAGATCTAAGAGATAATGTATACCTCACAAGAATATTAAGCAGGAAAATAGAAGAAGAGTGAACAATGCAGTGTAAAAGAGCAGCAGAATTATGATACCGTAGAACTCAGATAGAAGCAGAATAACATCACACACTAATTCATTAATCACAATATCGACAAATAAATAATACAATGGTGAGGATTCGAATGCCAAGGTGGCAATTTGAATTATCCTTCATGGAGTGATCATCATATCAATGGAGTGTCATCAAAGCACAACTAGGAGTCCTGATCATCATCAGTGGAGTCATCAATGCACAAGTAACTGTCAACCAGATATCAAACTGAGTCTAACTGAGTGTGGTAGGTGTAACTGGCACATGGAGGCACTAACTGAATGAAGGAGGCATAGTGGAGGGCGCATGAGGAGCTAACTGGAGTCATAATAGGCAGTCTAGTCTCACTGGAGGTCCATCGGAGTGATACAGTCAGTTGAGGAGTCAATCTATCCTTAAATCAAGGAAAGATCTAAAGATAACTCAACTAACTGAAGTGCAACTGAGTGGTAGGTGAGAGAGGGTGCCTGGGATGCATGCAATTGCATGCAGGGCGCACTAAGAACTAGGAGGGCTGAAACTGATCAGAAAGAAGCTCCCGGGCCTAGCTAACTGAGGGCTAGATGCTGGGACTGATGACTAGGATGCATGCAAAATCATGATTGCATGCAAAATGCATGCATGAATGAAAATGCAAAAATGGAAAATGTTGTTAGGACTAGGATGGAGTATAGGAATATCCCAATAGCACCTTGATCATACTACGCATTATCCTTGTTCTTGTTGAGATATTGTAACTTCTAAGAATATTATATTTGTACTTTATTATTTCGATGATGTTTCATTCCTCCGTGAAGATCTTATTGTATATCCGGAGATGTTTATTCCTCCGTCAGATTGTGGTAACTTGGGTTATTAGACTTCCCTAGTGGGGGTCGACCCTGTATGTGTTATGTGGGTCAAAGGGTTATTAGACCACCCTAGAGGGGTTGGCCCAGTCAGTTGTAATGGGGTGTTTAGCCCAGTAATTAAGTTGGGGCCAACCTAGCTTGTGTAAAAGTCAGTCGGGGAACAAGTATAAGTAGAGGAGGATGTTCCTCGCTTATCTTACTCATTCATTCACTCGTGAGTGGCGCACTTGTGTGAGAGAAGTCTGCCGTGGAGGAGGAGGAGCTCCTGTCTTTGGTTTACATATTTGTATTTGATGGTCATCTATATTGAGGAAGCTTTGCTGGTTTTTCTACCCCATGAGGGTTTCCCAGGATAAATCTGTGTCTCTTGTGTTTATGCTGTGCTTGTTGTTTCTTCAGTGATCCTGTATATGCTATTGTTGTGAAATGAAATGAAATACTGATATTTTCTATCTTAGCATATTGAATCTTAACATGGTATTAGATCTAACCTAAAGGAAGGCAATGTATGGCAGTTACGACACTTGTTTCATTTACGACAATTTGAAGGTTTGGGTGTTATATAGAAAAAACCAGTCATCGTGGAACTTTCGCTATAAATCCATTTTTGCGAAGGTTCAAGATCTGAAAATTTTACAGGGCACCCTCATGACACCCTCAAGACACCCTCAGCTTCGTTGTACTTTGTGAGTTATGATTAGTACAAGTTAGGGTTTCTGCCTCTTCCAGATCTCAGTCATAATCAGGTGACCTAGGAAAAAAGGTCATAACTTGGGATAGGAAGCTCTAAATGAAATTTTGTAAAAAGTGATAGGTAGTACATAGACTATACTATCTTAGGAAAATTTTTCAGAGGCCAACATTGAACTAGTGAAACGTGGAATGCTGTACAAGTTTGCTCTCCTATTTTATCCCATAAACAGGTCACGTTGCAACACTTGGCATAACTCTCTCTCCGAAAATCCAATTGAGGTCAGACCTGTCGAGATGGAAAGATGACAGGTCAGGATACCACAAAAAAAGTTTTCAGACCCTGTGGATCAAAAAGTTCGGAGTTACAACAGAAATAATCAGGTACATATTTCTGTCAAAACAAAATTATTTTTGGAGCACCTTCATTCATGGCTTCCGAAATTTAGGGTTTTGGAGAAAGTTAGAATTTTTGGGATCAGAGTCCACGGCTGAATGCTACTCAGGAAAATCAAAATTTAGAGACTAAGATCAAATTTTTGGTTGGGTAGAAGACCAGGCTTGATCAAACCCCAGTTCGAGATTTTGATCGGAAAGATGGAAAATTAGGGCTTCAACAAAAGTTGGAATTTTTTGAAGTCTGTGACCACGGTCGAAAGCTCCTCAGAAAAATAAGAGTTTAGAGTCTTGGATCAAACCTTTTGATTAGGCAAAAGGGTGGGCTCCATCAAACCCTAGTTCAGGATCCTGCCTAGAAGATACAGAAGTTTCGAAGGTAATTTTGAGGGGTCAAATTTTGGAGATTTCAAATTTGAAGTATGCTAGTTTGATCAGCTCAGCAGGACACATTCTTCCATACATTCAGAAGTATGAAAGTCAAAGTTTGAATTTTTAGGGTTTCTCTGACAAACCCTAATCGAGCCCCAGATCCAGTTTCAGGGGGAGTTGAGGCTAAGGCCTTACATAAGAAGACTACAAGAAGTCCCTGACAGGTATGACTTAAGGAAATACAGGTATGTCTTGAAATCTAATTCTTGATTAAGTTCATAATATGTTTGTCTTCATATTATTTAGGTTAGTACAATCTTGATTAATGATAGAATTGTCTTATCACCCTAATAAAATTATGAATGCATGATAAAAGACATTCATTGATTAGGGCTATATGATTGTACTAATGCACTGTGGTGTTGTATGAGGTTGATGTTGTCTGCTAACAAGATACATGTACATCACAAAAGAAAAATCAAGTTCCATAACCATGACGACATGAAGACAAAGACTCATCCATAATATTTGATTACATAGAAGGTCTACTTACGAGGTATGTATGACTTTGTTCTATTATGCTTAACCTATGAGATATGTAGATTCTAGCACAAGATCTCTAAATCATGTTGAAGATAACAAAGAAGATATTTTTTAGGTATACTAATCTAGGTATGTTTTCCTATATCAAGTTAGAATCTTACCTTGTGTTAGGATCCCTTATATAAGTATACTTGGTATGATTGGTTATGCTTATTCATAAAGTTAGAAATGTAAGTAATCAAGGGTTTATGCATATTATGATTGATGATTTAACTAACCAGAAGAGTCCTATGATCAAATAAGAATATGCATGTGTAAAAGAAGACTTCCCTGAAACCTTGAATACTAATGTTTATTATCTACGATCATGACTATACATATTCAAGATTATTTAGAATTATAATGTTTTGATAATATTGATATTATACTAATGAATGTATGTTTGTGTATGAGATCATGAGGATGACACTAGTGCACACTTGAGCATGCACAGTGGTATAGAATGAATAGAAGTTCAAAAGTCATATAGAAGATCAATCGGGAGGCAACCACACAAACATAAAAGATAAGTGTTTGAGTTGTTATTTGAAATAGTAAATGATATTGCTTGTAATAGTTGTATGCATATTTGCATTCCTGGAATATATCATGCTGAGTGTAATCATTCATATAACATTGAACAATATACTACTAATATGCATATGATTGGTAAGTTGGACAAACATTCCATTGTTGCTTGTCTAGAATGAAACCTCTTTGCTGACATGCTGAGAGTTGTGCACACTCTCGATAGTATGTTTTGGTAGAGATGGAAGGCATCTAGATAGCCACTGTATGCATACAGGATATGGAAAAGTGTTGTGCCAAAGTATTGGTCAAGATAGTAGCATAACTATGTAAATCATATCTGTATGAATAATAGGTTACCATGTCAACATGATTTGATGATTATGAAGTATTACTAATCATGTACCTAATTTTGATTTGTAGGAAAGATCATGAAGAATGATGAACACCGAACGAGTGATGGATGTTCAACAAGAAGATTTACAAATCAAACACAATATAGAAGGCTTGTGGCTAGAAGATTCTCTTAAAAAGAGGAAGAGAATCATGACGATATGTTTGCTCCAAAGACCATTACCTTAATAATGTAATTGAAGAAGAAGTGCGATTCAAGGATTCAATTGAAGAAACCTCTGTTCGGGTACCCAGGATCAATAGTCAACTGATGAGCTTAATAATCATCATGGGTGATGTGGATCTCAATCTTTGCCACAAGGTTTAATATGGTTTATATACACAGATGACATGGATGCAAGAAGGAACTCACCACATAGTTCAAATGATATTGAGGCTCATATCAGTAGACCCATCTGATGAGAGATGGCACAGATAGATATGCAGAAGATCACTCAATGCAGAGTGTGAATGATGTTCAGTCATAAAGGGAGAATTGATAGTTTCTTGATAAGCTTGGGCTTTACCAAAAGTAAAGCTGATCCGTTACGAATGATGAACCTGTCATACTATTACTGTATGTGGATGATCTATTTTTACAAACAGATCATGAAAAGCAAGAAGAAGATGGCTGCAGAATTGAAAATGAAAGATCTCAGATTGATGCATTACTTCCTAGGTCTGGAAATATGGCAAGGCTCAGAAGGAATCTTTCTCATCCTAGGAAAGTATGCAGTGGAAATCTTGAGAAGAATTGATATGTTGGAATGTGAAGCCATGGCCACTCTCATGGGTTCTGACTTGAAGTTGTTAGATGATGACTCCTCAGAGTTAGTTGATGTGACTCTGTACAGACACATTATTGGGTCGTTGATGTATCTAACGAATACCAGGACATATATATGACTTGCTGTGAACACCTTGAGTCAGTATCTAGTGGAAACTAGATGTGTTCACCTGATAGTTGCAAAGCATGTGATGAGGTACCTAAAGGATACGATAGACTTTGATCTATGTTATCTTGGAAATCATGACTTTAGATGGCTACATAGATGTTGATTGGGAAGAAAGTGTATCAGACAGGAAGAGCACATCAAGAGGATGTTATTGTCTGGGATTAGCCATGATATCGCGGTTTAGCAGGAAGCAGTCTAGTGTGGCTCTCAGCACAAGCAGAATATATGGATGCTTTCTCTGCTAGTTGCAAAGCGGTATGGCTTTAGGATTGTTTGACTTAGAGATAGACCCAACTGTGATCATATGTGACAAACAGAGTTGTATCAAGATGGCAGAGAATCCAGTGTTCCATGATAAGTCAAAGCACATAGAGATCTGACAAGATATGGTGCAGAAAGGAACTATAAAGTTCGAATTTGTAACAAGTTACCGATGTACTAACCAAACCTCTACCTAAATGAACAAGTTATCGATGTACTAACCAAACCTCTACCTCAAGTGAACAAGTTACTGATGTACTAACCAAACCTCTACCTCAAGTAAAGTTTGAGTATTTTCGAGACAAGCTTAGTAGGACCCTCCTTGAAAGGGGGAGTGATGTAGACATTGATGATGAGATTGCCCGCATCGACAGTGAAGTCGATGATGAGAATACCTGTATCGATGATATGCTTACTCGTATTGATGATGATATGTAGGATACCTGTATTACTTGTATTGATGATATGTATACATGTATTGATGAGGATACCTATATTGGTGATGCCGACAGAGAGGTTGGTGGATGGTCCTTAGACAGGGTCTAAGTTGACAAGGGGATTGCATCATCCTTGAACACATGTTCTAAAAGGATCCGTAGACATATGTCTCCAAGAAAGAAGAGGGATTACATCATCCTTGAACACATGTTTTAAAAGGATCCGTAGACAAGATGTCTTCGAGAATAGGGATTGGATCATCCCTGGACTTCAGTCCTAAATTGAGCCATAGACATGATGTCTCCAAGAATGAAGTCCTTAGTGGATAAGGATGGGATTGGATCGTCCCTGGATTTTTGGTCCCTTGAATTGAGCTGTAGACATGATGTCTCCGAGAATGAAGTCCCTAGTGGATAGGATGGGATTGGATCGTCCCTCGATTTTTGGTCCCTTGAATTGAGCTGTAGACATGATGTCTCCGAGAATGAAGTCCCTAGTGGATAGGATGGGATTGGATCGTCCCTGGATTTTTGGTCCCTTGAATTGAGCCGTAAACATGATGTCTCTGAGAATGAAGTCCCTAGTGGACAGGATGGGATTGGATCGTCCCTCGATTTTTGGTCCCTTGAATTGAGCCGTAGACATGATGTCTCCGAGAATGAAGTCCCTAGTGGATAGGATGGGATTGGATCATCCATGGATTTTTGGTCCCTTGAATTGATCCGTAGACATGATGTCTCCGAGAATGAACTCCCTAGTGGACAAGATGGGATTGGATCATCCCTGGATTTTTGGTCCCTTGAATTGAGCCGTAGACAGAGGTCTCCAAGAATTGAATGATGGGACTGGATCGTCCCTAGACCTTGGTTCAAAGGGTACGTGATTAGGATTGATCATCCTGGAACTTGATATGGATTGTATCATCCATGGACCTATGTCCTAAAGAGAGTGGGATTGATCATCCTATAATATGATCGTGTGTATTGCAGAGTATACGATGCTGATGATGATGATGATGCTGATGATCGTGTGATGACGATGCTGATGATCATGTGATGACGATGCTGATGATCATATGATGATGATGCTTGTGATTGTGTGATGACAATGATGATGACGATGCTGATGATCGTATGATGACGATGCTGATGATCGTATGACGATGATGCTGATGATCGTATGATGATGATGCTGATGATCGTATGATAACGATGCTGATGATCGTATGGTGACGATGCTGATGATCATATGACGACGATGATGATGATCGTATGATGAAGATGCTGATGATTATGTGATGATGATGCTGTTGATCATGAGGATCCAGATGATGATATTGCTGTAGCTTTTCAAGTGCTGCAGAAGATTCGGTACTGAAGATGTTGATGTTCCAGTATTGAAGATCTTGAAGATATTCCAGTAACTGGTTGAGTTATTGATGATGTTGAGAAAGCTCCCAATGATTTATAGATGTATCATGTATGATGTTGATGACTCCTTTCTCTTGCAGATGTTGTTATAATATCCTTCTCGTTAAGGGGGAGTGTTGAGATATTGTAACTTCTAAGAATATTATATTTGTACTTTATTATTCCGGAGATGTTTCATTCCTCCGTGAAGATCTTATTGTATATCCGGAGATGTTTATTCCTCCGTCGGATTGTGGTAACTTGGGTTATTAGACTTCCCTAGTGGGGGTCAGCTCTGTATGTGTTATGTGGGTCAAAGGGTTATTAGACCACCTAGAGGGGTCGGCCCAGTCAGTTGTAATGGGGTGTTTGGCCCAGTAATTAAGTTGGGGCCGACCTAGCTTGTGTAAACGTCAGCCGGGGAACAAGTATAAGTAGAGGAGGATGTTCCTAACTTATCTCACTCATTCATTCACTCGTGAGTGGTGCACTTGTGTGAGAGAAGTCTGCTGTGGATGAGGAGGAGCTCATGTCTTTGGTTTAGATATTTTTATTTGCTGGTCATCTATATTAAGGAAGCTTTGCTGGGTTTTCTACCCCATGAGGGTTTCCCAGGATAAATCTGTGTCTCTTGTGTTTATGCTATGCTTGTTGTTTCTTTAGTGATCCTGTATATGCTATTGTGAAATGAAATGAAATGTTGATATTTTTTGTCTTAGCATATTGAATCTTAATAGTTTTGCAGCATTTCTTCTTGGAATCGGTATACTCCACCACCATGCATATGCTCCATATCTTGCTTTCTTTCCATCATGAGGTCATATGCTCTACAGTTGGAATCATTATGTCCAACGGATTTACAGAATGTGCAATATAAATTCTTAGGAGTTCGCACATACTTTTGAATTAAGTAACTGTCTTTTGGTCAATGTTCGCGGTGCTATGACAAAATCGACCTGGTCTAGCAATGCCTTAAACATATGGTCAAACTCCCAAACTGTCTCATTAGGTTTTTGCTTAATTTCCTTCAATTATATTATACATTGGTATTCTGACTTTGGTTTCTTGAACTCACTCAATAGTGCAGCCTTAATCTCCACTAAGGTTCTATTATGTCCATGAGAATACTTCATGAACCAGTTCAAAGCTCTATCTCTGTATGTCATGACGAGCTGCGCCTTCTTTGCAACATCATCCTGAACTTGCTTGATACTCCATATGGCTTCACATAGAAACCAATGTTGTTCAGGGTACTCTTGAGCCGTACCTTTGAATATCCGTAACTTAATATAGTTAGTCACCCTTCTTCTAGGTGGTATAGTGGTATTCTGTGCAATGGTTTGAGTGGTGTTAGGGATGTTACTGCACGGAATGTTTTGAATCAGAATATTCTGAGTTGGGATGTTCTGAGTCGGGAGGGTCTGAGTACTCACTCCTGCGGTGTTACTGGTATTGATGCTCTGAGGATTAGGAATATTAACAACTGGAGGGTTCTGAATTAGTGGATTTTGTGCAATAGGAGGCGCGGTGTTCACAACCGATGGGTTCTGTGGAGTCATAAGTTGATAGGTGGTTGATGGAGGTGTGTTTTGGTTATCAGTCTCAGCTGCTAAGTCAATATCTATGTGGGGTCCATGTCTACTGGAAGTCTTCTTAGTAGTATACTTATATCTTTTTCCACTTCTCAAATTGTGTGTATCTTTGTCAAAATCACTATATATGTTATGAACATTACAGATTCAAAAACTTCTAGGAATTTTACTGCATTCTTAAAACGCCTTTCTCAGCTAAAATCATTTAATATATAAACTCAAATTGTTCAGGTACTTAACTCTAAAACCTTTGAAAAATTCTGCTTCTACTTCACCATAGGACTTCAGCATGTCCACAACAAACTCTTTCATGAAGCCTTCTAGTATGCTGTCAACCCAAAACTCGACTGCTCATGAGAGTGGGCTATCTATTTCTTTAAGCCTCTGAAGGAGCTCTAGAGTCCACTCAGTCGATACTCCTTCTGGTTGAAAATAGTTCTTTTGCTCTGCGAGTCTTGATATCCACGCATGCAACTTGTTTCCAAAACTTGCCCAAAATATTTCATGAATATCCTTCCACAGGTATTTATTTGACCAATCTACATTGGAGAGATGGGGATGTCTATTCTCCTTTTTGGAAAAATCTCTTTCTGTCTTATCGCACCAATCCCATATTTCTTTCTTGTCTGGATGCCAATTTTTCAGTGCCGGTACTCATCACCAGTTCAAGCATGGAAACAAAACCATTTGTTGGCTGTATAACTGTTCTTGAGGTTTTCTATAAAGACCCAGTTTCTGCGCGGTTCAAGGAACCAACAAAACCCCTTTTCACCAGCCCTTTCGGCAATAATCTATAGACAGACTGAGGTCTCACTCGAGGTGAAGTAATGGGGGGGGTTGCGGAATCAGGTTTCCACAACCAGGTGATGAGTGTTTAAATAGATCGGAGGGCAGTGTGCTACGGGACTCGCATTATGAACTTCGGACTGT
This sequence comes from Larix kaempferi, assembly GCA_027924585.1. Classification (NCBI taxonomy): domain Eukaryota; kingdom Viridiplantae; phylum Streptophyta; class Pinopsida; order Pinales; family Pinaceae; genus Larix; species Larix kaempferi. Next base: position 4,109,479 of record BSBM01000524.1, read on the forward strand.
GAGAAGTTCCACTTCTTTGCGACGAATGCTTCAGCTATCGCGCATCCAAGGACTGTGTGATGCGGGAAGATTACTCGCTGACAGGACTACGCCACAAAGACTGCGCTCCCTCTTACAAACTTATGCAACTTTATAGATCTTACTTAATGCAAAAAGATGCATTCAACAAGCATAATATATGGAATCTCGCAACCTTATACACTCTAACAACAACGATATCACTGCGCACTTCCAGTGAGGTGCTAAGTGTTCACCCGACTAGTTCATGCATTCATCTAACTGTGAAATACTGGTGCATCCATCATTCATTCATACATGTGATTACTTAACATATTATTCCCATCATCATCCTTATGGCGAATACATATAAAATCAAAGCACATAAAATCATAACCAGTACTTACCCATTCATCATAAGTAAAGAAACAAATGCAAAACACATAGCAATCACATAACAAAGAATTTAATGTGGTTCACCCCCAGGATGGGAGCTACGTCCAAAGGAACTGTTGTTGTATTATCTTTGGGAAGGGTACAACAGTTCTAATCTGCACACTCAGCTGCAAACTCTCTTCTCTCTCTGTAGGTCTCTGCGCACACAGCTTGTAGAGCCTTTACAATATTCTCTCAACAGAGATCAATGTTCAACAACAAAGATTAACAATTCATAAACAGAATATTCAACCCAACAACTCTCTAACAAATATTTTACAATGAAGATTTTAGATTAGAGATTAACCCTTTCCCTTGCAAAATGTTCCCTTTTATAGATCGTTCCCTTAGGTCACGTCTTTACAATGCATAGGCTCAAAAACCCTAATGCTACCCAAAACTGTCATGGTTATTTTGCTAACTAGGACAGCTAGCCCCTGATAGCGACTTCTTCGCTGTGGCCATCCTCTACGCGTGGTCACATCTCTTTCATTCTGCCCTATTGACCAATGCCGACGGTCGCTTTCACCCTATTGTTCCTTCTTTAACGACTTTGTGCGGTCAGTTCACGTCATGCTACCTCTGCTTGTGTGATCGGTCGCCTTCCTTTCGCACCACTCCTTACCATCCTGCTAGGAATCATGGAGTACTTCGACAAAACTGGTCGCTTTCGCAGCTCGACCTTCCCTTCATTCTTTACCCAAAATAGGTTCCGTACTGGCATTTCATGGTGCTACCACTTTGCGAAACTGGATCTCAGCTACGTTGTTTGTATCCTACCGATACTGTGCTGTGTTCAACTTCGCAGCTTCCAAAACTGTTTTACCAAAAATTCCTTCTTCTGAGTTGCGTTGCAGCTCCAAAAATGTTCTTGTAAAAAATGCCTTACTCTGAGCTGCACTGCAACTTAGCATATCCAAAACTGTCTTGCAAAAAAAATGCCTTACTTAGGCTAGGCCCAATAGGCCCCTAACACTTACATGTGGCTTGTCCCCGAGCCACTTTCTACTTTTGGTTCCATGAGCTGCTCTTCCTCTTGTGGAGCTATCTTAGCAGTGAGATCTTGATATGTTGTGCTCAGCTTAGAAACTGTATCCTTGCAATCTTCTTCAATTGCTTTGATGGTTTCTAACACATCCGGTGTTAGGTCATCTTGATTTTGCTGTTCTACTGATGCCTGCGCATCGCGGAGTTCCTGTAGTTTTCCTTCTATGTTTTGCATTAGTTCATGGGCTTCCTCCTGCAGGGGCTGTGACTTGTCTCCGACTTCAGCCTCCTGTTCTCTTAAGACTACAAGTTGTCTTTTTAATTCTTTGACTTCTGGAAATCTTTGGAGTATGCCTCTTGGTGGTAAGGTCTTTATCTCCGCGTTCAGTGTGTCTAATGCTGCTTCCTTTTCCTTCAAATTCATCTTGACCTGTAGCACCTCGGGGTCCTCTTATAGTGTAGTGAATACTCTCGTAGCTTCTTCTAGCAAGGTTTGACATTTTTCTACTTCACTGGCTATTGTTTCCACGGCTGCTTGTACTTCTGCTGCTCTGAGCTCTGCCTAGTCTGGTGGTGTCTTTGGTTGATTCTGTGCTTCCAAGGTAGAAATATTTACCTGGTAATCAGTCTCTGTGTCCTTCATTCCATTCTTAAGATCGTTGACCACCGATCCGATATTAAGGATAGTGTCCATGAGCTCTGGCTCCTCTTCACAATCTGGTATCTCTGCACAGACCAAAGCGACAGTATGCTCTATTCTTCTTCGTCGTTCCTGCTCATCTTCAAGTGCCATGGTTTTCTTTAAGCTTGCTTCCTGCAGCTACTTATAATTTTCTTGAAATTGATGGTGTTAGGTCAGAGCGACCACACTTCTATCATGGATCTCTTCGACAACCTGTAAGTGCAGATTGTGTAGGCCCTCTAGTGGTAACATCGTGATGTCGATGTCCACATGCTCTATGTCCTTCGCGCCCAAATCTAACTGTTCGCACGGTAACCTTACGCTTAACGGGTCAAGTTGGACTATGTGCAATTTAGGTGGCAAGGTCAGGGTTAGAGGTGTTTTCTTTAGCTGCGAAGTGTCCCATGACCTTCCTTTTGATCTTGATTATCATGGAAAAGCCAAGTTCCACTGGACTTGCTCAAACTTCTTTGTTATTCCCTACAGTGTGGTGAGATTCTTCTATAAACTTTCTTGGATTGCCGCATCCTTACTATCTTTGAAGTTCAATGGATCTTCTAGATGCGCGGTGACCATGGATGCGATCATCTCATAATCGTCATCGTGGAGCTTTGCTTCTGACTGGCCCTTTATAGCCTTTTGCTTCTTTTACTGGACTTTTTCTGGTACTGAGCTTCTTGGCTCATTCCTTTTTCCTGATGGTGACTCTTCAACAATTGGTGTTGGAATGGGATTACTTTCTTCGGAGTCATTTTCAATGATCATAGGTCCTTCGACCTTCCACTCATCTATCCATTCCTTCATGATGAAGTCAATATCTGCTTCATTCATGTGATAGCTCCCTTGGAACCATTCTGGGTTCTTTTTCTGTGCCTTCGCTGAAATGTGGATGGAATGCTTGTCAGCAAAAAATTTATGGTGCAAATATATTTAGATGTTACCTCTTTGGATATTCATGGTGTGCGAATACTGATGTCACGCAGCTACTCATAATATGTGTGGAATACTTCATTGGATGTGTGCTGTCTCTCTGGCATCAAATTCACCCAGACGATCACATATCTGGCTCCTCTACAGTCTTTGCTGGCAGTGCTAAGGCCAACATAGTATTTTAGGTCCTTCCATCCTACAAACACAGTCAAGACCATCAACCAGCTATAGTGGAAGTTGCTGTCGTGCATCTGTGTGTCATGCACATCCTCTAGAAATTCATTCAACAAGTATTGGAACCAGTTAAATCTTTCGCCCATTGCGGCCTTAGCCCCAAGGAGCACCGATTCGGCTGGTACTTCAGTAGGTCTTTCCTTTCACAAAATTTTCCCTACTAGCAGTTGTGTTACAAACCGTGTAGCATCATCGGTGATATCGTCCATCACGAATCCTCTTTTTCCTTTTGGGACACTGTGTGTTGACTTCATCTGTGTGGCAACCTCCTTGTCCCTGTGCTTGCCTTGAAATAATTTCTTAGGGTCCTTGCCTCGCTTGCTTAACCCCGTGATGCGATGGATCGGGTCGATGTTCAGGTCAACGTTTCTAGCCAACCAAAAATAACCTTGATGTGTGCACGAGATGAGTGTGCGCACCACCACGTTCAGTTATGGGCTCCGATCGAAGTGCGGGAGACTCAACAGGTTCAACAATCTTGATTCTACTACTTCAGATAACCAATTCTGCGTGACTAGCACAGAATTTCCCTTCACATCCTTCTTCCAGCACATATACTGATCTGGCTGAAATTGTTGGTACCTTGGCTCGGCCATGTCCTTTTGCATTTGAAGTAGGTTGTGGTCCTCGAACTTACATTCTGCGATTTTACCTAACATATTTTTGTCTGGTTTCACATGCTTGGATATTGGTGGAAGCGGTATCTCATACTTCCAATTCCTAGACAACTTGACAGCCGGTGCATCCTATGCACGTGGAGAGATATACTGAGGTGTCAGAGTGAGTGGGATTTCTTTATCGTTGAGCGACACTTTTGGCAGCGTGGAGCTCCTCATCTTTGGTTTTTTCATCTCCACCGCTGGTTCCTTTCCCTTGGCTTGCATAACTGTGGAATGTTGTGGTGATCAATGTGAACCCTGTCCCTGCTTTGTAACAACCTTCTTAGCAGGGGTTCTCATCAACCCTTCAATCTCTCCGTACTTAAACAACCTCACAGTCTCCTTGACTATGAATTCTTGCTCAATAGAAAAATTTTCAGACATTCACTAGATAATCTCTTAACAGACTGTCGGGATCACTTACTGCTCATTGTAAACAAATTCAAGCTATGGCTCACGGGAAAATTTCATTGTTTCGGTAACGCCTGCGAGTCCAAGTACAACGCTATTTATAGGCACAGTCGGCCTTAGCTGCGCCCATCAATGGCTAGAAAAGCATTAAATGGCATATCCGTTGGCCAAATCTGCTGAGGATTCGGGTCCTTTCCTTCATTAATTTCTTCAGAATGGTTATTTCTGCGTTAAATGGTCAAGCGATCGTCGGCAAAATCACTGTATAACGGCTAGTTTTCCGACCGACATTTCAATGGCTAGTTTCTTAGAGTGTTGCATCGAAATCCACGGCGGGTCGTCGCTACTCCCTATGCGGTTACTTCGTTTTGTTGTTCTTCTTGGTTCTAAACTTTGCATCTTCTTTGCTTCATTGGATCTGCGCAACTACCTTTTGAGCTTCGATCTGTGTGGTTCTTCTTTTCATTTTTTTTTTTGATCCGCGCAGCTTCTCTTTTCGACTAGTGTTGTGCAGTACATGCATCCTTTCAATCAAACTTCGCAGATCATTCCAAAACTGTGTACAGACTCTGCCCAATTCTAGTGCCCAGTTTCAACTGTACTTGACAATTAGAAATTTCCTTCTTTTCTGATCACTGAGGGTTCTGTAAAGTAGGACTATCCCGGTAGGGTTTTAGTCTATTTCCATTCACCAAACCTAGTAAGGTATCTCCTGCTAACATGGCTAACTGAAATGTGCCACCGCTAGTAACATGCATAACAGTATACAGGCCAAGCCAATGCATCTAAAATTTCCCAGGAAATTTCATAAACTTGCTATCATACAGGAAGACAAGGTCACCTACCTGAAAGGACTTGCTCTTGATATGGCGGTCATGCCATGCTTTTTCCCTGTCTTTCTGCACTTCCTGGTAGAATCCTGCGATGAAGCGATCTTCCTCCAATCCAACCAAGTGTAGAAGCCTCTCTTCTATTGTTTGTTCATCCTCCATGCCTGTAAATGCAGCTATTCTCAAGCTGGGTACAATATACTCCATAGGCATGACAGCTTCATGCCAATAGGCCAATCTGAAAGGTGTATGGCTTGTCAACTTCTTGCAAGTGGTTATGTATTCCCATAACACAGCTGTAATGCGCAGATCCCAATCACCCATGTTGACATTGCACACCTTTGTCAGCGCATTCTCCAATACCTTGTTGAAAGCTTCAACGGTTCCATTTGCTTGAGGATGGTACGGTGTACTCCTCTAATGATAAATGTGGAACTCTTCAGTAAGAGATTCAATAGTTCGGTTCAAAAAATGGGTCCCTTGATCACTCATCAAAATATTCGGGCATCCAAATCTAGTAAGGATGTTCTTAAAGATGAACTGCATGGAAGTAACTGTGCTACAGTCGTTTACTGGTTTAGATTCTTCCCATCTAGTGAGATAATCAGTCGCAATGATAATGTATCTCCCACCAGTCCTTTTTCCTGGTGGGTTAATTAGTCCCACGAAATCAATGGCCCATTTCTCAAATGCTTGTAAGGTCAATTGTGGATTCAACGGCATTTCATCTCTTCGCGACAACCTTCCTGTCCTCTGACAGACATCGCAACGCTGGTAATGTTCCTTTGAATCTTTATGAATTGTAGGCCACCATAGACCTTCCCTCAATATCTTCTACGTAGTATCTCTTCCTGCATAGTGACCTCCCGATACACCTAAATGTGCATCAGCCAATATAAATGGCTTCTCATGCTCCAACACACATCTGTGCAGCACTTCATATGGTTCCAACTTATATAATTGACCTGCGATTATAGTGAAGTTTGCTGCTCTGACTACTAGCTGCTTCTTCTGCTGTGTAGTGAACTCTGTGGGTGCCAACCCCGTAGTCAAGAAATCGGCAATGTCTTTATAGTAGTCATCTGCGATCTGTATAGAAAATAACTATGCGTCAGGCAGACTATCTTCAATATTTGTGGGTTCTTCACTTGACTCAATCCTTGAGAGATGGTCAGGTCCTAGGTTCAATCTACCTGGCTTAACCAAAATTTCAAAATCATACTCTTGGAAGAGAAACAACCATCTGTAGATTATCCCCCCTAACATTGGCTTATTGACCAAGTATTTCAAAGAGGAATGGTTAGTGTACATGGAGAAGTGTGCACCCAGCAAATAGTGCCTAAATTTCTACAGTGCATATACCATAGCTAGACCCTCTCTTTCAGTGGTTGTATAGTTCTTTTCAGCTGAAGATAGCTTCCTACTTGAGAATGCAATGGGGTGATCAATACCCCCTTCACCTGGTTGAGCAAGCACAATGCCCAATGCTATAGATGAAGCATCAACATGTACATGGAATGGCTTATCCCAATCTGGAAAAACTAGGATCAGCGCAGCTACCATTTTCTCCTTTAGCGTGTCCAGTCCTTGCTCACATTATACGTTCCATATGAACTGCGCTTCTTTCTTCAGCAGTATCTCCATCGGTGCGGTTATCTGCGCATAACCCTTGATGAATTTTTGATAGTATCCTATATGGCCCAATGTGGTGCGAAGTTGTTTCACTTAATTTGGTGCAGGTAAATTCACAATCACTGCGATGTTCGTAGGATCAACCATCAAACCTTGTCTGCACACAATGTGTCCTAGAAGAATACCATAAGGCACACAGAAAATACACTTCTTTAAGTTCAATGAAATTTGATGTTGTCTTCATTTAGCTAACATCATTCTCAGGTTTTCAAAATGGTTCTTCAACAAACCGAAGATAGTCCAATCATCAAAATAAACCTTTAAGAACTTATGGATAAAGTCCTTGAATGCAGCCACAACAACTCTGGAAAATATGGCAGGTGCGTTCTTCAACCCAAAAGGCATAATTGTATACTGGTATGAGCCCCATTCAGTAGCAAATGTTGTCTTATGCATGTCTGCTGGATCAATCATGATCTGATGATATCCAAAGAATCTATCAGTGAATGAGTAGGCCTCATTTCCTCCCACATTGTCTAATACTTCATCTGTAAAGGGAGTAGGAAATGGGTCATGCAGCGAAGCATCATTCAACTTCCTTAGATCTACGCAGATTCTGCTTTTACCTTTGGTATTTTTATCTTGGATAACCATCGAGCTTATCCACTCCGATTCTTCAACAGGCTCGATGATCCCTGCATCAAGCATCTTATTAATTTCTTCCTTGACTCTCTCTTTATATCTAGGATTCAGTCTATAGGGCCTTTGCTTTACGGGCTTCACACATGTCTTGAGAGGTATTTTCATAACTCCCAAGTCGTCCAAAATTCCTTTCATTTCGGAAAAATTTGTTGGAAACAAGTCTTGATACTCATGTAGAAGATCTATGATCTGCCCAACCGTTTCATCGTCCCAGTAATCTCCAATGGACGTGAACTTCGGCTCTTCACTTGTGCCAATGTTCACTTTTCTTGTCTTTACAGGTCCGCTCATATCTAGAATTTCAAGTGGAGGTCCCTAGACATTGTGCGCTCCTTCGGACTTAGGTAGATTGATGTTTCATGGATCCTCCTCATCGCTTTCTTCTTGTTTTTCTTTATTTTCAACGAGGTTATAGCATTCAAAGGAATGTTCTATTTCTCTTTCCCAATTTGGTTGTAGGTTCACAGGTACCTTTACATCTTCAAACACCCTCTCTTTGATTTCCTCAATTGCCTCGTTTATACTTGGGAATTCAGATCTGAATATTCTTTATTTGATAATCTGCAGAGCTTCAATTATGCTGGGACTTCCATCTTCGAAGATGAAAGTTCGCAGTCAGGATAGACCAATCTATAGTTCCTCTGCGAAGCTCCATGTCTAGATACCAATTCTTTGGAATCTGCTCTATTGTGTGCACAAACAGATGAACCCATTCTGTTTGTGGTCTCTTTATCCATGCTTGTGAACAAATTTTCATGTGATCCCTCGGATCCGTCTGTCCATTATACCTTTCAAATGTCAGCGCAAATTTCTCTACGAATCTGATTTGCATCATATGTCTGCACTGATCCCATGTTGTCAACGTCTGCTTATGCATGGCCCACCATCTGGCAGGTGTAGCGCGCAGTGCTATGTCTAGAGCTGGCATGAAAAGTTCAGTTGCAACTGATACAGTATATTCTTGGATAAATGCATAAACATTAGTCGAACCATCATAGGTGGGGATTGGAATTACCTCGGTTCTAATCCAGCGCAGTGACTTTGTGATCTACGTGCATCTTCTTGCAGATACTTCATGCATACAACTTTCCCAATTCTCCTGTCCTTCGTTAGAGTCTGAGATGCAAGAACCATCACATCCCCAACTAAGTGCTCCATCCACAGTAGCATTAATGTAGTCATATTGATTCGCAGTCATGTTGTAAATGCGGTCAATATTTTGTGCTCTGGATTCTTCTTGAATCGGCTCACTGTATCTTTCTCCTTGTGAAGGGTCAGATGGTGCTATGACCCTGATATCCTACCCTTCAAAGATCATCTTCTTGGTCTTCAAGTTTATGATTGTGAGGTTATACATCGCCCAATCTATACCCAATAGTGCTGGATAAGGCCGACTATCATCCACAATTTAAATAACCTCGAATTCTGCATGACTTCGGAATCCATCGATGTCAACAATAATATTGGCTAGTCTCCCAAAAGGTATGACTTTAAGCTAGTTGGCCAATCTCAACTGTATGGGTGACCATGACAACTTTGGTCTTCCCATCTGCTACCATGTCTACTTAGTCAAGACATTTACCTCTGATCCTAAGTCAAGGATGATCTCATCCATCTCATAATCTCTTATCTGCGCATTGAGCCTCATTTCTCTTCATGTTCTTTTGTGGCTCTTGATGTGATGAACTGTGCTCTGGGAAGTATTTGTCTCACTGTGCGGTTCATATTGGTTTAACAATTTTTTTAATTCCACTATAGCATCAGCGCTCTTCAATAATTTCATGCAGCTCTGTAGGAATTGCGCAACAGAGGCGTCTGTTTCTGTCGTAGGGCATGTCTTGTCATACCCTGCTTGCATATATTCCATATGCGTTGTTTTACTTCGCAATGGGATTCTTGGTGACATAGGTGCTGGCTCTTTGAATATGTCTCGTGCTTCTTCAAAGACTTCTTTGTTCTTCTCCAGATTGAAAACATGTGTTTTCCTAGTAGCTTTTCTGATCCAAACTGCTTCAGTAGGGTATGCTTAGTTTCAAAATCTCCAAAAGTCGAAGCTTCTACTTGCCTATCTCTTCCTGTTTCAGCTCCACTTCGCGTAACAACATTAATACTTGGATTCGCAGTCCTTTTCTCTATTGCGATCAACTGAATATTCGGGTTAGGGACTTCTTGCTTTCTTTTCTGCATTTCTGCTGCTAACAATGGGCATGCTTCAATAACATGAGCAAAAGATTTACAATAATTACAGGTAGTGCATGGATTAGTACAATCTCTAGATAAGTGACCTGGCTGGCCATAGTTATAACAGATCATCTGGCCTCTTCCTCTTCCTTGTCCTGGACTAGTATTTCTTCCTCTTTTGCGGAATCCTCCACGGCCTCTATATGCGCCTTGATCATACTACGTGTTATCCTTGTTCTGTGGTGTTTCTTCTTGGAATCGGTATACTCCACCACCATGCATATGCTCCATATCTTGCTTTCTTTCTATCATGAGGTCCTATGCTCTACAGTTGGAATCATCATGTCCAACAGATTTACAGAATGTGCAATATAAATTTTTAGGAGTTCGCACATACTTCTAAATTAAGTAACAGTCTTCTGGTCAGTGTCCTCTAGTTATATAGATCTCACACCATGGTGCTTGGTTCTAATTCAGTGGATTTTGTGCTCCACTGTTAAGTTATTCTTGAAACAAAGGATAGTTCTCCCTGGTTTGTCCTTCTCCTCTGCATCTTGTACGCCAAACTTCTTGTCTTTGTTCTTTCCCCTTCTTCATGTCCTGTAACTGTAATGTCAAGGTAGCTAGCTGGGTTTGGATCTAAGACATTCCAGTGCTACTCTCTCCTATAGGTGAAGCCTCTAACTTCATCGCGATCTCCAGGGCTTCTGATTGCGAAGCCATCGTCTGCAGCATCAACGACAGTCTGATATGGGGCAGCAACGCGGCTATAAACCACTCTTGGTGTTGTTGTGGTGCTATGACAAAACTGACTTGGTCTAGCAATGTCTTAAACTTCTGGTCAAATTACCAGACTGTGTCATTAGGTTTTTGCTTAATTTCCTTCAATTCTTTTATACATTGGGATTCTAACTTTGGTTTCTTGAACTCACTCAATAGTGCAGCCTTAATATCTGCTAAGGTTCTATTCTGTCCATGAGAATAATTCACGAACCAGTTCAAAACTCTATCTCTGAATGTCATGACGAGCTACGCCTGATTCACAGCATCATCCTGAACTTGCTTGACACTCCATAATGGCTTCACATAGAAACCAATGTTGTTCAGGGTCCTCTAGACCCGTACCTTTGAATATTCGAAGCTTAATATCATCGATCATCCTTTTTTTAGGTGGTATAGTGGTATTCTACGCAGTGGTATGAGTGGTGTTAGGGATGTTACTGCACGTAATGTTCTGAATCGGAATATTCTTAGTCGGGATGGTCCGACTACTCACTCCCGCAGTGTTATTGGAATTGACGCTCCGAGGATTAGGAATATTAACAACTGGAGGGTTTTGAACAGGTGTATTTTTTGCAATAGGAGATGCGGTGTTCACAACCGGTCAGTTCTGCGGAGTCAGAGGCTGATAGGTGGCTGATGGAGGTGTGGTCTGGCTACCAGTATCAGCTGCTAAGTCAATATCTATGCAGAGTCCATGTTCATCGGAGTCTTCTTAGTAGTATATTTATATCTTTTTCCACTTCTCAAATTGTGTGTATCTTTGGCAAAATCACTATATACGGTATTGACCATTACAGATTCCAAAACTTCTAGGAATTTTACTGCATTCTTAAAACGCCTTTCTCAGCTAAAATCATTTTAATATATAAACTCAAATTGTTCAGTTACTTACCTCTGAAACCTTTGAAAAAATCTCATTCTTTTGCACTGTAGGACTTTAGCATGTCCACAGCAAACTCTATCACGAAGCCTTCTAGTATGTTGTTAGCCCAAAAGTCGAATGTTCGCAAGAGTGGGCTACCTATTTCTTTAAGCCTCTGAATGAGCTCTGGAGTCCACTTGGTTGGTACTCTTTCTGGTTTAAAACAGTTCTTTCACTCTGTGAGTCTTGATATCCACGCATGCAACTCGTTTCCAAAACTTTCCCAAAATATTTTGTGAATATCCATCCACAGGTATTTATTTAACCAATCTACGTCGGAGAGATGCGGATGTCTATTCTCCTTTCTGGAAAAATCTCTTTCTGTCTTATCGCACCAATCCGAGATTTCTTTCTTGTCTAGATGCCAATTTTCAGTGCCGGTACTCATCACCATTTCAAGTGTGGCAATAGAACCATTTGTTGGCTGTATAAGTGTTCTTGAGGTTTTCTATAAAGACCCAGGTTCTTCACGGTTCAAGGAACCAACAAAACCCCTTTTCACTGGCCCTTTTGGCAACAATCTACAAACAGACTAAGGTCTCACCCGAGGTGAAGTAATGGGGGGGTTGCGGAATCAGGTTTCCATAACCAGGTGATGAGTGTTTAAACAGATCGGAGGGCCGTGCGCTATGGGACTCGTGTTGTGAACTTCAGACTGCGCGAAGTTCCACTTCTTTGCGACGAACGCTTCGGCTATCGCGTATCCAAGGACTGTGTGATGCGGGAATATTACTTGCTGACAGGACTATGCCACAAAGACTGCGCTCCCTCTTACAAACTTATGCAACTTTATAGATCTTACTTAATGCAAAAAGACACATTCAACAAGCATAATAGATGGAATCTTGCAACCTTATACACTCTAACAATAACAATATCACTGCGCACTTTCGGTGCTGCGCTAAGTGTTTACCCAACTAGTTCATGAATTCATCTAACTGCGAAATACTAGTGCATCCAGCATTCATTCATACATGTGATTACTTAACATATTATTCCCATCATCATCCTTATGGAGAATACATATCAAAGCAAAGCACATAAACTCATAACCAACACTTACCCATTCATCATAAGTAAAGACACAAATGCAAAACACATAGCAATCACATAACACAGAATTTAACATGGTTCACCCCAAGGATGGGAGCTATGTCCACAGGAACTGTTGTTATATTATCTTTGGGAAGGGTACAACAAATCCAGTCTGTGCACTCAGTTGCATACTCTCTTCTCTCTTTGTAGGTCTCTACGCACGCAGCTTGCAGAGCCTTTACAATCTTCTCTCAACAGAGATCAATGGTCAGCAACAAAAATTAACAATTCATAAACAGAAGATTCAACCCAACAAATCTATAACATAGATTTTACAATGAATATTTTAGATTAGAGATTAACCCTTTCCATTACAAAATGTGCCCTTTTATATATCGTGCCCTTAGGTCACGTCTTTACAATGCATAGGCTCAAAAACCCTAAGGTTACCCAAAACTGTCATGGTTATTCCACTAACGAGAACTGCTAGGCCCTGATAGCGACTTCTCCGTCGTGGATATCCTCTACGCGTGGTCATGCCGCTTTCATCCTGCCTTGCCGACCGCATGTCGACAGTTGCTTTCACATTGTCGTTCCTTCTCCAATGGCTTTGTGCGAATGGTTCACATCGTGTTGGCTCTTCTTGTGTGACCGATCACTTTCCTTCCACACCACACCTTACCCGCCTGCTGGGAATCATGGAGTACTTCAAAAAAATAGGTCTCTTTCGCAGCTCGACCTTCCCTTCATTCTTTACCCAAAATAGGTGCCCTGCTGGCACTTCACGGTGCTACCACTTCGCAGAACCAGATCTCACCTACGCGGTTCCCATCTTGCCGATATTGTGCTGCACTCAACTTCGCAGCTTCCAAAACTATTTTACCAAAAATGCCTTCATTTGAGCTGCACTGCAGCTCCAAAATTGTTCTTCCCAAAAATACCTTACTCTGAGCTGCACTGTAACTTAGCAGCTCCAAAACTGTCTTGCATAAAAAATGCCTTACTTGGGCTAGGCCCAACATAAATAAATAAATAAATAGGACAAGTGCTAAAAAAAATGAAATGGAACGAGAGTATGCCAAACCAAATGTTTTATTTCCCACTGGTGCATCTAAATATAATAGTGTCACGTAGGAGGTGCAAGCTTCAAGAGAAGCCAACAATCTCCTTTAGGGAGGTCATTTTTGTCCACACAATTGCAAGATAACTAGCATAGAACAATGCAAAAGCACTTGCTCCTTAGAGTAAGGAATCAAGGGATATTTTGTATGCCAATATGAGGGAGGAAGTAGATTCAAAGGTGAGCTCTCAATGTAATTCTAACAACATAAATTTTCTCTGATTTTATCCTATAGAATGCATGCCCATGGATTCCTTTTCTAGGCTAAATGGAGGCCAATAAACATCTAGATCCAAATGTGAACACACTCTCCTTTGAACTGTTGGAATTCTTAATGATACTGATAGGGGGGATGAATCGGTATCATACGCAGATTAAAAAAAAATTACTTTAAAAATTATGCAACAATTCCTTCTTAAATCACAACAATAAGAGACAATTGTGCCTAGAATGTTTGGAAAGTAACTTTATATAAATGTATGCATAATTTTATTACATAGATAGATTGGAGACAACAATCTCTAAGGATGTGGACACCAACTCACTCAAACACCAATATGATTGAGACACCAATCCCACATGCAAGCACCAACTTCTTGATTATAGGCTCCAACCTATGAGGACACCAATCCTCTACGCAAGAACCAACTTGCTGATATAGGATCCAACCTGTGAGGACACCAATCCTCTGTGCAAGAAAAAAATTGCTATGTTGAGGAAGCAACCTGAGAGGAGACTGCAATCTCATTTAATTTCCCTGTCCTACCACCTTGAGATATAGAAGTAGATGTTCTTTTGTCACATTGTCTTCTATTTTTGCTCACATAGCTTCACACTTGTATTGTTCACTATTTCACCTTCTTTCGTGCACACTCGTGAGCTCTACTTCAGTTCTGCACAACTATTGCTCTGCATTTTTTTGTTCTCCATTATGATAATATTTTGCGCAATCACATTTGTTCATTTATTGTGCACTTAGATGTGCCCACTTAGCACGAACCATCCTTATCCACTAATCCCCATAAATTCATCTTCTACTTGAAATTGGCGCACTTACTCAGAGATCCATACTTGCTTGGATGGATGATTGAATAGATTGATCACTTCCTATATTTATATGAGTGTTGAGTCACTTCTTAGGTTGATAAAATATTGTATAGTAAGGCCAACTCATCATGTTTCCTGTACTCCTCCTTGTTTTATGACATATCCCACTTAATGTGATGGTTTTAGTCCCACTTGCTTTGACATCAAGGGAAACTTTTCAACAATCTCCCTCTTCGGCATTGATGTCAACACCAAGCAAAAACTAAGATCCCCCTGAACGTGAGCTATGGATCAAAATTGAACTCCCGCTGTCAAAATTCAGGTTCTCTGTTATAATATATTTTTCTGCAACTCTCTCCCCCTTTTACATCAATCGAAATGGGATCTTTCTTCATCCTTATCTTCTTGAATTTTGGCGACAAATTTGTAGTCTTAGACTTACGCAACATATACAATTTTCTCCCTCTGTATTTGTGGTTCACTCCAACTTCTATCGTACACAGTATCCATTGCACAATGTATCATAAAATATCAAAGAATGATATTTTATGTTAGCTCTTTTGATTGTAGTGTTGTTGTGAACTTCTGCAGAGCTTCCTATGCAGTTGCAACCTTCTCCTTCATTTATTCTTCTTTTCCCAGTATTGCTTCCTCTTCTTGCTCATAAGTAGACAATTTCAGGGTTTCTATATAATCATCATCATAAAAATTTCATCTTGTAGTAGTTCAACCCTGTTGGCTATCCTTTGACGTTCATCTTGGATCTTGATTACTTCCTGATGTTGTTTCCTGTATTCTCCCATATTGGCCATTTTTTATGCGGTTGGTAGTATGTTCAAGCTATCGTGCATCTTTTGTTTTGACTCTTGCACAATTAACAACTTATGGTCCATTTCCTTAAGTTGTTCATCTACAACAAAATTTTGCCATAGCTACGCACTTTCTTCATGTAAATTTTCAAACTTTAGCTCAAAATTCCTAATAATACCTATGGAAATATTTATTCTTTTGTATCTATGTTCTCTCCCACCTCTGACCTCTGGATGTGTCCTTGGTTGTTTCCTTGTTGCGAGCTCCTCAATTTTAACATGAAGTCCTTGAATCCCTTCACCTATCATTGTTACCTTTTCTTATGAAGGGGCATTCTTTTCTATGTGTACATATGGTATCTTATCACATACCTCCTCAACTACCTTCTGCAATTTGGAATTATTCTCCTGCATTTCCTCTA
Organism: Larix kaempferi; assembly: GCA_027924585.1. Classification (NCBI taxonomy): domain Eukaryota; kingdom Viridiplantae; phylum Streptophyta; class Pinopsida; order Pinales; family Pinaceae; genus Larix; species Larix kaempferi. The sequence goes on from BSBM01000524.1 coordinate 4,125,297, forward strand.
CCTCCTTTTTCAACCTGTCTGTCTTTTGCACAATTTATTCCTTCTTTGTTTTCATTTTCCAACATTCCACCTATAATGTTTCTTTTTCATTAAAAATTTATAGCATTCTACCGAGACAACTTCATGTCATCCTCAAATTTCCTACACAGCAAATGTATGTAATGCATGTAGCTCAACCATAGGTAATTGCAACAAGATCATTTCCACTGGACTTATTGCAAACACTGATTCTTGCATCTCTTATGTGGGAAACACCAATGCTATTTCCATAATTTTGAAACCTTGTTGTGGTCTTGTCATGTCCGCCATTTGTGTAGCTGAATGTGCTTGCGTGTTTTTTAGTGTGTTTGTGTGATGCTTTGTTCCTCTTCTTTCTTTGTCTTCATTGACAACTAATTTACCGTCACAGTCTCTTATTCATCTTTTATGAATATCTCCTCTTGTTTTATCGCGAGATATTCCATTTCTTCCTTTGTTGCCACCTTCTCCATAATCTCCTTAGTGACATTCTTGACCTCTAAGCCAATTTGATCCATGTCATCTTTTGTCAAGTCCCTAGTGGCACTAGGCTTGGATGATTTCCTCTCACTAGTAGAAAAATGGGTGATAAATGACTAGGAAACCAAAAATGTTGGTCACCATGAAAAATAAATGACTAACTACCAAACAATTTGGTCACCACAATGTTTTTAAGTGAAATGTGACCAAATTTGAGCAATTTTAAGTGATCACAACTCAACATGACTAAAATAAATGACTAATTTTATCATGGGGTAAAACATATGACTAATTTAGTCATGGGATAAAAAATATGACTACACAGTATAAGTTAATAGTTCTATAATATGTCCTTATAATTATCAAATATAATATGCCAAGTAAAAATGTGGCCTCCTTCCTCCATGTATTCATCCACATCATGAATCCATGATTTACACATTCACTCCCTATTCTTAGTGCCCCCAAAAAACTCAAAGACAATATTTCTTTCTTGATGACTCCTCCACTTGTTCCTTTATGTTGATGTATATGTAACTTCGGAATGTATTTCACATATATGTATATTGTATTCCTATAGAGATGTTATTATTCCTCTATACGGAAGTGGTTGTATTCCTATAGAGATGTTATTATTCCTCTATACGAAAGTGTTGTCATTAATATTGTAAGTGTCATAACTTATACTTGATGGGTTATTAGACCACCTTGTTGGGGTCGGCCCTATATAAGTCATGTGGGTTGAAGGGTTATTAGACCACCCTATTGGGGGTCAGCCATGTGGGTCAAAGGGTTATTAGACCACCAAGTGTGGGGTCGGCCCGGATTAAGTTAACCATGGGTTAAGCTAGACATGTAGGCCCCATTAGTTTATTGGGCAGGACAGAACAAGTATAAATAGAGATAGGGAGATCTCTATTTGATCATTCATTCACACACTTCTCTCATTCGGAAAGTGGTGCACTTGTGAGGAGGAGGCTCTGCTACTCGGAGAAGACTATCTCTTGTATTCTAGTTGTATCATTGCTCTATCTATCTCTGAGGAAGTTATTGGGGGTTTTCACCTTTATGGTTTTCCCCAAGTAAACTCTGTGTCTCTTGTGTGCTTGCATTATTGTGTCCATGATTAATATGCTATAGATATGCTGTACATGTTGTTCTCTCAGTTAAGATCCTAGATCAGATTGAAGTAAATTCTGAAAATTTAACACTTTCCTGTTCCTTTCCTTATCTATGCAGTCTCCTCTCTAATGTTTGGAATTATTTCTACACTACCCTTTTATGTGGATTTATCCTGTGGTGGAGTGTTCTGTTGTACAGGATTTTCTTGTTGTATGAATTCTTCTTCTTCTATCAAAGGGATTCGCCATGTTAGATCCCAATCATTTATGATCTGCGCAATGTTCTCCTCGGAGAAACAAAACATAGTAGGTAACCACTTCTTTTGGGGACCCCTTTTGGCTTCTACAAAAAAATGATTCATTCCTACTTTGATGCGTGCAATTCTCTTATATAGATCAATTATTCGTGGTTGTATGCGTGGTGTCTCATTTACGATAACCCTAATTTCTTCATTTTATAGAAAGAAATTAATGTTGTTGTCTATCTATCTGTGCTGGATTTTGGAAAACCGCATATTTGTATACCTTATAGCCAAGAATGGTTTTATGTTACTATCAAAGAATTGGATATCATTTGGCTCCTTCAAATCCACTAGTGCAAGGCATATTAACAACCAAGTGTAATGAAAGGGTGTACCTTTTTCTTGCGTTTTGTAGTAGTCAGCCAAAAACTCATTCATGAGAAATGTTGATTAGTTGAATTGAACTCCCTCCACACATTGTGATGCGGTTGTAATAATTGTTGATGAGGCTTGGTCTTGCCGATTGTTTTGGAATAGATTACATGTTAGAACTTGAGCTGCAAATCTCACATCTTTGTCATTTATGTGCGCGGCTGAAAAACTCTTCTTTCTCTTTGGGTTCCATATTTTTCTGTTACCTTCTTCGTGAGGGCTTTTTCTTGCTTCCTATCCAGGAGGATGCTCACGTCTTCTCCTATGGTAGGGAGTCATGTGAGCAGTTCTATCAACTTGGAATCAATGTTTATAGGCTTGTTCATCCATAAAAATCTGTCATGTACCCATGATAGGAGCATTTTTGTGCACATTTTTACTTGCAGGCTCCTTTCAAAATATGAAATATCCATTAGATCAGTATCTCTAATTTGTGTAGCTCATATGTCCACGTTTGATGTTCCATTATAAATGGTGCATTAGGTTCTAGACTCATCCTTCTCTTTAGGTAGTTGCTATTGACCGACTTAGGGAAATTTTTGTCATCAGTTAAATCAAAATCAACAAACAAAACTTTGTACAGTTTCCCAAGCAAATTTCCTTCCACTAGTACCCCCTCTGGTATATATAGTGATCGTACATTTGTATCTTCTATGGTAGGTAATTTGAATGATGTTGTAGTAGGTTTTCTTGGTAGAATGTAGTTGCGAGGGAATTTTACTGGATTTGATGTTGATGGTCCTGGTGTATGTGTAGTCCTTTCCTGCAAACCCAGTGATGGATTCTTTGTTCTGCAGTGTCTCTTGGGCACCACAGCTCTCTTTTATCCCTAACCTTACTATCTTATGTTTACCCTGTGACTGATGTCTTCAATAGAGGCTAATGACTGTCTTTATAAGTTTTCAAAAGATTGTATGAGAAGCTTTGTACCCTCCTCTTTCCTTTATTGCATTCTGTCTTACTTATATTCACCTTGATTTGGTACAAATTCATTTAACCATCCTCTGTCACTGGTTATTAATGACACCGCGTCTTATTCTTGTCACTTCTTTACTGGTAATTATTTCTTACAGTCTGTCGGAGTTCCCTTTTGTGCACAACCTTCTTTTTGCGACATGATAAGTTGACTATGGTTTACTCTATATTGAAGTATAGGGAGTACATAGAGATTCGTCTCCCAAACCTGTCATCGTAACCTCTTGTTTCAATGCAAAAGACTTGGTTTGATTTTCAGTTGTCCTTTCACTTTCTGCGCATAGAACAAGTCCATCGGTTTCCCCTTTTTGGTCTGTTGAAATACTTTTCCAAACATTTCTACATTTTTATGTTTCTTGATCTGCAAAGATTCTTCTTCTTTGTAGAGCATATAAAATTGGCTGAGATTCTTCTTCAATATTCTTTTCTTTTTTTTTCTTCCAAAATTTATTCGATTTCTTTGAATTCTCATAGTTCTAAACTTTATAACCTAAGATGTTACATTTGTGGCATATTACATTGTTACATAATTTTGCAGTCTTTACAAAATTGTTGTAAAGACCAGCATACACCAATTCTATTAATTGTTTTGGATTTGTTATTTATAATATTACTCTTGGCATGTACCTCACAATCCACTACTTTATGCCCAAATATATTACAAGAGAAACAACAGCCAATCAAAGGTTTTTGTACCTAAGTATATATTGTCCTCTTGGTAGTACAATCATTATGTATTTTATTTTGTGAAACTTTTGTTCATTTTCCTTTCCTCCCATGCTGATGTCTTCCTTAACCTTTTCTTTACATGATTTGGACCTTTCTTCAAGAATATCCTAATTTATGTCAAACTGAAGACCAGTCTTGTCATATGAAGATATTTGAAAACTAAGGATGTGTTCGAAGATCATGATTCTTTTTTCAAGCCTTGAATTTGTTTCCAACCGAGCAACTGTCTTTTCTAGGTCTTCCTTTAGTGAAAGAATCTCAAAGGCTTTTCTTTTTACAGGTTTCATTATTCTCATGAAGTTGTTTTGTTAAATCTTCTTCATCCCTCTTAGCCTCATCTACTTGGATTTTCAAGCCGTTAATTGTTCCTTTAGAATCAAGTAGTTGATCCTTTTTTTCATCTATGATTTGTGTTTCTTGTTTGTTAAAGCTTTGAGCTTCCTCATGGGACCCTTGCAGTCTTATTTTCAGCGATAGATTTTCTTTTCTTAAAGCAACAATGTCAGCTTCTTGTTCTTGGCATACTATCTCCTTCCCACTTAATTGATTTACTAGGAATTCTTGAGTAATATTTGCCTCCTCTATTTGATCATTTTCTTCATGTTGTAGCAACTGCTCCATTAATACTTCATTTTCTTTTCTTATTTTTTTTAACTCATTTAAAGCACTCATTAGTTCACTCTTCTTGTCAACTTCTCCAGTTTCCTCATCTTTAGAATTAAGGGTTTCTTATTTATTTAACTCCTAATTATAACTCATGTGATGCAGACTATTGTATTCATTTTCAAAAGGAGAATGAGTTTCATAGTTACCGAGCATGCTCATGTAGTATCTATCGAGGCTACTTCAGATGGTTCTTCCTTAATGAATGTGTTTCTATCATCCTCTTCTTCTTATTATTTAATTTCTATGATCACTTCCTTAGTCATGCATATATTTTTTAGCTTGTCCCAAATCTCTTTGGCTAAGATACATTTTCCAATTTTATCTTTCATAGAATCAACCAACCCTTCCATAATGGCATCCATTTCCAACTTGTTCATTTTCAATTTCTTTTTGGCAGCATATTTTGGTGACCTTTTTTAAGGATTATATTCTGCAACAATTGACTACCAAATATCAAGTCCATGTGATTGCAAATACGCTTCCATTCTTATGCTCCAAAGTAGATAGTTTGTTCTAGTGAAAAATGTGGCTCTATCTGTGTTAAAACCAAATTCCTCACAAGCCACATCTGCATAGTGATCTACCTTCCAGTGGTTAGACTATATATAAAGAAACTCACTTTGATACCAAATGTTTGAATTCTTAATAATACTAAGGGGGGGGGGAGTGAATCAGTATCATGTGCAGATTAAATAAAAATGACTTAAAAATTTATGCATCAATTCCTACTTAAATTGTCACAATAAGAGATAACTCTGCACATTATGTTTGGAAAGTAACTTTATATATAAATGCATGTAAAATTTGATTACATAGATAGATGGGAGACACCAATCTCCAATTATGTGAGCACCAACTCACTTAGACACAGTACACCAATCCCACATGCAAGCACCAACTCATTGATTACAGGCTCCAACATGTGAGGACACCAATCCTCTACACAAGCACAAACTTGTTGTGTTCACACACCAACATGAGAGGAGATTGGAATCTCGTTTCCTTGCCTCGTCCTACCACCCTGAGATATAGAAATAGATGTTCTTATGTCGCATTGTCTTATGGTTTTGTGCACACAACTGTACACCTGTCTTTTTCATTGTTTCACCTTCTTTTGTGCACACTCGTGAGCTCTACTTCAGTTCTGCACCATGGAAAATTTTAGGGGCTAATCTTAGCCCATTGGCTATATTTAGGGGTTTTAAATTTTTAATGGGCTATTTTTTTATTAAACACCCATTAGGTATGATTAGCCCACATTTTATTTATTTATTTTTAATGAATAAAAGGTTAGCCCCACAAAATATAAAAAGAGGAGGCAAGATAAAACAATTTTGCCCCTTTAAAAATCGAGTTAAACCTTTGTTCTCCCATGAAAATTGCTAGGGAGCTCCCATTAGCCCCTTATTTCTAGAAATGGTAGTTTCTAGGGGCTCTTTCGCCTTCTATCGATAATGGAAATCGAAGTTAGATTGCATTCATCCCAATTTTATGGGTGAATCTCGTTTTACAAGTTGCTTAATGTCCACATGACAAGGGCAGTTGATATTTACTATCAGGTCTTATAGTGACCCATTTTCATGTAGGAGAGTTTTGAATCCCATCACGTGAGATCCAAATTTTAGCCAACAAACATGAGGATTGTGAACCTCAAGATCAATGATGCGGCAACAATGTTTTTGTTTGGGGCATCATGCCAAGGGGTTGGGACTTCATTCATAGCCACATATTTGGGTGTGTTGGGGGCCATGAACCTGCTTATAACCAGTGACATTTTGTTTCTACTTGTTTTTTTGTTCTCCTTTATGGGATAGACAATGGGTGGAGCAACCTAGAATCCCACTGTCTTTGCTACTTCTTTTGATTTGGGCATTGTTAGGTATTTTGACATGTTTCTTGCTTCTTTATTGAATTTCATGGTTCTCAAAGGATTTTTGTAGGGTTGACATTGTATTTTGTGGTTGGTTAGCCTACTGTTGTAGCATGAATGTTTCTCTTTTAGTAATGTGGAATACATTAAATATGGACTTACAGAGATGGAAAAATGGACATGTGAAGCATCAGATTCAGTATGTAATGCTTAACTCTATTTTTTTGGCTTCCATGTAGAAAGGTACATACATGATATTATGTTACAATTGATGATATTGTGCATTATTTGACTGAATCTTCCCGAATCTTCTTAAATTGAGTATGTAGGGTTGTATTGGGATGAATTAAGATACATAAGGAAATTTGTTAGTTTCTTGGTAAGATTCTCCCACACTTGTGATTAATTAAAAAATACCTATATCCATTGGTATTGCTCTCTTAAAATCATCTTTGGTAAGGTCTGTGCATAGACGAGGTATTGGTGGGCCCTTGTAATAGCCTAGAGAGCTAAATGAGGATCGAGGTGTTGGTGTGATTTCATACTAACATTGATTCTATTTGTCATGGTGATGAAAAATTTCATTGTTGTTTTCCAAGAATATTCCTAGAGTATGGTGAATTTCTGTGTATTGCGATAGTTAGAGTGAGGTACCAAACTACCACCAAAAG